>JAVJGJ010000061.1:33977030-33987669 GCA_035590215.1 Microhierax caerulescens
GCTGTGTGGTGCAGGCGACACATTGGCAGGAAGGGGTGGCATCCAGAGGGACCTTGGCAGGCTTGAGAGGTGGGCCCGAGCGACCTCATGAAGTTCATCAAGGCCAAGTTCAAGGTCCTGCACCTGGGTCAGGGCAATCCCAAGCAGAACACAGGGTGGGCAGAGGATGAGTTGAGAGCAGCCCTGACAAGAAGGACCTGGGGGGCTGGTTGACAAGAAGAAGCTCAGCATGGCCTGGCAGTGTGCACTTGCAGCCCAGAAAGCTGACAGTATCCTGAGCAGCGTCAAAAACAGCATGGCCAGCAGGGTGAGGGAGGTGATTGTCCCCCTCTGCTCTGCTCTCATGAGACCCCCACCTGGAGTAATGCGTTCAGGTCTGGGACCCCTGAGATAAGGAGGAAATGGACATGTTGGACCGAGTCCAGAGGAGGCCATGAAGATGACCAGAGGGCTGGAGCACATCTCCTGTGAAGACAGACTGAGAGTTGGGGTTGTTCAGCCTGGAGAAGAGAAGGCTCTTGGTAGACTTTATAGTGGCCTTCTGGTATCTAAAGGGGCCTTATAAGAAAGATGGGGACAGAGTTTTTATTAGGGCCTCTAGGCACAGGACAAGGGGCAATGGCTTTAAACTGAAAGAAGGTGGATTTAGATTAGATATAAGTAAGAAATGCTTTATTGTGAGGGTGGTGAGGCACTGGCACAGATTAGAAGCTGTGGGTGCCCCATCCCTGGCAGTGCTCAAGGCCAGGCTGGATGGGGCTGGGAGCAGCCTGGTCTGGTGGAAGGTGTCACTGCCCATGGCAGGGGGTTGGAACGAGGTGTTCTTTAAGGTCCTTTCCAAGCTAAACCATTCTGTGATTCTACAATTCTATGATCTCAGATAAACCAATACAGATTAATTGATGTTTGTTGGCTGCAACAAAAGGCCTCAACTGGCTTATTCATTGCTTTTAAATTAGAAGCGTCATTCCATAAACCACTAATGGAAAGAAGATAGCTCTGGAATACTAATTCAGAGAATCCAATTTAGCAGTATACTTCTTACTATGGATTATTTAGGGAGAATAATATGAAGTGTTTCTAATGTCAGATATATTTCTCATTCACCTCCACCTAGCCACTTCAGTGGCATTGCATTCACATTACAGAAGAGAACTGCAAAATAAAACAGATCATTAATTATCCCATAAGCCCATTTAACTCTTAGACAAAGGTGTAAATTAAAAGTTTGACATTTTTTATGTGTATGGAAAGTGCCTCATGTCTGCTGCTATTTCTTCTCTCCAGGGCTAATTTTGATGTGGTAACTGGTGGGAGTAATGCTTCTGACAAACAGCAGAGCCACTGATTTTCCAGGTAAATTCCAATACCTTAAAAGAAGAAATATATACTGGTTTGTATTGTATGGGAAATACAAGCTAAATGTTTACCTTCTGTGCGATGTTTAGTCTGATTATGTGTGAAGATTAAATTATTTTAGTTTGATTATTTTGGGTTTTTTTCCCCGATTATCAAAGAGTCCTTTATTATCCTAAGCTCTGTTCTAAAAAAACCTTTCTTCAACCAAATGAGAGATATGTTTTAAAATGTTTTCAGGTGATTCAGTTGTTGGGTTTCTACCTCATGACACTCCACAGAAGCTGAGTTTAGTTCCTTGTTAATTGACAAAGATCAGATCTGTCTAAGGTTCCTTAAGTAAGTCACAAAAAGTTATTTTGTTAGTATCATTACTGAAAGCTATGCAAAAAAACTTTGGCAAATGTGTGGTTCAGTTGCAATGTTTAAACCCAGTCTGTGATAATTGAGTCCAGTTATGCCAGATAGTGGGGAAAAGTAATTTCTGCCCACTGACTCCCATGGCTGCCCACTTCAATAGCCAGTTCCTGGAAACTGATCTTCACCTCACTCATCACAGTTAAAATGAAAGGGAAAAAAATATGTATGGTCTGATTTGCAAGTAATCATAGACTGAAACTTATTAAGGGATATTTTGGCTGCCTCATTCTAATTAAGTTTATCTGCTCATTCACAGCTTGACTGAACTGTCAGTTTGTCATCTCACATAACGAAAGGTTACACAGTCCTCTGCAGGGCTGACTACAAAGCTAGCAATCTTCCACAGTAAAGCCATCAAATCAGTGGGCCAAAATATCCTAAAGATATCTAAGTTTGACAAGTAACAGCAAATATAATAAAGCCAAATTCTGTTATGCCATTATTTGGTATAATTATTTAGTATTACTATTTTGTGGACTGTTGAAGCCACAGATGCATAAATAAGTATCAAAAAGATTTCTAGTATTACATAGAAACATGATGGTTTCAACAAATTCTAGAGGAAATTCTTTTCCAACAAACTTTTTGCTGACAAAAAGGCGGATTTGGTCTTGTGTCTGCATGTGTCTCGAATCGGACTTTTCCATTTCTGCAGCCTGTTCCGTTTCTGTGCTCAGATACAGGCTGTGTGTTTCACCACCCACCGTTACAAGCAGGCTCAGCTCCAGGCAGTTTATTTCCCCTTGGCCACTGTCAGATTAAAATCATTCCATGGCTCCTCACAAACACTGACCTCCTCACCAGTCTCCAGCCGTGACTGCCTATGCTGACTAACAGCAGAGTACTGCAGCTAAGGGCTGTGTGAAGGATAAAGACAAGTGTTGCTCCTATTCTGCCCGTATACACTCTTTACTTCAATTATGCTCATCTGGCAGATGAAACACCTTGCTAATTCAAAACAAGAATTTCTGCGTGAAGGGCATATCTTCCTCAAGGCTTTCCAAACTGAATTAGTATTCAATTTAAATCTTTGTTCACCTTCTAATCTTTGAAAATCTAATCGTGCGTTTTTCCTTTCATTGCATTACCACATCAAAGCAAAACTTGTTTTGGATGCTTATTATTCTAAGTTCGCTGTCTTTGGTTACAATACTTTCATGAAGAGCCTTAGTTTCTAGTAGCCTCATCTGCACTGTTAATGTTTATTTATTTATTTATCTAGCTAGCTAGCTAGCCATCTTTTTAAAAAAATAATTGTGGTAGAAGAATATTGAAACTTTTTTTCAAAGAAAACTACCAACCAAGGACAATTCTTTAGCCAATGTAAATTATCCTAAGCAGAAAGATTCAATCAGGCATTTGGGTATATTTACAACTTACTTGTTACCTCTATCAGCCTCAAACAATCTTAATTGTGTATTGACTTGGGAAGAAAATTCAGTAAGGTCAAACTCCAGCCAAAATTTTGAAGAGTATTTGAAGATATTAAGTTTATCAATTTTATAAGTATTTGGTATTACTGTCTAATATATGGACTCAAGGTGTCCAATCTTACGGGGCTTTCAACAGATACCGCAGCAAGTCAACAATGTTACAAAATGATTGTTCTCACTGTTAGTACAAAAATGTGTAAAGATTTGCCTACAACTGAACTGACCTCAAAATACTTAGCCTGGGATTGTGGAGTAGCCCTTGAACGGGACAACCTTGAATAGAGAAGTTATTCAATCCTGGTTTAAGTGAGGTTCACCAAGCACAGGAGGCTGAGGGCAACCCAGCTCCAAGAGCCACCTGAGATCATCTGGCCTGTCTAAGCTCTGGGCAAAATGAAGATCTCAGCATGCATGTGAGCTTTCCTTTTCTTTCCTTCTTTGTTCAGATAGCTGTGTTACTATGGACATGTAATTGACAACTTGCTTTAAGAGCAGGTGTTATTAATCACTGCATACCCAATAATGACCAACACTCTTCAAAAGTATCAAAGCTACCTGTAACGCCAAAGAAAACCTAAAAAAAAAAAAAAGAAAAAAAAAAAAGAAAAGAAACAAAACCAAAACAAACCAAAACCTCCTGTAGCTAATGATTTGCTGTTTAGAGAGGAATATGGGTTCTGCCCTGAAAAAAATACTTTTACATGAGTCAAAGGTGTTGCTAACTCTGTAATTGTAACAGTACCTGGCAGAGCACTTGCTTGTTTAAATCAGGTTTTTCATTTACAACACAGTGGGTTTATATCCAGGAGACCACATGTTTCCATGGGCTTAGGAGTTACAGCCCTTTATTTTCATAGAGGCAGTGATGTGAATCCGGCAATTCTCATCAAAGCAGGGTAAACAGACTTGCTCTGATCTGGGGGGGGGGAAACTCCAACAAACCACCCACCCACTTCTCTTTCTGGGTAGTTTCTCAATGAATTTTGAGAAGGTGCCAAAGCAAAAGCTCAGAATGCTGGGTAGAGAAATAGGTGTTTGCTAAAAACTGTATCATGTCTATTTTATTCCTTACTGACCAAATCCATTAATGTTCTTGACAAGTTACAGGTCTTGTATGTTCTGGTTTAAAGTCCTGTCAGCCCCGTATGTGTTGCGTTTTGGTGGGCTCAGCCTCACAGATGGCCCTTTCGATGGTAGGCTGAGGGTCAGAGAAAGCAGAGCTGCCCTGATCACTAGACATCTCCTAGGATGAAACCCGAAAACTTAGGGTGTTGACCCCTTTTCCACCACTATCAATCATATCTGAGATCTCAGGGTACTTCCTTTTATATACAATAGAGTGTTTCTGGAAATGGAGTAACGGCTGCAGTGCCTATGCCAGGCTGGTGGCGAGGGAGGTTAGGGAGGCTGCACATCCCTGGAAAAGTCTGTCCATAACTTTATAAATCTGTGACACTTCATAACACGTTAGCAGTGGTGCCACTATGAAGTCCTTCACAAAGAAATAATTCTTACGCTGTAGGAAATTTATGATCATAAAGCAAAGTAAAAAGAGGAGAATTTGCAACTTGGATCTTTGTTTGAAAGTATCTGAAGAAATAAACATTTTTTTTTCCCCAGACAGCTGTTTAAAATGTATTAGAGTACCCACCTGCATTATTTATCTCAGTCTGTGTGTCTGAGCTCATTGTGCTGTGTAACTTCTCAAAGCAGGAGAAGAAGGTTTGATTAAACGATGTGTGCCTAACTACTTTTTTTTTAACTCAATACCAACTACTGTGCAATCATGACTACCTCCTTTCACCTCATCATTTATGAGCCACAGTTTACTTCAATCTCCATTTTTATTTCAGTCAGTCAGTCTTACACAAACACAGACTATTTTTCACTTCATATTTGGACACATGAACTATTTTATTATATTTCAATCTAGCCTTGTGTTCTGAAAAGCCTTGGAAAATGCTACGAAGAAATTTCATATCTTGTATTTAGTTACAACTGACAAATTTAAAAGCAGATTACCATATATTCCTATGTGACAGGGATCAATTATGTCTAACTAGATTAAAAAAATGTTTTTTTCAAATTATTCATATTAAAGAAAAACTAAAGCATATTTTTTTATATTACAGTCATATTTACCATTTCATTTTGGAAGCAGGTGTTTTTCAAAGTCTATCTTGCCTAGAAGATGCTCTAAATTACAGAATTACTGGCCATAGCTGAAAACTTGGTGTTGTTCAAATCAGTAAGTATCTTATCATGACTCCAAGGAAGACAAGTCGCATCTGGATAAAGCCCTGAACAACCTGGTTTTACCTCATAGCTGATCCTACTTGGACAAGGAGTTTGCACAAGGGTCCCCATCCCGAGTTCCCCTCCATATTTAATTATGCTATGACCCTCTATGCACAATAATTTTGTCTTTCCTTGGACTGTTGTTTTTTGGGGGGTTTATTAATAAAATCTAGCTAACTGAATAAATGATTAAATTCAGTCTTCTCTTCATACTATAAATAGTACTTCTCAAGAAAAAGTTATTGTACCATCATTTACTGAAAAAAAAGTATCTTCATGAGGTCACCCTGGAATTTCTCTGTGGTCTTTCGCTTTTATATACTTATTTTTCCAAATAGCTGTGAACCATGTCAGACCCGTGTCCAGGGTCTGTGACTCTCCATTGTCAGTCCTTTGCCACGATGCACTTGCTGTATTCCCACTTGCTGTATTCTCCCTTTTATCCAGCTTTTTATCTCTGCAAGTGCTTTACCTCCCCCCAAAACAGCTGCTTAGTTTTCATAATTGCCTCTTGAAGCCACCAGTATAATCACAGGAAGGACAGTGTCTGTGAAAAACTTGTGAGTGCGGAGGAAAGATCAAGAAGGGAAGAATAAGAAGGGAAAACAAAAGGGCACCTTTGAACTTGGAGGCCTTCCATACTGTGTCTACCTCCACTGCCAAGATGCCATAGATGTTCATCACACAAGCAGATGAAAGTGTTACTGTGAAGTGTTTGTGTGTTGCTGGTTCAGAATCTTAATAACACATATTCTTTCCAGCTGCATTGGTAATTTTTTTTTTTTCAGATTTTTAATACTGAAAATTTCAAAAATACTGAAGTAAGAATAAGAAAAGAAAAAAGATGGTAAGCCTTATAGAAACCTCTTTAAAAGAAATTCCATATACTTTCTTCTCTTTTCTCTTCTCTTCATCACTTTTCCTAAAATGACTGCAATAAAATGAAGCAGTCTATCAGGTCTTGGGTTGCTAAGACTTCATGGAAGCTTCTATTCAGAATGTGTGGTGTAAGACTGATAAATCATTTCTCTCAGCACTTTGGCTAAGCCGTTTCAAATATTGGAATAGAGTTACTGCTTAGTAATACTAATACAGTTTTCTTAGAGGTAAAAATGAATATATTCCTTAACTGATTACAGTGTCATTGTTTTTATCTCAATTGTATTTCTTTCCGCACATTATAGAAGACATTATGTTTTAAAAAATATCTGTTACTATTTAATTTCTTAGGGAGACCCCCGTTCACCATCTCACTGAATATCATCAGGAAAAGTAATCATTTCAACAACCATGGCAGCTGGGGCTGGCCAGGTACCAACAGATTTCCTTAAAGATAGATCTAGGAATCTTCTGACCAGTTGCACCTGTCTGGAGCGTGACAAGTTGCATGAATAGCTGACCTCCTGCACATAGGTATGAATCGTCTATGATCATTTCCCATGGAAAGCTTTTAGAGGTTCAAAAATCAGTTTCTACATTTCTGATTTATTGAATTAGTCAACATGGCAAACAGGAGAAGACTTCTCTGGCTTTTGCCCGGAGGATCTCACTGCAGCCAGCATCCACTGCAGGCACGTGCACAGCCGGTTTGTTCCACAGAAGAGGTAAAGGAATGCAAAGAGCATCTTAGAATTAGCATAAACCTTCCTCTGTTAAATGGTTCAGGAGTGTGACAGTCACTATGGAAGCTGGTAGTCAATTTTAGCCATTCTGGTCACCCATGTCACTAAACAACATATGACTTTGTTGTATGTGAAATTTACTTATTAATAACAATATCAGAGGCTATTACTGGCAAGAAAAAAAGAGTATTTAAAAAAAAAAAGAAAAATCTAATCAGCTCAGTCTCACTTTAAGCTGTTGAATGAATTCATTATGTTTCTCCCCGAGGCATTCTGCTGAGGGAGAAGGAAAGGTTTCTTTCTGTATTGGGCAAAATGGTCTATATTGTACCAAACATCTGTCTGAGGTTAATCTTAGGCACTGCCAAACAAATGTACCATGAGAGCATCCTCATGCACTGCCTCCTAAGTGGCACACAAAATAAAATGGCCAGGCTTTAAAGAAGCTCTTGGCTCTGGTTTGTATCAAAACTCTATTTGTCTGAGATAATAAAGTCAGTAAGAAGTCCTGCACTAAAAATCAGAGGTATGTCCTAAAGATAAAGGAAAGTTAATCAGGAAATATTAGACAAAAAAGGATTATGAAATAAATCAGCACCTCAAGGATTGTTTTTTGTTTATAGGGCACAGGCTCAAAAGATGCTCTAATTAAAGAATGGACTCTCAGAGCCTGTATTATGGTCTGTAAAAGATCCTAGTGAATTTATGCAGCCTGTAGTTAGTGAAAAAGGCAAATTTAAACCTGGAGAAATTACAAAATGTTTAGAGATCTGCCAGTGACAGCCTTGGTAAAATATATGTCATAAAAATCAGTATTTTGACTATGAAATTGTGATTATGTTGTGGCTCAGAAACATTTAGGGATACATCAAATGGTTTTTAATAAATCTGAATGCTGGGAGTCAGAGAAATAGATTTTGAATCCAGATTCATGTGAGGATCTGCTAAAAGCAAAAGCTTGCCATATTCCATTAGCAACGAAAATGAAGCTGAAAAAATTTTGTATAAGGTAATTGCTAAGGTTTTATGTGAGGGACCAGCACCAAGATAATCAGCCTTCAGATGTGAGATGTGATCAAACCCCCATTTAAATCAGTGAAACCCTGTTGATTTACTGTGGTTAAGCATTTGGCAGCAATTCTTTTTTTCTTTGATAAAGAGACACAGGGAAAAATAATTGCATATTTTAAGCAATCTGCTGCCAAAGGGTGGTTTAAAAGTGGTTTGCAGCAAGTGACGAAAAGAAAGTGGCTCATGCCATGGTGTACTGTATGGGGCAAGGCATGTGTCAGTGGGCTTTGGAGAAATGGATATACATGGTTGGGAGTGTGCTGTGGTGGTAGGGGACACAACTAAAGTAAACAGACGTGCAGAGTGGTGCACAGACCCAGAAGCAGAGCTGTGCAGTCTGCTGCCTTTCTCTCCAGCCCTTGGTAATGCTAACACGTCTGGGTAGAAAGGCAGGCAAGGCGGTTGTGTTGAATGGCTTTTCGTTCTAAATTAGAAAACACGCCAAAATCGTGCCGCAGGGGAGATGATGCACTGCATCGTGTTGTGGTTTCATCCAGCTGAAGTGGAAGGTAAGGCCTCTCCATGCTTGCCTGAGTAAATACTAGCAGATACAGAATTGGAAGGAGAGTCAAAATGCTCTTCTTGACGTGTTTGCCACTGCTGAGGTTGAAAGAATTGGCAGTTCCCCACGCGAAGGTGCGGGACCTGTGAAATACCTTAATACCCCATGGGGCAAAGGAGGAGTCGACACGTGAGCTGAAGAGGGTGGTTTCGGTAATGTGAGAGGCCAGCGATGTTCCGGAGGTACTTAAGGGGAAAAATCGCCTGCGTACGCTGCAATGGTTTTTAGACAACAGGATATTTAAAATAATATATTATGAATATATATTGAGAGAAAGAGAGCGATACCATCACATTTGCTTATCAGCTGGGGTTCTACGCAATATACTCACACTAGACAGAAAAATGGTTAGGCTGTGTCTCTTCCCTAGCTGGAGCAGATGTGGGGAGTATGACTGACACTCCATCTGTACTAGTATCACAAACAGATCGCTATCAGAGAGTCAATCTCTTCCTGGCTTTGCAGTGTGTCTCCAGGCTGTGACAGCACTGACATAAGGCATATTTTAAGCTGCCAGTAGATTCCAGAATGAATGGGAGATTTAATACGGGGGAATGTTCACTGATAAAAGGGACTTATTTACCATGCCCACTCTGTGTGCTGCATTCCAAAAGCAGCAGATAAAAAGCAAGAAATAATAGTAAAAAAAATATATATATAGGTGGATTTATTCAAATGTGATGATGTCCATCCCCAGAAAATATTTGACTCGCTGCAGGATAGAAAACTAGGAGCAAAAGGTGGAAAAGGTATGTGTCCCGTTAAGCAGAAGCGGCAGCAAGAAGAAATAATTTATAGGAGAGCACTAATGCCTGTGAAGATCATGAGAAAGCCAGAATGTGTTAGGACATGCCTGTAACCCTGCCTGGCCTGTGTTTGCAGCAAGGACAGTGATCTGTTAGATCTTTCTGAGCATCAGCATAATCAAACTTTGAAAATGGTGCTGTTAAAGACATATGGGAGATGTCTTAAAAGTCTAGGAAACCCCACCACCACTTTCACCATCCTTCCACCAGCAGGAAAACCACTACCTATGTGCAGAGCTCTCCTTTGGTCTGTGTTCTCCTCTCCTTGCTTTATCAATGCTTACCAATGAAAACTAGAGTGCTCTTAGATTTGACATGGGAATTTTTTGAGTGCCATGTGATGGGGAAAGGTTAGCTATTTTACATCCTGGAATGTTTTTACCAAAAACTTTGCTGTTACGACAAATAAGCTGAATTTATGACTTTAAGGATGGTACCAAAAATGCAATATAGATAACATAATCTTGTTTTCCAGTCAGACCACTTAGCAATGCACATAAAAATAATGCATAAAAAGGAGTCTAATGCCTCAGAACTTTACAAATGTCTAACAAATAGCAGTTTGAGAGAGGAAAACCCATTATGCATAAAATGTCATTGATATATGTTACCTTTTTCAAAGAACATACTTATGTATTTTGAGCATTTGCATTTTACAGTTTACCATGAAGTATTCTTTTTCCTTGTTTTCAGAGATAAGGCAGACAGCTGGTGGAGCCACAGATGTCAGAATGTTTTCCTGTTGAAATGGCTTAAGCAATTGTCTTTCATGAGGACAGCTATGAGAAGCAGCAAAGTTTACCTCTGTTTTGCCAGACTAGCAAAGGTGTATATTGTTGGAAGGACTACAATCTATACAGGTACCATATTAGACGTATGCCAGAGATATGCTTTGGACTAGGCAATATGTTAAAAAATGGCTTTTCAGCATGATCTCCCTATTGTGGTGGGGTTTTTTGTGAGCTTCAACTGCATCCTTAGTGTTGTCTTAACCATTTCTTTGTTGGAATGGGGGTGGTGGGGGAAGGCTTGATTATAAACCAGTAGTAATTTTAATCACCACTTTTAAAT
>JAVJGJ010000061.1:33991045-34002453 GCA_035590215.1 Microhierax caerulescens
GCTTGGGTTTCAAGATGAAAATGCCCCTCTCAAAGAAGCCCCGAATCTTCTCTGCTTAGAACTAACAGCTAGCTTGCCTACTGCCAATCTATTAAATCGTGGATAATGACAAGCCACCGACCAAAATCTCCGTATGGCTGCACATGTGGGAGAGCAGAAGCCTCTGCAGCTGCCCCAGCCCCGGGGTGAGATTTGCTGCAGCCGCCACACAGCTTTCACTAAGTCACTTGGCATAGCATCACGTGGAGGGAGAACGTGATCTGCTGGCAGGGTAAGTGAAGCTGGAGAGTCAGGCTGAACACCTATGTTCAGGCAGGTACCTACAGGACTGGATCGGTCAGCATCTGACATTTCCTGTTGAAGGAAGATTTTGGGAAGTGCCTGAAAATCAGGACACTCCTTTCCATGAGAGTAAAGAATTGGCATCTATCCTTTATGAATGAAAAAGGGACTGGAGTCTAGATATGAAAGAGAAATGAATATAAAATTGTTAAAATTGTACTCTTTTTCTATTTTATATAATTTGAAATCCAACCCAGTACTTTGAAAGTCTAATCAATTTAACGGATATGGCCAAACGATGGACACTCACATTCTTTCTCTTGTTCAATTCTTGAAGACTTCTCTGTCAAAAGAACTTTAAAAAAAACAACCAAACCCTAATTGCTACCCAAAGAAGATTTTTTTCCCTTTTTTCCTCTTTCATTTTTTAATAGGGGCTTTCTAGGTGCAGTCTTCAGAGATTGTTGTCTGGACTGTTTTCACCATCCATCTCCAATGTCAGATAGTAATGACTGACAATAGGAGCAGTAATAATGATAGTACTAACATTTTCTTTTAGCTAACGGGATACATTTTTTCAATATAAATGTTATTTTTCCATGTCTTATGTATCTCTACATTGGTTGTTAAAACAAATATATAAAAAGGATGTCCACCGTTTTATGTTTCTAGAAATTCTGTTTAAACTGATCTGTTAATAGAACGAGTGTTATTTCACTATATACTTTCTGGTACAACATCTCATAATAGCCTGTTAAACATTACAGTCTTAGGTACGCATCATTTAATGCAAATATTGTTACTTAGGTGGTTGGACACATTTTGAAGAAAGCATATATCAGAATGAAACTTGCATTTCTACAGCTATTACATTTCATTACCTCAAGAAATAGAACACAGAGGAATTACTTATTTTCCATAGATTTGAAACATATTTTTTAAAAGTCCTGACAACGCTACAGAAAGTGGGGTTTTTCCTTCGGTTTTACAAGAACCGATCAGATTTTGCAAACACACACACGCTCTCATTCTCTCAATAGCTTTGTTCTGAACAGAAATAGTTTTCATACTCCTGTTGCACTCACCAGAATTGCCCTTATGTGCCCTTTTTTCCCTACTTGTCTGAATCAGTGTGAATAGTATCGATCCGTGCTCAGGACCACCTGTTCCTTGGGCAAACCTCTGCGCTTGACTTAACTGGCCCTGCAAAACTTCAGCAAACTTGCTGCTATAGGGGAAGGGCCGTGCTGTAGGGAAAGAGAGAGGAGCTGCTCCAAGAGCTCTACCTGTACTTTAAAAGGTGATCTTGCCACTTGCGCTGTGAAGCACCAGGGATAAAAATAAGTATACTGTGGAAGTTTACAGTTTGTTATTTTTATTTCTAAAGTGGCACAGGTTTTAATTTTCCAGGCCAGGATTCCAAACCAATGGCCATTCAGCATCTTCAGCCCTGCTTACTCATCTTACGTCCTGCAAACGAGCACACACATATTTTATACCTGGCTATTTGGATCAAACATAAAGCAAATCACCAAGTCTACAAACACCAGTCCAGGCATATTCCCCAGACTATTCTGGATTTAAAAAAAAAAAAAAAATTTTTTTTTTTTCTTTCCTTAAAAGGCTGCTGTCCCATCCCAACTGCACATAACAACTTCCAGTGCAGGAGCACCATGAAGACAAAAGTGCGAAGTGCTGCTGTCGAGCAACCACTGACAAGAATGAAGCCTCAGGGTGAGGGATTTGAAGAGGGACAACAAATTTAATAGGTGAGCATCACAAAAAACAGGTGCCAGCTACCACTTATAAATGGCTTGTCTGTCCTTCATTTCGCAGAAAATGGCTAGTCCTATTCCCTAATTTCTCATTTTAAATGTCATTACTCACTTTCTGTGCAAAATTACCTTTTTTTTTAAAGCAGTAGAATTGCAGTTGCACAGTTTAAATTCAGATACTTAGTAAAAATGGAGAACCATTTCAACATTTTTTTTTCTCAGAATGCTGTTTAAAATGTCCTCTGTCTTAAAAAAATAAACCTGAGAAATTTTCAAGGCAGATCAATTTTTGTAAAGTAATTAGGAGCTAAACATAATGTTTATAATGGAATTTGGGTGATCTGGAAATGATCTATGCCTGTAATTAATTGCAAAGTCTGTAACACAGCTTCATAGAAAAAAAAAAAAAAGAAAAAAGAAAAAAGGGCAAAAGAAGACAAAACCAAAAGTTTATCTGATAAGCTGAAAATAACAGCTTTGCCACCAAGTTAGACAAGTAAGAAGGTTAAATATCACAACAGGAAAAAGCTGTCTAAACTACCAGACAATTTTAGCTGAGTCCTTAGGGAATATTTATAAAGGGTATGTCAGATAAAAAGAACTTCTTCACAGAGAAGGAAGTAATTCAGAGAAAACAATGGAGGAAAAAAGAAAGAAGCCACTAATACCTTCTTCAGTATCGTCTAGCAAAGTAGGGGGGTGCAGGTTCTTGCTTGCTTTGTTGGGGAGTGTGGAGCAATCACTTTGATGTGTAGGCAGGAAAGTCAAATGTGCTTTCTCCCCTCACCCCAGAATACTAAAATATTATATTCTTGGATCCCTTTCAGACTAGGTACTGCTCAAGCCTGACAGCAAGGTAACAAGGAGTAGTGCTCAGAAAATAGAGCAGACCGATTGGAAAAGATCCCTTTGTGTGTGACAGAAATAAATGTGCTGGGGGCATGGGGTAAGGAATAGTTGCATTTTTCATCTTCTGAACTCAATTGACAGTTTACTAATACAAGAAAAGGAGAAGGGGTGGGGGGGTGGAGAAAGAAGCACTCATATTAGTCCTGGAGAATTAACACCTTGGAAGAGATATTTCGGTAGTAAAAGCTGTTTCCATATAATGGGCTATCCAGTTAATATAATTACCCATATTACAGCAAAAGAGATAGTTCTGATTTTAAATAAAGGTGGGTAATACATGCAATACATGTAAGTCTTTAATTACTGGGCTGCTGCCAGATGGCGACCTTCCCAAGTGATTGTTCAAAGGGTTGGACTGCATGATAACGAATTATTTAAAAACAATAGCTTTTGTTCTATTCTGAAGGGTGTGAAATATATTGCAAATATTATTAAAGCTTCACAAGCATGGTAGTTTGTCAGAAATGCTGGTATGAGTGATGTAGGGCTTTGGTGCTGAAAGAAAACTTTCCAAAGCTATCCGACATGTCGTAAGTTCAAACTCACAAGCCTTCAGCCCAGTGGTACTGATGGGAGAGACTCTGCGTGTGCTGATGTGCTCTCTTGGGACATGGGCAGATACCTGGCATTTGTCTTAATATACTATAAACCTTCAGACGACTGTTTTGCAGGATCATCTTCATGTGCCTGCAACACCAAGCATTCATTGTGCTTCTGTCCCTGTAAGTATTCAAACTGTTTAATAGCTTTAGCAACAGGCAGAAAACTTTTAAGATTTATAAGGATGGAATTCAGAGTGCAGGACTGTAGATACAAATGCCACCTTCATAACTGTATTCTGCTCTTTCTATTTTGAATTTGTGATTTCACTTGTAAGCATGATCATGATGCTGCTGCGATAAATGCCTTCATAGCACATTTCAAACATTTTGCAGCTTTCACTCTTTTGAATTTGTATTAAAGAAACGAAGTATTTGGAAACTGTTGCAATATATAGATCCTAATAGCCACAGGACTGTCTCATCACCTTTATTTGTAAGTATCACAATAAGATATATCCAAACATTGTCTGCGAATTGGCGGTAACGCCCTCAGCTTGCACGTTCAGCCTTCGATGGGGTAGGGTCATTTTAGTCACACTCACTGCTGGTGCCTTGGCCTAAACCAGCTCCCTGCAAGCTGGTCCTGGGAGATGTAGCCTTGAGCCTCCTGGTTGGAAACAGACTGGTCCTGCAGCACCAGAGCGTGCATCTTGACCCGCACAAAAGGACCGCAGGTAAAACCAGTCTGAGGAGTGGAATCCCTCGCTTCAAAACCAGCAGAGTATAAATGCCACCAGCTGCATAACCTAAGCAAACATGTAACTCTTCCAAAGACAGACCATGAAATATGGACCCTTACAGATGACCAAAAAAAAAAAAATAGAATCACTCTTCCAAATAAGATATTTTCACTTTTAAAATAGCTTTCTTGCCTGCAGTTTCAGCTCTCAGGGAAGAACTGTGCACATGCACACAGAGGATCATGCTTAAAATGTCATGCTGAAATATCACCATGATGTACACCATTTTGATGATGCATCAAAATGGAATCAACAGTAAAATAACAAAAAAAGGTTTTGCTGATTTCCAGTGAAGATATTTGAATCGTTATTTCAGTGTGGCTGCAGTGAAATCAGTTGGTGCAACCTCAGGAAATCCCTTCCTGAATTGACATATTGAACAAAAGCACTTACAGGTTCCTTAATATGCATATTTTATCATGAGAACATTATGAAAAACCTGAATATATTACCATGAATAATCTTTAGTAATTTACTTTAAAATTACAGCAAACCTTTCTGAACACCATTTTATAGTTGAAGAGCAAAACCTACACAAGATCTTTACAAAAAGCTGCCAGCATTCTGCAGTGTTCTTATGAGCTAATTAGTAAAATTTTACAGTTGAGATTAACTTCTAGAGTTTCTTCTATTTCTTCCATCACACACTTAGGAGGTTTTTTGGCCCATCCATATGCTGGGTTCATGTACATGAGAATACAGTGGGAACGTGCATCCAGCTAAGCAACACCGTAGCTTGCTCCTGTGCTCACTGAGGAGGGTGCTCGGTGTATTTATAGCTAATGAGAATAATGGCTCTTTCCATGTGGTTATAGGAACCCACTGAAAACGTGTTTACAATTAGCAGTATTCGGGGGCCAAACAAGTCAACAGCTTTGGCTAATAACACGAGTCATTCATCAACATACCAGCAGCAATGTTCAGCTCAGTGAAGGAAAAGCTCTATGACAAGAAAATCATTATGGTTTCCTAATATCAGGCAGATGCAGATAGTTTTGTTGGCGTCTGGCAAAAGGCTATTTAGGCGCAGGCTGTACATCACTTTTTCATGGCATTTATTAAGCGGTTTGTCAGATAGTATTGCGGTGTAGCAGTATCCCAGACTGATCCATTTTGGATTTCCAATTCCAAGTCACAGACATAATGAAGAAGAGAAAATACTCTTCAGTAATGCAGCCACAGGCCCTAATGAAATGTGGCACATTAATTTCCGAGCTATGAAATTATATAATCTCCATGGATTTATGTTTCCAGCTCAAGGATCTCGAGGAGGACAAGAGATAGTCGCTTCCGTGAAATGTCTTTACAGGCACATCATTTGTGAGTAGGTTTCTCTTCAAGACTGAGAGGGGACCTTCTCAATGTCTACAAATATCTTAAGGGTGAGTGCCAAGAGGATGGGGATAGGCTCTTTTCAGTGGTGCCCAGTGACAGGACAAGGGGCAAATGGCACAAACTGCAACACAGCAACTTCCCTCTGAATGCAAGGGAGAATATTTTTACTTTGAGGGTGACAGAGCACTGGAACAGGCTGCCCAGAGAGGCTGTGGCATCTTCTTCTCTGGAGATGTTCAAAACCCACCTGGACACGACTGTGCAACCTGCTGTAGGAGACCCTGCTTTGTCGGGGGGGAGGACTAGGTGATCTCCAGAGGCCCCTTCCAGCCCTGACCATTCCGTGATTCTGCAATTCATGTAATTGTCCCTAAGAGCAACCTCTTTCTTGAAAAACTTGCATTCATGAATTGTTTTGTGCATTTGTCCAAGAAATGTCAGCCTTGTTGCTTTATGAGACAGGCCAAGGGACAGATAGATAGGTAGCTAGGAAGGCAGAAAACCAGACAGACAGACAGCTAATGCAGAGCCTAAGTTTTACTGTTTGATCTGACAAAAAGCCCTAGAAGAAGATACAAGTAATTCATGACTTGTCTTGTTCTTAAACAGATCAGTGGCAGTAGGGACTAGATATAATTTCATTTTTTTGAAAATTAAATTGAAACACCTCTGATTAAAAAATCCTAGCATTTTAAGCTAGATGCATCTGCAGCCTTATTTGCGATACTGCCATCAAGCTGTCAGCTGCCTCACTTCACACTAGGTTTATTCCAATGCGTGACACACAATCATGAAAAAAGAAGTGATTAGTTCCCATTTGAGACTGCAGGTACAGTGAACGTGAATTATATTACCGTGACTAAGCTTAAATTATTGTCCTTCTGTCCCAAAGATACCCAGCAAGCCATCAGCCTTGAAGTAGGGGCTCAGTTTTCAGCACTTTGCAGATCAAAGCAAGGATGCATCAGGAAGAACAGATGGTGCTTTCATCTTTACAATATGAGCCATGCAATTGTTCCAGACCTTCTCACATCCAGGTAATACTTCTGTCATGAGGCCAAACCAAGTATTTTTCTGAAGCAGAGTAAGAAAATTGAAATGATGTCACTTGTTGAAGCAGCGGCTCAGGTGAGGAGGGCCAGTGCAGTGGCAGGACAAGTTCATGTTGGCAGGACCTGGGAGAATAACAAAACGCAGAATCAAATTTCTGTGATCTGTGTGCCTGAAGGGCCACCTGTGTGACACCCCTCTGAGCCACCCCTGGGGCAGGGACAGATGCACTGAAGCACAGTCAAGGCTAATGATTTCTGAAATGCAGCTCATTTAGGGCTGACCAGCTTGGAGCACAGACAGGGAGAGCCTGCAGTAAAAAAAACAGCTGAGGCACAAGTCTGTAGCAGACCCAGACCTCACTGGTAACTTGCCATACTGATGTTACGTAGGCTGAATTTACTCTGCAGCATCCCTAAGGTACCGCACATCCCAGTAACAGGGGAGCCTTCTGGTCCTCCATCACTTTGCACCATAGTATTTTTGCTCATATGTGTTTAATGTCACTAAACTGAGATAGATTTCATGTTTTTCTAGCTCTTTTTTTTTAAATATGAGGAAACAGAATTAGCTTTTTCTTCACTTGAATTCCTCTTATCTGAGCTGGTTATCACTGGGCGTGGCAGGTTTTCCTCAGGCAGTATAATTTCCATATTTACTTGCCTTTCGTTACTGGTTTGCAGTGGGCTATTGCAATAGAAATGCAACTACTTCACAAAAGCAGCAGATTCATCCAGAATATGACAGTCAAGTAATGTTTCAAACTGACATATCAAATTACTCGGATTACTTATTTATAATTATTTTGACTTATGTTTTCTCAGCACCAACCTGAAGCAGGGTGTATAACTGTGTGCAGGACTTCTGGGCAGCTGTAAAAGTATTCAGCTGCTAAGTGGCATTCCTTAAAAAAAATCACCAACACATTCTTTGCACTTTGAGTTGGTTACAATTACTTATTTTGAAAGTTTCTTAAAACAGTTCTCATTTTCCCAGGTATTAGACTGGAAACATAATCTCAGCATTAAAAGCAATCTATAGTGCGTGGCAATGAAAGCAGAGTTACTCTGTTGACATAGTGAGGTTCACTTGTCGGAAGCAATAGCATAGGGAAAAGGGTTCTTTGATGAAATAAATACAAAATTCCCATGCAAACTGTCAGAAAAGATGACTAATGTAGCAACTTGCATTACTTAGATCAATTTTAAGTGACACTGAGATCCACTGATTTTACTCTTCCTTCTCCCCAGAAACATGAAGTCTCTCTCAGTTAAGACACTGAGTCAAGTCCTTGTTGCTTTGCAAGAATTAATCATCCCTTGTCCCCATTTTTATCTCATTTCAACTTCCTAGTCAAGTTTCAAGTTTTTCTTATTTGTTTTGACATACATTAGAAGGAAAAGGAGAATTTTTTAAAAATCAACTCATTAAAATAAGGGTCTATTTTAAGCAGAGCAATGAGGAATTGGCGTTCTTTCCATTATACACCTCAGGTAGCATTAACAGCTTTTCAATACAAAGGAAAATTCAGGAATAGTATCTACCAAGTGATTCTCAGTTAAAAAGTAGAAAGGATAAAAAGAGGTTCATAGTGAAAATAAAAGTTAATAAATACTAAAGCACATACATTAGAAATCTGGCATCTCCATACCTTCCTTTTTGCCAAGGCTTGATTTATAATGCAAGATTTGGCATGATAAAACTGTGTGTATATATATATAAAATATATAGAGAGAGCTATCTATTGATAGATATGAGATATGAGATCATAGGCTGCTTCTTGGCTGTTATCTAAAGAAGTCCAGCTGAAACTGGACCAAAAGTATATTAACTATTCATGTTCAGGTACAGAACAATAAGCTGTGAAACACTGCCATACTTTCCTTAGAAATAATAAGATATTATTTCTATATCTGAATTATAATTCAGATAACTTCAATCCTGCTTGATGTCTGCCAAATCTCTGAAGATACTAGTAAGTCTATTTTGATTTAATCTCATGTACCAGATGTACCAGATGTACCAGATGTACCAGATAATGTTATCCACTGACAACAATGTATGATATGTTTGCTTATTAATTATGAATGGAAACATGATACCTGTGAAGTCACAGGTAAAGCTCTAACAGCCCAAGATTAAAGTGCAGGAGCAAGCGTGACTCCTTGGATGCAGGCTACATCTTGATCCACGTGTCTGTAACTCAGATGAGGAGTCTAAAAATCACAATATGGCTAAAAGATGTAGAAAGAAACTTGAATTTATAAAATTTAAATTATCTGGTTTTCTTCCACAGGTATTAACACAGGAAAAAACACTTAAAGATCCCCATGTTCAGTGTTGAGTGTCTACTGGTTCTATTAATGCCATTTGGAATTGGAGCTATTTGGTGTGTCTGAAAATCAAATCCATGGTACTGCTTACTTTCAAACCATTTAGCAGACACCTCCATTGACTCAATGTAAATATTTTCTTTACCATTTAACAGATGGAAGATTTGAAATATAAAGAAAACCAGATCCAGAGAGGAATCTTTTTAAGTGAAAAGTGAACGGAAGTGTGAAACAGCATTTGTTCCTCTTAAAAAATATAACTGTAGAAAATAGTGTCGGGTTCAGGACATTATTTCAGTTCAAAACAAAGAGAGTGAACGCATTAGTCTGGCTCAGACACAACATCAGAACTGGGAAACTTTGTGTCACTTGTACCAGCTTTAAGCACCAGCTGGCTATACGTGCAAAAACATTCCCTTTCCAACAGGAGGAACATTTTCTCTTTCATGAGAAAAGGATTTCATTTGTTCTGCCATTTATACTGTTTGGTTCACAATAGAAATTAATGTTCTTGTCTAGACTTGCAATTTTATGTCTTGCTTGAAATGGCACTTGGTTTTGGCCTCTTCAAATACTTTCTTCTTCTCTTCTCCATTAGTCTCCTGAACAGTTACCATGTGTGTCAGTCTTGGAATATCACCTCTTGCCAGGTGTCACCCTGCCAGCTCCCCAGTGCTAATTACTTCAGATAGAACTCACTTTCAAAGACTTCACAAGTTAACTTCCTTTTATCCATCATACCTGCCTGGGGGAGGATGCTTTCCCTGGCAGCAGCCTGCGCTAAGAGGGTCACTGCAACTACTGTGGAGCATCTTCCTGACGTCTTCAGCATCACAGCTCACCCCAGCAGGAGCAAACATCCACCAGGTCCTCTTTGAAACTCTTCTTTGCTGAGAAGCCAAGGAAAAAGCCTTTGGGCTGCTGGGGTGGTAGAGCTGGCAAGCTGATCAAAAACACAGCACTATTTTTTTCTCTTGTGCTCCAACTTCTTAATCTGTTCTGTACAGCACCAAGCAGCATGGGGTCCTAGTCCATGCCTAAGGAATCCACATGCTTCAGTAATAAAACCACCAGGAATTATTTATAGTAAATTTTACCCATCCAAAATTAAATGTGTGGAAGTGTACAGGTGGAGAGGCAAGAAGCTCTGAGATTTCCATATCTCTGTATGATTCCAAAATGTCTCGCTTTAATGATTTACCCTGTGTGATATATTACGCATTAGAGTAGCACCTTATCCAGTATGAAAGTGTTTCATCACACTTGCAAACTAAACCATTAAGAAATACTTTAGTATCAACATTTTTTACTGTAAACACCTCAAGATGGGCACATTCTGACAAGAAAAATCCTGATTTCTTCAGCTTATTACAACTGTGCTGATAGAAAAAAAACCCTCTCTTGGTAACACATACCGATTTCAAAGCTCCATTTGCAAGAAGAGGAATCCAAAAGTATGCCAAAAAAAAGCTGTATTTTCTATTGATAATGGAGAATGTCCTTTGACTAAAATTAGACTTTTGCTGCTCTGTCACTGCTCGCTGTTATATATGCCCCATGGCACCTATTGTCAAACTAATACGGCCATTCAACATTTCATTGCTTAATTGTAAATTTTTAAATGAGATCATTTGTTTATATTACTGATCAATCAAGTAGAATTTATAGCTTGTATTCGTTTCACCATCCCTAAACACACTTACCCCCAAAGGTAAAATAACTTGAAATAGGTATCAAAAGTGAATTAAATCAATATGCTTTTATTCTGCTCCAGTTCTTTTCCCACTGTTCTACAATTAAAATTCTATGAGGAATATGATATTGAAGAAATAAATCTTACAGTGTTTAATCAGACAAGATTCAGAGAAATAAATCACAAAGGAAACCGTGAAAACGTCTTCTTCCCATGAATGCATAAAGGAAATGGTAACTCTTCAGATTAATAGATACTGCTGTAAAAATGTTTTTCTTATTTTAACATGTAAAAATTAAGCTTCATGTCAAATTAACCAGGTCTGTAATGAAGTATTTGAGCTGCTATACTTAGTATACCATAAATACAGGCAGTAGTATTTATGTTTAAGTTCCTTCTTAAGCCAACCCACTGAGAATAATTATGGGCTTCAACACTTCTGCCTTGCCAGTATGGCTGTCAGTCACGTACTCACACAACGCAGCACAAAAACATTGTTCTAATGTCTAATCTACACAGAATTTACAACTGCTGAAGGACTCTGGCTGTTCTGGTGTCAGTGCGTGGGGCTGGGGCTGCACAGGGAAACTGAAGATCTGGAGGCAAAAAAAAATATCCGAATTCATGGGGTGCTCATGGACACAGCAGCACTTATGAGGCATGTTGGAGAGAAACTGTGGCATCAGTAG
>JAVJGJ010000061.1:34010733-34055493 GCA_035590215.1 Microhierax caerulescens
CTGAACACCCCCCCCCCCCGCCCATGGGCAGCGGTGAATGAATTCCTTGGTTTCCTGAGCTTGTGTCTGTGGCTTTTGCTTTACCTATTACACTGTCTTCATCTCAGCCCACCAGTTTTCTCACTTTCACTCTTCTGATTTTCTCCCCCATCCCACTGTGGGGGAGTGGGTGAGTGGGGCTCAGTTGCCAGCTGGGGATAAACCGTGAGACACCCGCATGTACACAATATATGAGTAAAGTTAACCGAGGTTATTCATTTGTTCAGTGTAAGTCCTGCCTCAGGGCTTTGAGAGGAATACTCGGTATCGTAATAGCGGATCATGTCAAGTGGTCTCTTGACTCTTGTGCCCCTAAGACTTCCCTGTAGGGTGTGAAGGCATTTTACTCTTACAACTTACCTTCCCAGGGCAACATCTTCAAAATTAATGTCCTGTGCATCTAATTGTCAAGGCACAATCATATTACTGATTATGGAAAAACCCAAAGACTGCAAAAGCAGTAATTTTTTTTTTTTTTTTTTTTTGGGTGCGGGGGGAGTGGTCATGGTGGATTTTAGTAAAAGTATATGATGGAAAATCCAGTCCTCCGAACCTGTGTGAGGCCCTCTGCTAGAAAACAAAGTAATAAATTGCTTAATTGAATGAGAACTGATCAATGGGTTTGCATTTGATAGATTGATTGGTTACAAATGAAATTTTATTATTGTTGTCATTGCCTCAAATTCTGGTTTCTCAGACTCCATAAGAAGCACCTGAAGTTGACACTTGTTGCAAAGTGAAGCTCTCCTCTTTTCAGCCTCCAGAAATTGTGGTGAAAACAAGCCAGCATGAAATCAAAGCCCCAGAGTGCAAGAACATGTTTTTCAACATTAGGAAAGGTAAGTGCTATACCCATTGAAGTAATTTTATGTGTTCTTTGGTTTGATTATTCTATAGCTGGTAAAATCTGATTCCTAATGATTCTGGAGGTGCAGACTATCTGGACTGTAAAGAGAGATTTCTGATTGGTTTTCCAGTTGCTTAAAACAGAAGGAAATACAGAGGGTCATGACAAAACTCACCTCCACTGATCATGTTTGTACAGAATTTTCCCAAATGACAACAGCAAATAATTCTAGATAGTGGAAAAGTTACATGGTAGTGATTTGGTTTTTTTTTTTTTTTTTTTTTAAGGATTTAATTGCCTTTAAGTATGCTGCATTTGCAAACTTTTAACTATGATTTCCAAATGAACCATTTCTCCCTAACTGCAAAAGCTATTCAAACCTTTTCAAGCTAAACCTTGTCCTGTGTGTCCAATCCTTCTGCATACATTGTTTTCACACCTGTTTCTTGACTTATCCACATAAAATACCTTTAAAGATATGTCTGCAGGAGGGGCAGAGGCATGCACAGGCAAACCTCAGCCAGAGTCAAGCATCAAGGAGTGATCTGTTGCATTTACTGTTTCTTATAAAACTCTGGGTCTTAGTTCACAGTTCTCGCTAATATCTCAGAAAACTCTAAAAGTTTGATCTTGGTCAGACCTCAGCAAGAGTGTATCTTGGGATGGCACAATATATTTTACTGTCAGAAGCTAGAGCTGAACTGGCTATTTCAGACCGGCCATCTGCCCTATTTGTTTTGTCACAAGGATTTTCATAGAGATATTGCAAGAAAAAGATCGCCACTTCTAACATTTTTGCTCTTAAATTGTATAAGAAAGATGTGGAATTTCCTAGCTTCTTTGCAACCTAGGAATGAAATTGGACCATTAAAAAAAAACAAACAAACAAACCAACAACAAAAACCCATGTTCAGAAAATTAGGAAAAAAAGAGCTCATTCATAACAAAATGCAGTGGTGAGAGTGATGGTACTTTCTGCTTATCCCTAGAGGCTGAAGCAGCTTTGTCAGGTTTCTCCAGGTGGCCATAGTTTACAGCATCTTTGGTACTGCTTTAAAACTCTGTAAGCCCTGCAATGGCATTTGGGTGGGTTTCTAAATGAGCAAAAGGAATCTATGATATTATGTATGAGCACATCACAAGTATCACAGATAGTATCTGAGGACAAGGCTGGGCTCTTCAATATGGGGCTGCTTCAGCCCCCTACAAATGCTAACATAAACTCAGTTTGAGTTTGTTTGTTAGTAAAGATCAAAGAAGACATTTGTAGAGACAGCCATGCAGTAATTCTGTCGCTGTTGTTAGTGCAGCTCCCATCCAGTGCTCAGTCTTTTTGCAGTAGTATTCTGCTCCAGGAACAAGAAGAATGGGACCATAAAAGAGTGAAAACCAGGTCAGGAAATCTGAAAATGTAAGAAAGTAAAGAGCTGCTGGGCACAAGTCCCTTCAGCAAACCACAGTTGTGTACGATGATGCCTGTATCTACGCTTTCTAGAGTAACATAGCAGGATTCCTTGCTCTGAATTGCCCCTCTCCACAACAAGTTCTGTCAAGCTCCACAATATGGTCATTGAGTTTTTGCTCTTGGTCACGGTGAAGCAGGAACTGGTTATTTCTCTGGAGTGATAACACACAAATTTCAAGAGTTAGAAACGCTGGGGAAGCTGCTTCTTGGTAGGACATTTCCCACTAAATAAAATTTTATCAGAAACAGAAAGGATTTGTGAGTGTTTAAGCAATGTTTCTATTTTATGTGATAGCACAGAAAAAGAAAATACAGCATTTAATGTTCTCCAAAATGCAGTCAGGTGAGCTAGAGCTTAAGGCATTTTTGTCTACATTCTGCAAAGCTTCCTATTGGCAGTGCAGAGTCAGAGAAGCTAGTTTTGACTATTCTCAAGCTGATTTAACAGATACCTCTCACTCATTTTCCTTTTTATTTTATACTTTGATTTTTTTGATAAAGCAATGCTTTTTATGTCTAAATGTAACTGTGTAGTAAGACTGCACTATTTAGAATTACAGGGCTTTGCTCTGCTGCTTTTTATGTTATGCTGCATAACTGCTTCAGAGCAGGAGCTAGACAATAATGTCCTACACACCTTTACAGTGTCGTCAGATAATTACGATATACATGTTTTGAATTAGAAGCAAAGGATCCAGTCTAACAGCCAAAGCTAAGCCTATGGATTCATTTCAGTAAGCCGTTGTGAGTCTTAGACAGAAAGGATGTTTTGTAGTTCTTCATAAGTATCAGGTGTTAAAAAACATTTACATAAAGCAATAAATATATGACTTGGCTTTATGTAATTCATAAAGAAAAATAAGCCAAGGAAAAATGAGGTTTATTATCTCACTTTGCTTTGGCAGTGACATTATGGGAGGAAAGCCCAGCTGCCATTTATTGAAAAACACAACCTCTGATAACACATTTTATGGTTTTTGATTTTAGACTCTTATCCATAAGCATGCATAATGTTTTCAGGTATCATTTTTTTTTAACCAATAAAAAACTTATTATAAGATTTTATGTATAGCATTTTGTCACATGGATGGTGAAATGTTAAAATAAGATCAGCTGAAACATTTACCGCATACTTAGTTATCTTCTGTGAAATGAATACCTGGATAATTGGGAAAGCAAAAATCTTTGGTATAAGGATTTATGAATTGAATAAAATTACCTTCTGCCACATGAATTTCTGTGAGACAGGAATTTTCTGCTGGAAAACATAAGGTGTTATGAAGTGTATCCTAATATATTTCTTCCAGGAATGACACTTTTTTTTCCTATTTTGTATTTAATACACAAACTTTCTCTTCCCATCCTCTCTTGACATCCAACTTATTAATGTTTAGTTTAAAATATACTTAAAATCTTGAATCCCAATTCTCTGTCAGTTCTCAAACCAGCCTTCTTTGTAGATCATTTAATTAGTAACCTTGTTTATCAAAAATCTTTGCCCTGTATTAGTAAGCACAAAATAGTCAAAGGGGACTGCACTTTCCCATGTCTGTCCCCATAAGTGATAGTTGCTCTTTCATACCCTTGGGTTGTAACTCTTTCATTGCCAAATTAAAATGGACAGCAAAATTCTGATTAATTTAAGTGGGATTTAAATCTAGAGTGTTATCATTGGATTCTTTTGGTCAGTTTCTCTCTTCTGAGTCATGATCTTGTTTAGTCAGGTCTCAGTGACTAAGAGTTTAAATTTTATAAGGCATAATAGCTCTTACTGGCATCACTGATATCTGTGGATGGTGTCCTGACTGGGAAATCAAGGTATCTATCAGTATCTGTAAAGACTCAACAATGCATAAAAGGTGTCTGGACTTTTCCCCATACTAAAGACTTCCTTTCCATAATCTCCTAGGTAATGTAAATATATATAACTTACTTTAATTGCAGAATATGACAAAATAGGATTAATTATTCCTTCAATAGTATATGGTGCCGTGCATTTCTGACTCAGACTCTTTGTTCTGCAATAAGCCTTGAGTACAACATCCTGTGCGCTGTGATTTTAGGCTGCAGGCAGCAACCATATTTGTGTATTTTGCAATATCTTCTATCAAAAGTCCTATGAATGGCATAAGAAGTTTTTACTTATGCGTGTTCCTGGTTTAGTTACCTGTGTAAAAGTTCCTTTCCCAACAGAGTGAAAAGCCTCCTTGTGTGACAGGTCACACACGACAGGGGATAAAACAAATAGAAAACAAACCGTTTGTGCCTAGCTTGTTCACATCTCTTCTGCACCTAGGCGCTTGAGAGTTTTACTAGACCAGTTATATAAAAAATGTTTCAGACGCTGATGAATGTGAGATCACAAGTTCTCTGGGAAAGACCTAACGGAGAAGCTGAGCTTTCTTATAGGGTATTTTTTACATCATCAGTGCCATTGCTTGCAGGGTCACTCTCAATGTGTTCGCTTAAGCAAATATGGCAGAGTCAGGTCTGTTGTATCTCTTTTGCATTTGGGCCAGGCCTATCGGTTCCTTTCCTGAAGGATCAGCAAGATGCAAAGTCAGTGCTGAAGCTTTCGATTGCTACTGAAAGCAAAAGACAATTTTAATTTAGTGCGGCTTTTATTTTGTATTGCCCACTTTTATTTTATTATGAGTCTGGACTGGAAGTGATTTTGGATTTTAGCTCCCTGCAAACAAAAGCAAACGATTACTTTTCTCTCCTTTTACAGTCTTTGGATCCCAAAATTTACATTCTTTGTAGATGGTTATTATCTTGCTAGAGCCAGAACAGGCATCTGGGGTTCCTACTCAAGTCATAGATGCACTGAGTCTAAAAACACTCCACCAAACAAAATTTGTTCATGTTTACAGCTTCAGTACATTTCACTGGAAACTCTTTTGGCTTAATTTCTAGAATTGATCAAAACAGAAAGAAAAAAACCCCAACAACCTGTAAGTATATGGATCTGTTGTCACATCTACTAAAATAATATGTTAGTCTAAATTACTTTATGTTCTACCATAAAGCTCTTTCATTATTAATCTCTTTATTCCTGAGGTTTTCTTATTTAGAATCAGAACAAGGACACCTTTTCCATCTTTGTATACTGCCTGTAAAAGGATAAAATGGGCTTCAGGTATATTTATTGTGCCAAATCACTATGAAAACACAAATAAGAAATAAATGGAGGATCTGTGATTTCCTCATCTGTTTATTACATGGATCACCTTTGTTATCACAGGCAAATTTTTGAAACATTACTGTTTTTAAAATGTAGCTAATAACATTTCTTTTTTAAAAAAGAAAATATTTAGATGTAAGATATAAAAGAGTACTTATGTACCAAGATAACACTGACCATAGACTATTCTTAGTTTTTCACTCTGTATTCACATTATTGACTGTGTGTTTCCCAGGGTTATATTTCACATGAAAATTCTGCATCTCAAAATGGAAATTAATTATGACAGCCAGAAAATGTTTTAATTCATTGATGAACAATCACGGATTTTTTTGACATGCACCAATAGTTTCCTTGGTGTGATCATACCATGCTCTGATATTTTTTTTTCAATTCAAACAATACAATATATAATACAATAAATAAGGCATTAAGAGTAAAGTCCAATATTTGCAAAGGCAACATCAGTGCTGATTATACAGTATGTTTACGTGTCACTTATAAAGCTAATATGTCTTTAAATTTTAACCTTCTCCTTGTAGATATAAACCAACACTAACATGCTGCATGGGCAGAACTCACTGGAGTGGAAATTAGCACCCTGGCAAGCTGATGGGCAGTGTGATATTGCAGATATTCTCCATCGCCACATCTCTGAAACTTCTCTAAAATCTGCCAGGCATCCACTTGCAAAAGGAAAAAGGATCTTTTAGAGAATTCAGTGCTTACTGTACCCATCCCTTTTGCCTATGGTCCATGCTGTATTTTCTTGGACAGCAATTGCTTTCAGCCACTGGTGAGACTATGAGCTTGTGATGAGCAGGAGTATTCTGAAATGTGAGATTTTTTTCAGTCAGTCCATAGAATTTGAAAGACACACCTTTAATGACATCACCATTGACTTCTAAACTAGTTTAATTGGAAATTACTGATCACAAATTGAACTAATCATTATGTAAATGTACAAACTTGGTTGAAAGGCTGATCATTTAGCAAGTGCTCTGGCAGGGTCCACAGGGCAAAATAAATAAATACTTGATTCAGTCTGCATTACTGAGTCTTTTTTGACATCTTAGAGAGTTGTATTTACCAGGCACAAGAAAAAAATGTTATGAAGAAATTAATTTTAACCTCTTTAAAGACAGTAAAAATCCAACTGTATATTGCAGGTTTTAACTTCTGTAGGCAAAACCATCTTGGCTTAAGAAAACTTCCTTTTTAAACGCCAGATTACATAGATTTCTACACTTTAAATACCCAAATTATGTGAAGCTGTAAATATCTCCAGAACAAGAAATACAACTTGCTACATACTAAAGCAGCCTAACAAAAAAAATAAAATTTGAACTTGAGGTTAAGAAAACCATGAGATATGGGGATGATTTCCCTTGCCTTTCTTGCACAATGTACTCTTATCCAGGAAGACTGCTGTATTCCATAGGAGGATTCGACACTTCTCCTATGAGCTACCAATGGCAGCAAGGGAACCGAGAGGAAGATGAGGTCTGCGCAGATGCAGAATGCCCAGCAAGAAGGGAGCTTTTCCAAGTCTTCAGCAGCAAGCATCTGGGGACATCACCACGTTTTGTTGGACAGGTTAGACACAAGCTTTCTGAATAATACTAGAAAAGGGTTTTTTTAGCCAGATACATTGTATAATCAGTCCACTGTAAAACCAGAGTGAAGTGCACCACAGACAACTGAGGAAGGAGAGGTTTTAAAGGGTAAGGAAAAGTATAAAAATTAATCTTACTCCAGAGAAATGTGGGGAAAATTAGCATGAATGCTTCAGAGAAAATATGCATCTGGGCATGCATTTCAAGAAAGGGGAAAGGCTATTTAAAGTACCCCAGTTGTACTTTAGCACACAGAAATGACAAGGGCAGGTGCATTGCAACTACAGTGCACATGATTAAAGGTTTCCAGTGGTGTATCCAGATTAGTTAGGAATACAATAATTTGCCATGAAAGGTACTTACAGAACTAGCATTGGAGTTTTCAGAAGTGGTGTAAAGGTGAGATTTAGATTAAAAGTTTAAAGCAATTCCTGTACTAGTCGCATATGAGGTGAAACAGGGGGGAAAGGATGAGGGTCTTTCTACATACATGAGCTCTGGCTGTACAGATCAACAGCACAAGAGAGCTCAGCTGCTTCCATGTTAAATTTATTAATAAGAGAAAAGAAACTGTTGATAAAAACAAAGGCTGCTGAGTCAGAGTCCTGTTCAAAACCCTTTGGTATTTTTTTAAAAACTCTCATTGCTTTAAGGAAGTACTAGTCTTGGCCTGGAGTATTTCTGTAAGGATGATGAGTATTCAGCACGTAGTTCGTTACCTCCCACTTTCAAGCAGGTCAAGTCACTGCACAAAGAGTTTTAAAGCAATTCTGGAAGGTGGTGTCTCAAGAAATTTGCTTTGCCATTGATAGACACCTGTGGCAATAAACTGTAAGAGTTTCAAAGCAATTTTGGATAAGCTGCAGCTCTGGCCTGGAGACAACCATTTCACTGGCGTTCGGTGCACTGGCAGGGAATTGGCTATAAGAATGTGAGGGCCAGATCTGCAGCTGGTGCACTGGTGAGAACTCCTCTGCTCTTCACCTTAGTTTTCTCGTCAGCAAAATGCAGGTAATGCAAGTAAAATCTTACTTTACTCAGGCTAGTACTCAGTCCAAGAGGAAATCTTATTCTAGTAATGGAAGCACTAGAGATGGCACGTCAAAGACTTGGGTCTACTTCCTCAGTCTGGCACAGACTTCCCATGGCACCTCAGGTGAGTCACTTCATTATTATTTTTATTTTACAGTGGAAAATATTTTATTTTTCTTGACATTTATTGGGGAAGCTTAGTACTCGTCCCTTATCAGTTGCAAGAGATGTATATGTTGCAAATCCTGCTGGAATTTATGAACATAAAGGAGTTGGGTCTCTGGTGAAGACGCAGGGCTGCACCCGAAGTGCTACAGACGAGCACAGCCAGCCTAGCACACGTTCTGTGGGGGATGGGAACAGCTTCTCCACCGCCCAGCAAAACCATTGCAAAATCCTTGTGCTGGCATCAGTGGCCGTTGGAGCAGGACCACAGATGGAGATTAGGGAAGTTCAGACCAGACCTACCAGTTTCTCAGAATGATCGCTGGGCAGTCTATGGATTATGAATGTTGAATACAAAGTTTCATGCATAATCTAATCATCTGACACTTTTTGTCTGAGCCTTCAGGTAAAATATTTTAGCTCTGATCAGAAGTAGTACACAGCTTTCAGTACCAGGAAAACACTAGGTAAAATTGCTGAATTTTTCAGGTGTGTAACTGCTGCTCTACTGATTCTTCTGGTTTTCCCGTGGTTTCCAATCCACGATGACAACAGCCCTGATGGTCTGATGTTATGGTCATGCCTATGCAGTGCGCTTTGGGCCCAGCACAAGGCAGCAGCATAGGCTAAGCACCCAGCTGCGAGGGACGATGAACTCTGTTGCCTCTTTTGTATCCTAAGGACGAGTCAGCTTTTACACTGCCCAGGAGTATGTCACATTTACTCTACAGCTAGTCCTCACAGGCATTTTTCTCGGAATGTCACCAGGGCAAGTCACATGGTTGCATTTACACAAATACCTTTGCTTCACATCGTGGCGTGAGCAAGATCTTCAGCTTAACATAAATTAAATTTAGAAACAGGGCACAATAGCAGCACCGTAGAAATAGAAGCTTCATAGAGAAAAAGGGAAGGGTGTTATTTACTCCTTGCAAGTTTTTCCCCAACATAATACATATCTCTAAAACCCAGAGGTCATCTATTGCAAATGTAATGAATACACTCATATCCGCCAAGGGTAATAAATACTGCAAATTAAGTTGAATAATGACTATACTGTCTATTTCATTTCTACATGAGAGGCACACATGGGACTTAACGTAAGTCAGTATTTATAATGCAATATATGGTTTGAGTCTCATTCAAAGTTAGAATCGCAGAAATGTCACAAACACATTATTTTACTGTTACTGCCTGAGGTACAAGCAGAAGAAAAAAAAAATCATTGTAAACAACCAATGTGTATGGAATTTATAATGAATATCTTAATCGTGAACCTACTTTATTTCAAGTTATGACTTTTTTTCTTGTAAGAAGATCTTGGGATTTAAAAGGAGAAAGGTAATGCACTACAGCGGTTACTAGAAAAATGCTACTTGCCATGTTTTTAACTGGATTGATTGTTTCAAATGTACTCTAGCTCACATGAACCTTCAAAACATTTCTATAAGTAACAACAAGGACAGCAAAAATGGAACCACAATTTTTGGTGAAAAAATAGATGACAGGAGGGAAAAAAAGCAGTCATTGCCATAAATAAGCATAAATAACTATAATCCAAAATGAATTCTGTGCTGCTGACATGTATACAACTGAGTATATAATGTATACAGCTGAGTTTCTAAGATTTTTGGTGATAAAAATGGAGCACATAAAAATTATGGATCTACTGTTCCAACCAGCTACTTATGTTAAGTAGATCTGTGGCAGGCTGGTTGACTTTAGCTTCTTGTGGGAGCTATAAGCAGGTGAAAGAACACGAGCCAGCAGCCACGGTGGTTGGTATAATGGTGAATTACATTAGTTCTTAAGATAAGAATATAAAGCCAAGATATTAATAAAAAACAGAGGCAGGCAGATGTTTACCAAGTATCTAGTGATCTTAGGTATCACATCAGACAGAGCTGGGAGTCACTGCATTTCCTTCTAGTGTGAATTTTTGTAGGCTACTAAGTCCACAGTTTTTATTACAATTTTTACCTTCCCAACAAATTATGCAAGGATAGTGAATGGGGACTAAGGTTCCTTAACTAGATAATTTTCGGTTTAGGAAACTAAAAGTTGTATTTCCTGCTCATCTGCTTTCCACAACCAGAAATTTAGCAGTTCTTTGAGGACTACAGATGTTCAGCATCAGTGGTTAATAGCTCTTGCTGGAGCCCAGCACTCTTCCAAGAACAGAGCTATGTGTATTTGGATAGCAGCACTGAGACAGTAGGAAACTGAAAACAATATGTCATTCTTTTTCTTTGATAATATTTACTATTTACTAAATTTCTGTTCTGATTATCTGCTTCGGAAAATAAAGAAATCTTCAGGTTGATGACAACAGACTACTTACACTGTTAGTAAAATGTTAATTAATCCAGATTATGATTTTACTCATACAGGATGATTTTACTTACAGGAGTATTATTTTTATTCCTGGGCCAAGGTATCTCATTCCATAATTTCAGTGGAAACAATGTGTGTGTCTAAGAAACAAATTTAACTTCACACACTATGTTTAAAAGCCTTGCATCTATCATGGAAATAGGATGTACATTGGAACAGTTAGGAGAGTTTTTATCAGGCTCCTTATTTCTATCAGTAAAAGACCTTGCTATGTCAACATTACGAGCAGAGGTCATCCTTAAGTCTGGTACATAAGAGAAGACCTGGCAGTCCACTTCATTGTAATAGATGCCTGCCAGTCTCCAGCACAGCTTAGAAAGACACAGTAACAAGTGTCACATTAGAGTCACCATTACTCCTTTTTTCTTTATGGACAAATCTGCCCAAGGCTGTTTACTCACCCCAGTGCAAAACAGCTCCAGGATTATTATTATTTTTTTTTAAGCAGTCACTGGTAATGAAACAATATAGCAAGTAGGAAATGCTATGCATCAGAGTAATTTAAGCATATGCTCCAATTAGATCCCTTACATGGGATAGATTAAAGATAGATTAAAGATAGACTAAAGAGTTAAAAGGTGGAAGAATTTCCTCATTAGAGTGACAGTAACTGGTGTTGCAGCTCTACCCACCTGCTGTGCAGGATTTTAAACCCTAGCATGTCTTTAGCACATCCGTGGCTCTGGTCCTTTCTGTGGGAAACCCAACGTTGTTGCTCCAGGATGGAATCAGTGTGGAGGGTTCAATCCTCTGGCAAGTCATAGGAGGCTTCCTTCTCAGGGAGCCTGGGCATACCTAGGGATTTTTTTAAATGTATATACACATGTATGAATGGATGGATATATGCGAGTGTGTGTGTATATAGATACAATATATCTAGAGAGTGACACCTATCTCTCCGTATATAACTATATGTGCATATACATTATTTCATACGTGTATATATATATACACACACACACTTATAGGTTGGGTTAATAGTCTATACTTTAAGAAATCTGGGCCATACAGAAAAGTGAGCCAGCATGTATTAAAGACATTTTCTCAAGCAACTTTAGTTATCAAGGCTTGTCAGAGTTTCAGTGGTTTCCCAACCATAAATGCATGTACAGTCAATCTTCCTGAAACCCAGGGTGTGAGAGTTAATGAAATTTGACAACTGATTGATGTCAGATGCAGCTTTGAATTTGGAAACCCAATTACCTCTTTCCCTTCCACAGCAGAGGTCACTCCAGTCAACATCACTGTACTGCCATACTTTGCAATTCAATCTGAGAGGTTACAGGACAATCTGCTCTTCAGAAATACACAAAAGGGAGCAAAATTCGCAGATGAAGACATACATTGACTAACAACTGGTCACACAAAGCAGGCAGAAATATGAACATACCCTTTCTCCATGCAGACAAAGGCTATTTCTTTTAGTAAGTTGATTGTGGTTGAAGGTGTAACCACAATACTCGTGTCGCAATGTCTCTGACGATATAAATTTGATAGAGCTGGGACAAACTGCAGCAGCACAACAATCTAGTGAATTACTTACATCCTTTAATGACCAGCTTTCAAATCTCACACTCAGCTTGTTAGGCTCTGCTTGTCTAAAAATGAAACTACTGTAGCTTGTTGTGCAGATATCTGCAAGCAGAAAGCACTGTGTTGCAATCAGACAGGGAGAAATTAAGGTAGAGTGTTTTCTGTCCTTTCTCCATTCCTTATCTTGTTAGAGTGAAATAACTGGACATTAAGCAGTCAGGTGGATGCACACCTGCTTGGCATCTGACCTGGAATTAGTTTTTCATAATTAAGCATTGTTTAAAGACACTATAATGTTAACATGTACAAAAAGTAATTTTGCTGGAAGATACAGAATAGTTCTCAAAGCTCTTTGAGGGGAAACAAGAAAGGAGAGATCGACCAGGCCTATAGCAGAGAAAGACTACAACCATTGCAATAGTCATCCCAGGTTTCTCCAGGATGCTTGAGGTAGTAAATCAGAGGACTGATCTATGAAAAGGAGGCTGGCTTTTTTATTATAAGCACTTTGAAACACTCTCTGACTAAAAGGAGTGAAAGCAATGCAGCTCAGCAACCCAGTGTCAGGCCTGACTCTCCTTGCTCACCCACCAGTATAAATCAGAATCACTCTGGGGGAAGGATTTACACTGCAATTTTGTGCATGCAGAAAAAACTGTGCATGCAAGGTAATGAGGCTGCCATTTTTTTAGAGGTCTTCCTATCTTAGTTTTATTTCCGTTTTGAAGGGGTAGATACTTCATCAACCCTGAAAGAAATGAGACTGCCCCTAAAAGCATGTCACCTCTCTGGTCACGTATAAAGTCGGTACAAAGCACTTGTTTATTTAATCCCATGCATTTTGGGGTTAACCTTGTAGTTTCCAAGACTTCTCTTTGAGAGCATTTACCATACTATCTGCTCAGCCACACTGCACATCTCTGCCATATCCAGAATTACGAATATGTTTGTATTCCTCATGATTCTCACCTTGCCCACGCCAAATTCTGCTCTGTGCAGCACAGCCCTGCAAAAGCATCACCCTGTTGGCTCTAGAGGGTCTGTGAAGGGGAAAGGAGTCTGCAGACTCCTATACAGCTCTGCTGGAATGTTAACGTCTTACAGGACAGCAATATCTTTATCACCATGACGTTGTGGTTGTTGCCAGTGGTGAGCCAAGCTAAACCCTGTTGTGCTAAGTGCTGTGCATAATAAATACAGCTCTTACCCTGAAAAGTTAGCTTTTAAAAAGGCAGGATATAACAGTAGGTGGATGGATACTAAAGGTAAAGCAAATAATGAAATCACAGGCATCGTCCTTCCCAAGGAGTAACTGAGACAGATTCCACAAGTCCTCACCAGTTCAGATGACACACTCCAGCGTTGTGGTGGAGGATCCATAGAGGAGCTCTGCCTCTCTGTTGTAGCCCAGGGTGAGCAAATTCTCATCTCCAGCCCTTCAGAAACACCTCAGTATTGTAGCCATTCAGCTTGGTAATAGGTCCAGGCTGTGACCTGCTGTGCTGCACAAAAACACGAGAGCCCATTTCTTCCCCTGCCATCCAACAGTGAAAGGCACCTTCCTGCAGTGCTTAAGCACATAATTGTCTCCAAAATCCACATCAAATACATTACATCTCAAATAATTACTACTGTACCCGGTAACAGCTGCTTCATCTAGAATACTTAATGGGGAAAAAAAAAAAAATCATTCAAGGAAAGAATAGAAAAAACTTGAAAATTAAACAGTTTAAGGTTTTGAGCTAATATGAATTTGTACATCTTCCACTAGACTTAGTGAAATGAGGGGATGTGCACAGCAAAAGACGATGGGAAGATCCATTTTTTTTTTCTTTTCTATTTTTCAGTGAGTTTAAAAAAAGGACATCAGGCTTTGTGGTGGACTGCAGCAATGCTTTTGCACTGCCCAAGAACGACCCTGCAGAAACCAGCCAGGTTTCATGCTTAGGCATTTACGTGTGTTGAGGCCTGGGGTTCTCATTTCAATTTCCCTTTGGTATGTGCCTACAAGCCTCTGAGTCTTCCACTCAGAGAGAAGACAGACCCTCCACAGTTTTTACCTGGAGTAACTTTGCTGAAGGGAAGCAAATAAACACCGGTCACTCCTTGGGAAGCGAAGAGCTGGTTCAGGGCTCCCTTCCACTGGAGGGATACCAGACCAGCAGCAGCTCTGGGGGAACTGGTCTGGTGCTTTCCCTTCTCTTGCAGCACAGACATGTCCCTTGTGAAACATGCACGGAAACTGTTCAGAAGAATGCATCTGGTAGCAAATGCTAATAGACTTTCATGTGAAAGGTAAACGTTCAGTTTCTTATAAGCCTGCCCAAATTTTGGGTCAATGCTGATGAATCTCCCAGTCCTTCCCCACAACTTTTCATCACCCACAAGCAAGACAGACCCACTGTTAAACAAGCCACAAAAGTTTGCCCCGTCAGCTACATGATTTCAGAGAGACACCTGTTGGCACAGATGTCAGGAGCGGCTGGGAGCCCTGTTCACAAGAATTGCAGTGATGGGGCCACAGGCACCGACTGCTCACCCCCCACTGCAGCACGGACCCGCAGGGAAACCCTGCTCCGTGGGATGGGAAGCTAAAGCGGGACAGGGGGTGGGGGCCTTCCAGCTGCAGGAGACCTGTTCAGCACCAGGAAGCTCAGTTTAGAGATAAAATGTACTTACGTGTAAGCTTAGGCAACTGAATACCTTTGTTTGTGTGACTCAATAGCTGCTGTCATTTAAAGGAGTGGTTTTTGAAATGGCACACTTAAAGAGCAATATTTGTCTGTACCAGTTGTCTATCCCTCAACTTAATCTTTTCTTGGTACTTTTTCCCAGTCAAATCAGTTATTGTAGCATGAAGTGGGAAATAATACAAACGTAACACATGTAACGCCAGCTGTAGCCCGTGATCTCCAGTTCCATTCAGAAGGAGGAGTGATAGGTCACATGTAACCCCACACTGCAAATCCTCCTCCGGAGCGGGATGGGGGTAAGCCACCTCCCATCACATTCCTGTAGGTCCCCGTAGGGTAGTGAGTGCCCCACAGCAACACAAATTTTGATTTTTTTTTTTAATTTTTTTTTTTTTTTTTTTTTTTGCGTTTTATGCATAGTACAAAAATCCCAGCCAGTAAATGAAACGAGCAAAAGGACAGTCTCCTTCACAACCAGCCCAAATTCCTGGTTACCTGGTTTGTGGATGATGGGAAAGCTCCTCTTCAGCCAGCATCTGAATCAAGTCATAAATGTCTCTTCAGAACACACAGGATCACTTACTTTTACTTTGTGTTTCTTACGTAAGGGAGACATGATTATGCAGTGTGCACCGTCTTTTGAATTTGCATTGCTATAATTATTAAGCAAAACCAATAACCGGGAAGACAGTGATACTCCCCTATTATCTCATAATTTATAAATGGTGTTAAATTATTGGCAAAGGGTATCTACCCTCTCTTTGACAAATATGCACTATAGCTAATTAACTCAGGTAAAACACAGAGTATCCCACAGGAACCTGGCCTTCAACCTCGCATGTCTGATGTAATAATCCTTTCACTCATTTAAAAACATATAAAAAAAAATCCTAAGGTCCAGGTCATCTGTCTGGATTCAGGAGAAGCTCCACTCTGAATAAGTGCTGAGCTAGATCTATGCACCATTTCAGGGGAGTTTGTTTTGAAATTCTCATGTTATATAAGAAAATATAATTCCTGCAATTTGCTCTAATCCTTTACACTGGTATTGAAAGTTCAGGATCAGCAGTCTTCTGTCCTTTCAAAAAAATAAAAAAGGGAACCATCAGTGCCTTTCCTCTGGGCTTTCAGCAACATCAGCAGGTTTTCCAGGGCAAAACACAATTTTAAGAACTCAGAACCTTCTTTTTGCCAGGATTTTAAAACTTCACCCCATTCCAAAATGTCACTTTTTCATTTGAATCACTACCTTGAGGGCTTACAAACCTGCAGATACAAATTTATTCCTTTTTTGACAGTGTAGAATTTGAATATACTGCTTCATATTAGAATATGTAAAGGCTTAACTAGATGGCACAATCTACCTTCTCTTCTATGAAAAAAAAAAAATAAAAATTGAGCAGGATTACATTACTCCAAGCCTCTTTTGTGCTCATATTAGTGATACAATTTTCTGCCAGAGATATTAATCATTTTGAGAAATTTATCTATGGGAAAGCACCGAATGGCAGACCAAACGGCATTTTCCAACAGTAAATGAAGCAGTAGGTTTTTTTCCTGTTTAGGCTGCATAATTTACACGTCAATTTAGATTATCCTCATGATTTTAAAGTTACTCAGTTTATCTCAAGGAAGACAATTTACTGCAGCTGATGTCAAAGTTTTACTTTTCCACACTATGCAGCATTTGAGGTAAGACAGTAAACACCAAAGGCTCATCCCACATGACTGCAATAAGCCTCCTCACTATAAAAGACTCACCTTGCATGGGATGAACTTTCATGACAAGGAAACATTCCTAGAAATAATTTTCATTAATGTTGCAGAAGTTGCTTTGTCGTAAAGTGGAACCACGCCACGCAGATCCGTTCACGTTTTCCTCCCTTATTTACAACAGCTCGGGATGTATTAACCTACAGTGACACAGGGCTGTGAAAATAGTCTCAATGGGGTTTCTTTTGCCTTTGTTAGATTTTTCTCTACTAACAAAAAAATAAATAACAAAGATAACTGTCATTTTTCTTCTTCTCCACCAGTCTTCTCAGACAAAGGCCTGGGAAGCGGGATCTGAGCTTTAAAACAAAATCTAAAGGACTATCGTATCTGGAGCCGGGTGGAGATTTTACAGTGAAGTATTTTCTGAGCAGCAAATGTCAGTTCATAAACAGAAGCACTCTGCAGCACTTTGCCAGATTCAGTCAAGTTTCATTTACAGAAAAAATAGCTCTTGCAGGATTTCACCAAGGAAGAAGCCACAGACAGAGCTGTGCTGCTGTGAGCTGAGCAAGATGGATGTGAAAGGAGAAAAGGACAAAATTGGATAACTCAAAGAGAAAAAAAAATAATAAAATTGTCTTTTGGAAAGTGACAAAAGGGAAGGATTGCAAGAAACAGGTAAGACCACGTCTCCATGGGAAGTGTAAGCACCGGGACACACTGGGACAGAGCTGTGCTCTTCTGAACCCCATTCCCCAGCGTGAAATGATCGAGAACCAGGGGCAGGGTTCAGCTGGTGGCAGAGAAGCGTTGTTTGATCTGACAGCAGCAGGGTTTGTACCAAGGGAGAAGACCCGCACCATTTGTACAGAAAAGTCAAACAAATGGTGCTCTTCCCCTGGCCTCTCACGTTTTAATTCTTCCTGCCTGTGTACTCACAATAGAAAAAAAGTATAATAAAATATATGGGGAGATTGATCATGGGAGATCGGTTTCTTCTAATGCATTTTATATTACTTTAAGCAGCATTATTTCAGATCACTCCAGTAATGCAATTACACCCATTTCCTTCTGAACACACCCCTAATAACATTATTTTGGTATCTTTGTAGCTGAAGCTCTCAGGATCAAAAAGAATTTAAGCACAATTAGGTTAAACAGGACTTGGAATGCTGAAACACAGCAAAACCCAGTGAAAAAGCAAACAAACACGGGGCAAGTGATGCAGTGGGCCAGACCTGGATGTGTTTCTTTGCACTGAATCCAAAACGTGTACAGCAAGATGCTGCGTAGTATCACTGAACCTTAGTGCCTCAGATCCTGTTTGGCCTCGAAGAAGAGAAGACTTTTCAGACTAATTTAAGTGGGATTGTTTTAATCATTCTGGTTTTCCATCAGCCACATCAAAGAGCAAAATCTGCTTCTCAACCTTTCCACACGAATAACAAATGAGAGGCTGACTTGCAAATTAGAATCGGTCCTAATCACAGTGAAAATGTATCTTAAGGCAAATATTAGCCAAGAAAACATACAGTTCTGTAAGGTTGGGGGTTTTTACCTTGGATTAAAATTATTATTTTTAAATATCCAGTTAGGCTGTAACCATAAATACAACAGCTCAGGGTATTTCTTTCCTGTAGTTCTTTTTCTTGTAGTTTGCCAGCAGTATGGAAACCCATCACTATGAGCCTTTGAATGTTTCTGCATGTTTATAGCCATCTTGATTAATTGGCTGGTACACTACAAGCCCTGGGAGATTTTAACTTAATCTTGGAGTCCTGATTTTTTTTTATTTTTATTTTTTTAAAGAACACAAGATTTTTTGAAGTCTGTATTACTTTCTGTAATAGATGCAGTATAGTCCCATACTTAGAAGCTTCTACTATACTACAAGATATTTTGGAAGTAATTTGGTGTTTTGAGTCCACTTCATAAAGAATTTGCATATCTTTTAAGTATCTCAGTTTCTTCTGGCCTAAACACAAAAGGATCTCTAGAGGCACAAATCTCAGAAAGTGTATAATGAATAAATGGAAAGCACTTTGCATACCAACACAATCCTATTCTTATGTTTTGTCTTATGAGAATGCAACTATTTATTGCAACCAGTTTTGGCGCATGTTGGTAACTGCAGCGAACAGACGCATTGTCAGTGCTACACAAAAGAAGCTTATCAAGTCCTGGGTTTTTATGAATTACTTACGTAATGCAAAACTTGAAAAGCTTTCAGAAAAGTGCCAAAGAACCACAATTTACCTAAGTGGAAATTCATCTTCCTTTTTTCCCCTGTTGCTTCTGTTCTATAATTACATCCTTAACACTGTAATACCCATTTAAGAGAACAGAAAAGAAACGATAGGACAATCTATTACCTGTGAAAAATACTGCCTGGGGAAAATAAACAATAAGTAACCTCAAAAGTGATGCTTTGAACATAACGAGTGTCTTTAATAATAGCGTGTGTGTATTTGCGTTGCTGCTTTATTCTTTAAGTGCTCTCATCCTGAAGCTGTAGGTATCACTAGGAAGTTCCTGAGTAAACACAATGTGAATTATACGGAGGCCAAAATCGCTCCATATTCTTTGCACATCACTGGGGTAAAGAGACTAAAAGATCACCTGAAACTCTCCATTAAAATAACATTTCTAGGAAACATTTTTCACTAAGCATGAACATGACTGAAAATTTATAAACTCAAAATTTCCATATAAATGAAACTAAAACATCACCTGCCCTGTTCTCAAAAAATCTGTTGTTAGTCACAAATACATGTTTTGAGAAAATGCTTAATAAAGTAAAAGCACAATGAACCTTCCTGAAACATCTTCAAAGCGAACCATAGAAAAGATGAAAACTACACCAAAATGTCAAAGCAAAAATAGAGATGGGCTGAACATGGGGTCAAAGGGATTTGTAGAGATGTAAGGTGCCATCCCTTAAGAAAGGCTGTGGTACACCTAAACCAAGGACAGATGCTTGTCTAACCTGGCATCTCCAGTGATGAAAAGTCCAGAGGGTTGTTTTGGTTTTTTTACTGCTAACTACGCTTAGTTCCTTTAAATTACACAGTTCCTTTAAAGCCTAACCTAACCCTCACTTGCTGAAAATTAATCCCGTTATTTCGTATACTATTCTAAGTGGACATGGAGAATAATTTATTGCCATCTCTCTGCAATAACGCTAGAATGGCTGTAATGATACCACATATGCTTTCTGATGGTTATAATTTTAACTAAATCAGATAATTGGAAGGTTAACTACTGACTGAAAATTATCACAGCTTAAATAAAATACAGATAATTAATCCCACTCCTAAAGATTATAATATATGAAGCCATGTTAAGAAATTCTTTAGTGTAATTAATTATCAAGAAGGATAATCACAGCGGATTTACTTTGCAATTGCAGTATTATTCCCATGTATATACAGTTGGGTGAGTCAAAATCAGTGGGATACAAGGCAACAACTGATTTGAAATAAAATAAACATGGTTATGAAAAAAGGCTGCAATAACAATTCCTGAACTTACAACTACTCCATGGAACTGGAAGTAATGCTTAGTTTGCATACGTAGATGGCTATTATGATTTTGAATGAGAAAGCTACTTAAGCACATTGATTAAAATGAGGCTGGCGCTTAATTACTTCCCTGGGCTGTGAATATCTGTAAAAATGGCTTTTCCCCATTTCTGAGTGGAAAGCAGCAATAGATACCTAAGGCCTGAATACTGGGGATCTTAGGGGACCGGAAGGTAACGAAATACCTGCCCCTCCAACACACCGCCCGGCTTCAGGCTGACTTCCCAGCCTCATCACTTGGCAGCTTAGCCTCCAGCTTAGTGACAGTGCCTCAGCCCTCCTTCTGCAGCTACGGGGCCAGGAGCCAGGGCCACGCACCCCTGTGGCCATGCCCTCACCCTCCCCGGCACACCCAGGACCTGCACTGACTCCAGGATGCACAACGGGACACGCACCTCTCCCAGCCTGCCCAGCTGGAAAATCCCCCGGCAGCCGCTCGCCCACCACCCCAGCACCTCCAGCACCCATCCCCAGGCCAGCCCCAGGCTCAGGCGGGTATCAGCAGCCCAGGGGGCAGGAACAGCTCCATGTATTGCTACATCAGCAGCACTATCACGGCCGGGGGAGTTTCCTCCAGGTGAGGTTGCACTACGGGAGGCTGGTGGCAAGGTGCAGGTTCTCGTCCGCCAGGTGCTTGCTCAGCCGTACGTTGTGTGCATGGCCATAGCACCAAAATCTAACAATTTATTCAAAAATGGATAGCTGTAGCTACCACATGGACATTCAGCCACCATACGTGGCAATCTGGTACCTCTCTTCCCTGCTGTCCCTGGGAGAGGAGGAGTTGCTCCTCTGTGGAGCCTACCTCCGGCTGTGCTCTGCATCAGACAGGTTGCTGTGCGCCGTGGCTGCCGGTGGTCTGAAACTCTGCGAAAAGAACACCTTGCTTGTGCTCCTTCAGCCCCTCCATTTCCCACAGGTCCCTGAGGAAAATGTGGTGTTTGGAGCTCCAGGGAGAGCAACTCTCTAAATCTGCTCTGGAAAGGGCTGTGCATTTTACCAGCCTAAATCAGGTTACAAAATCCAAACTATCCAAGATACATTCTCTCTTCTGAAAAAGCCATTCATTTATTATTCTCCCATTAGTGCTTTGGGAAAACAAATTGAATCGACTTTTGTAATTACCTTAGACTTTTTAAGTAGGATGAACTAAAATGCATGATGTCCAAGGGTGATTTTCCATCTGAGCATCAAAAATGGAAAGGGACAATGGAGACAAAATTCACTTGAATTCCTCACTACCTAAAAGCATGAAGTGGCACAGCTTTTGGGGCTGACAAAAGCGAAAGCTGTAACAAGGAATTAAAGAATCTGGGCTAGAGTCTAGTGAAGAGCTCTGGCTCCCAGACTTTCAATATACATTTTGTGTGGTGCTGTCAAAATCAAGGACACATCAAAGAAAAATTCTTCAGGTTGCTATTCTCATAATAAAGGACTGTAATTGGCCTTTAGCAGTACTGTCTATAAATGCATTATCCCTATCTATTTCTATTGTTACAGCACATTAGCCAAATACCCAGAGTGGACTGGAAGGGAATATAAGAAAGATCCAACAATGTGAGACAAAAGGTATCCCAGAAACTTAGCTGCTTAAACTATATGCAACACTGAGGAAGGAAAAAAATATGTTGGGGGAATAGTTTTCATCCAAAGGCTTAATCTTTCTTTCCTTGATATTAAAATGCATTGATTTCAGAACTCCAGGATAATGGGTATTAAAAGATTTGAATCAACAACACTCAGATGGGATGACCGCATTTTGAGAAATAGTGGATTCCCATACATCCCCGAACTGCAAGGCAAATAATTACACAACCAAAATGCTGCCTTCATCTTATACCCTGAAGAACTGAAGCTCACTCACCATTGATTTGCTGCCCAGACTGCATTCCTTCTTGGCCTGTTGACCCATCTTCTAGGTATATCACCATATGCTTTATGTAAAAATTCAATATTTAGCTTAAGGGTTTGCACAGACCAACTCAAAGAGACATAACAAAGGCTGACAGATTCTAATGCATAAAGTGCTTTCTATAGAAACACTAGGTGACAGATGTGATTTTCTCTCTTACATACAAGAAAAATATTTATTCTGCTTGAGGCTTGTGCAACATCTTTGATACCAACTTCATTTGTGTTATGCCTGCTGACAAGGGAGGGAATCTGACCTTACTGGAAGACCGAATTGTTTCCTAGCCCCAAGGCACAATAGGAATATTTCTTTTGACCTCCCTGGCCATAGATTGGGCTCAGAGATTTCTTTGTTGCAGTACAGCAAAAGGTGACTCTCTCTAGGTTTTCTTTGTGATTAAAGTTTGATGGTATTGGGCTGGCTGGCACCAGTTTTCCCATATTCAGCGTTGCAATCGAGCTATATTGGGCAGAGGAAAAAATACTGACTGCTTCACAAGCATGGTAAAAAGCCCAAACCCTGAAGCTCTTAGGCTGTTGTGGAGGGTAATTATGCCTACTGCAATCCCAAAAATAAGAGGAAAGTGAGGGTGGATGCTGGAAATACATGCATTCCCTTCCCCTTGTCTCTCTCCTGCCTTTAGACCCGAGTGCATCCTAGTTGCAGTGACATTGATTTACTTACTTGCCATCTTTCTTCAGGCAGAACGATGGCTACGCTCCTCAGGGATAGTTTGGAAGTAGTACCCCTCTTTCATTTCAAGATCTGTACTCAGATACTCCAATGGCTATTACTGAAACATAGTGATAAGTCTCTAATGCATTATGCATTGCTATTTTGGGAGGGAGGTTGGCTGTTCTGGGTTTTTTTGGGTTTTGATTTGGTTTTTTGTTTTTTTTTTTGTTTGTTTGTTTTTTTGCACAGACTCAGATTTGGCTTTGTTTTGTGCTTGCTTTTGCTGGAAGAAATCCTGGCCCAGGGCTTTCATGGCAGGAACTCTACCATGAGGAGAAACTGTGCTGGCAGAAGTAAGGGACTGCTTCTGCCAGGGGAGTAATGGGTGGGCAGAGCTTCTCACTGATAAATCTATCCAAGGAATTCAAGGCCCGATAGGAGCATAAAATCACCAAAGATGACCTCTGTGAGACTAACCATTACATACCGACTGTGTATCCAAGCACAATAACTTGTTTTTGGTCAAAGTATAACCTCTTCTTGGTTACTGTGCATCTTCCTGGGAGTTACCCTGTTGTCATCTGAAGAGACAGAGGGCTCTGGTACCCACCATCACCTGTAAGAGCTTGTTCTGATGGTTAATTCCCTCTGCACACATAACATTATTTGCCTCTTCTCTCCCTCCATAAAAAACCCCACACGCACTTACATCTAATTTAGGGTTTACATCTTTGCCTAATATCTAATTTATATTTCTCCTGTAAATGTAGGTTCTTTTCCTGCCTTTTGCTATCAAGTCAAGGGCAGTCAGTACGACTTTTTGTCTCTTGCTGCCAGACATTGCAAATAACGTCTTTGTGGCTCTTCAGTGCTACCTCTTCACTTTTCAGCAGCATTTAAAAAATGTGTGCCGTATGCAGAAGCGTGTACACTTTATACTAAAAATTGAACTGCTTTAGACAGAAAGGCTATGACCAGACCAGCTGTCAGATGCTATGATTCACCGCAGTCTCCCAGCTGCCTTTAAAAACGTCAGTACTCATCCTTCCCCATGTAAAGCCAGCTACAGGAGGACGGCTTGGAGACACACTCTTACATGGCATGGCATTGCACAGACAGAAACAAGTATTACTTACACCTCCCTACAGTTCTGGAAATCAAGCCACACAACCTGAAAATGCTATTTTTTTTTTTTTTCCTTCCCCCTCCCCCAGTTGGTACAATTTAGCTTACGGTTGAGATGTTCAAGATCCAAAAATCTGATAATTCTTTTCCTATTTTCTTTAAGGAGCTGATGTGTCACACCTTCCCTCTGTATGCTCAGCAAGAATGAATGACCCTGACATGAAATACAGCGCTGAGCACAGCGGAGAAGCCCCATGTTTCGAGCACTCATCCAGGACATGGGAGACCGAGTTTCATTGTTCATAAGACACATAAGGCCAGGAGAAAGGAAAGGAACTTCTCTCATCCTGCCTGTTTCATTATGGCTTACTTCACCCTGATGGACCTGGATCCCACACTGAAGAGCTTAGTTCCTCTATGAACTATGCAAAGCGTACAGCCACTTAAAACTGGTTTCTGTGTTCAACTCAGAGATAAATACCAAAAAAATGGATGCTGCAACAATCACTGCAGCAACAAGTAAATCTGTTGGGAACACGGACCTAAATGCAATGATAGAAAGTAATGTGTCATTTAGCAAAAGTAGAAAACAGACTTTAAATCCTGATAGGTATTAAATTTTTCTGCACATAAAACCACTCACCTTAATCAATGAATATTGGTTGGTTCACCAAATGGTAAAAGAGCAGAGGAAAGCATATCATCTTCTAAAACTAGGAAGTGTGCTGGCAGAGGTACAGCCCCTTTTCTAGATCATTTCTGAGACAGAATAAGCTTAGCACTGTCACTAACACAGGCTGCGAAGTACTTATTTTCATTCAATGCATCAAAACACGTATTTAAAGACAGGCGAGTTTCTGCACAGCACACTGAATGAAGGACTTGGTCATTGAACATCTGGCTCCAAAAGTGACACGAGTGGTTGGTGCTTGGCTGTTGGAATTGGCTTCATCAGGATGGGTTTTGCTCAGGATTGCTTGACTCATCACCACCTGCACATTGCCGGTCCCGTGCACAGTTCAGGACCCAGCCTCAATCCGTCATCATTAGTGCACTCACCTCATACCAACAGCCTTCACTCTGGGTTTAAGCAACAGGCAGAAAACAGACCAGCTTTTCCTCATTTTAAGGGATTCTACTGCCAATTCCCCTCAGATTACTTTATCTACCTGAACTTCATTTTTAGTGCATCAGAAGTTCTTTCAATTACAGAATTAGAAGATGATGTGCTGCATTTTAATGATAATCTTCTGGAGTTTGAGGGCTAGGAACAAGAGGCTTTCTTGAACTTCGGTAGTGCCTTAAGGGAATGAAGTGCTGGCAGCTACAACAGAAAAAAAAATATGATTTCAATTTTATTAAAATTGGTCTTAAAGGGATATATTCTGCTCTTAGAATAACTGAATTGGTTTACAAAGAAGTGCTCTGCTTTCATGGCGGTAGTACCGAAGAAAGGGCTTAGCCCATGTTCTATACTATGAGATATTTTGATTCCAAAAATACCATAAGGAGCAAGGGATCCAACACTTCTGGTTTGGTGGTATTTTTTCCTCAGGCACACAACTGACTTTTTTTCTGGTTTAAAACTGCTTCCATCTTTGCATGCCTGAACAGGTGACAATGTCTCCCTCTCCCATATCTTCAGTTCTTTCCAGAAAGGTTGTTGCAGGAAAGAATGTAAAAGCTACCCCAAGATCACAGTTTAATATAGGTATAATGGTAAGGAGAGAGCAGCCGGTTATGTTCTCAAGAAATTTTGCTCTCATAGAAGGAAAGACAACCCCTGAAAACTGGATTTTCTTCCTTCTTTCATCTTTCTAAAATGTAGGCTGCAGTGTCATACTCAGCTATGTCTCAAGTCTTCCATCATTCAGATGACTAACGAATCAAAGGCTTCTCTCCATAATATCAGCCCAATGAAGGCTATTGCCTCAAAACCAGTTAATTTCATAATCCAGCTTTTCAACACTTTTATGGTGTGATGTAATTTTGGATTCTGGCAGTCAGGCCAATGCAGAAGTCATGGCAATACTTTTATTCCAAATGAATTGCACCTCACTGCACCAGGAGTCCCTGCGGACCACGAGGCTCCTCCTGGTTCACAGGGGAAGCGAATGTAACTGCACCTTACTCTTACTGACCACCTACCACCTCCTGCTCCCATTCATAAATTACAGCTGAGATTTTTTGGTGGACAAAATGCCTTCACCTGTCTAGATTTGGTGCTCCGTGCTATTAGGCAACTTACCACATCCCTGCCTTATCACACTGGGTGTTTTCCAATACCTATATCCAACTGTCCAGACAACGCTGCTGTAAATTTAGGTAAGTATATATGGCTTTCTATAGTTATCAAGTTCAGTTACTCTCCAAAAATCTCTTTGGATCTGGACAAGAAAATAACATAAACTAGAAAGACAGATCCTAAATTATTGTCCCTCATGTTTAAAATAAGAAAATTTACAACTTTAGCTTTTTTTTTTTTTTTTTTTAAGGCAATTTCTCTAACTCTGGTTGTAGAATAGAAATTTTGCCTTGGAGATGCCTATTTCCCTATGCCTGCCATGCCTTTTTCAATCTCTGCCAAGTCTTTTTCCTGTTAACGTATTTAAAAAAGAAGAAAAAAAAAAACACAAACCAAACCAGATTGCACGTAATAAAGTTTTCTCTGCAGAGGCAAAAGCACCAAATGTCTGTTAAAAAATGCAGGTAAATAAAGATAAACGGTGACTTGGGACCTCTCCAACTGGATGATTCATCATCTAGCTGCTTCTCTGAGATATGTTTGATGCTAACAACATTTATGCAATATACCCAGGCTCCAGCATGACACAGCCTGCCACAAAAGAATAAACAACCTCCTGCTCTACTCAAGAGCTCTGTCTAAGCTGCATTATTATCTGTTATTACTACATTAAACTGGCAGAAAATGAGTCCTTTTCAATATGATTATACATCAGCCTCAATAACTTATTTTTTGCCTATGTAAAATTCTAGCGCCTCTTAATCTTTTAACTGTACCTGTCTTCGGATTTTTTATTATTATTCGTTCAGAGCCTCACATAAAAAATATGATGTCAGGTCTTTAGGGAAAGGACCACAAGAAAGAATTAGGACTGTATCAAGCACTGAGAATACAATCTGAATTAACATTTTCTCAGTTATGACACTGATGTGTCAAGTGTAAACTGCAGCTGACAAAAAAAGTACACCAAAATGTTTTGACCCAACATATTTCACCAGCTACAAACAGGTTTTAGTGTCTTTCCTGAGTGACATAAGATAACGTGCGAGGATGGTTCAAACAATTCATGCCATCTCGATCAGACCAGACAGCTAAAATGGGGGTTCCACGAATGCAAGTTAGGGACCGGGTATCTACATCCCTTTTCATGTTGATGACATGTAAGATACAGCAGAAAGCTGCACAGTTCAGTATCCTGTTGCTGAGAACTGTCGTTTCATACATATTCTTTCAGTACACACAAAAAATTAAAATTGAGTTTACCACCTATCAAAGGCTGCTTGAGATTCACTTTGTGCTTAAGTATCGCTACGAAAAATGCCAAGCCTAACTATTATTGCTGTGTAACTGCAGTAATGAGGAAACTGAGAGGCAGAAAAACAGTTTAAACACTAAAGAGCAAGATATCATAGCCCGCCATAATGTTTATGAAGGTCTATAGATGCAGAGGCAGTATCGTATGGAGGAGGATGCACAGCCTGGGAAGGATGCAAGCCCAGCAGAATGGATATATGGTGCAGGCTGAACACACGGTGCTGCTAATGACTGGAGCCATATGGAAAAAGGAATTCTCCAGCCAAAAAGAGTGATAAAAGATGATAATCAGCAGGTACAGATATGAAACAATATATAAGAAATTGGTTAAACCTACACAAAGTGAAAGTCTAGCCTGAGCTCTTTACACCAGCCCGTCAGGCTCACTGCGCTGAGAGGTCGATTGGGTGCTTGCTGTATTTCGAACGTATATGGATTATGCACGTATACCTAGCGTATTGGCCACGTGACACAGAGCTCTGAATAAAAAGCTTCCAGATTGTTCCGGACAAGAGTATAAACCTGATTCCTGGATGAAAAAAAAACAACCAAACAAACAAAAAAAAGACCTTTGAGCAGCAGACAGACCCTGAAGTGGCTGGTGAAGAAGGGTCAGAATCCCCCCCCGGCCCCGGCTGCAGCCCCTGGCAGGTCTCAGCCTGCGGTAGCCCCAGGGTGAGCACGAGCTGCAGGCTTTCCATGGCACGCGGGTGTCTGATCCTATGTACCGAACCCACAGCCTGAAAATGGATGGATAACTCAGTCAGCACCAGGACAGGCCGTGTGGGTAGGGGATGAGCGTGCTGAAAGATTTCTGCTAGGTGAATAGCAATAGCAACTGCAAGCCCAAACTTCATAAGCTGTTTGGTATGAAGATCCCAGTTACTGAACAATTTCCCTACCCGGCAGGATAGGGACCAGCCAGAGCAGTAGCACCTCCCAGTTTTCTGTTAACTTTAAACAATACCCAAACAGCAGCACATTGCTGGACTGAAGTTTTCCAACATATTTAGTAAACATGAAGAGAAGCTGCTAAACTATTTCACCTGTATACCAAAGTACAGCTGTTAATGCTGTTAATTCACAGTGCTTTGCTTCCCACGCTTGATGAAACACTGCTATTACAAAATGGACTTTCCTGCTTTGGTCTCTAATGCCACCTCTGAACTCTGATCAACCTGCAGGTCTCCTCACCTACCCAGGTGAGGTTTAGCCCAGGAACTGGATTATAAAGTTGTCCTTGGGCCCCAAACCTGATCTTTAGTTATCACACAAATGCACACCCTGTAATCTCCTTTCATACACTGATCAAAGCCTGGTTTTAAACTAGTTCAAGTTCCCTTGCTCATATCAGCTGTCCCCGAGCCTCACCATGAATGGGTAGGAAGTTTCTTCTCATTTTGAGTTTGTACAGACTGAAGCAGCTTATTTTCTAGATAAAAGCGTCTCAGGGTTTTGCACAATGAATTTGAATTTGAACTTTGCCCTTCATATTTAAAAAAAGTAAATTGCATATTTGACTGCTTTACCATCATATTTGCTATATCTCTACAGCACATGGCAACAAATGCAGGTTTTTTCTGCCCAACCATTGAACCCAGCAGCATGCAAGTTACTTCCAACCAAAAATCACATTTTCACTCTCCCAGGGTACCTGTCTGGTCTCACTATCAGCCCCACACAAACTGCAGCAATGCCCCATAGGAGCCTCTGCGGTGCTTTAAACTAGATCACAGACAACCTCTGAACACAACACTTAATAAAGTACAACAAGATTTCCTGGAGAGTGGGAAAAGGTATCTCATCTGATGGGAAGACGAATGGGCTTGAGGAAACACTGAACATGTTGTAACTAAAAATTCACAGCCTGGTAGAAGCACAGCTCTTCCTTCTTCAGCTCATGGAAATGATGTTTGCAGGTGGTGGCAATGCACTTTCCTGCCTGGGAAACTGTCCCCACACCTCCTCCCAGGTACCCTCCTCCTCAGACTAGGTCCTCCGAGCAGCAGAAACCAGGGTGACCAACCTGGACATCACTTGTGATGTGCCCTCACGGCTTCTCAGGCATAGGGCTGAGAGACTTGCCAAGGAAATCCCCTCTCCCACAGCGCCAAAGTAGTCCTAAGTAAGCCAAAGCTATCACAGGAAAAAAAAAAAATAAATCCAGATCACTGTGGTTCTGAGGCAAGCAGAAGAAATCCCTGTAGGAGCAGAGTCTGGTTTCAGTCATCTTTCATCCCATCTTGGTTGCTCCTCACAGCACTCCCAGCCCAACTAGCAGCTCCAACTGAAGTTGGAGAAAGCATCAAACTGTGCAACAACACCCTGGGTTTATGGCACTTCAAAGAGCATTTGTAGCCACTCCATGACTTTGTACAACACAACTTTTCAATGCTGTAATTTTTTGAAACTTTTGCTTAAAGTGTAGCTAAGGCACTCAACTTGTGAGCCATTATGGTATAAGCCAGCAGTCACTGAATTTTGTGAGTGTTGACACAGGTCCCAAGTCCTTCTGTGTTTTAGAATTAAAACTCTCTGAATTTTTTTATCCCAACACAAGTAATTGGGGAAAACAACCACTTTGATTTATTTTCCTTAACCTTGGGAATGGGATCATTTCTGTTTTTTCTTAAATAATTAACTTTTTGTCTGCAAGATCATGACTATACTCCATGTAAAATCTATGACTCTTCCTAGTATCCCTTAAAGTTTTCTGAGCCCAGTCTATACGTGCATTAGACACTGGGGATTGATAAATGGTGTTAACCTACAGTCATTAAAAATGCAAGGTCATTTTGAAAATGGAAAAAAATCCGGCAAGCATCTTTCAAATCTGTAGTTCTAATTCCTTTCACTCCTCATTAAATTTCAGTTGGAGAAATCTATTGGTCTTCCTTCATCTTTTATCAGAGGGGAGTGTATTGTACACAGACCATCTGCTGGTGACTAATGGGTTTAGCCACAGTGGGCTTTTAGGGGTTCGTAATAAACTAGCCTAATATTGCCCAACAGCTGTCAGTTCTGTTTATGGAAGGCAAGCTTACATTCGTGTGTCCCATTCCTTGGACCGACCCTTTCAATCAAGTTGTACAATAGTCCAAAAGTGTTGGGAAGATTTTCTACAAAAATCAGTTATAGGCATGTACCCTCTAAGAACGAATGAACTTGGTTGTTCACACGGTAAACTATAACCTCTTTTCCTTTGCAAGCTGCTTTTCATCACATGAGCGTCTATCACCTGCGTCGGAAACTGGTGATAAAGCTGTCTGGGGCAGATCCACCTCACCATTATAAAGCACAATACAAGTAGTTCAACCAAAGATGCTAGGTGAGAACATCTTTAACGTTAACGAGCCAACCTTTGAAAAATATCATTCATCACATTAATAAACAAAAACACTAAAACATTTCAGGTATTCCCAATAATTAAAATTATTTCATCTGTTTGATTAAATTGGCAATCAAAAAAGTAGTAAATTTAATGTCATAGGTTTAGCATACAGGGTGCATATATTTCACAGCATCATTTTAAGTGGTCCTCCATTTTCTATTTGCAAGATATTATGTGAATAACCCTTATTTTTGTCATCATATTTTATGGTTTGGAGAGATAAAAGCTTCACTACTACTTTACTGACTGTCTCCTAAGGACATACATCTTTATATATAGTTTGTGAGGCAGAAAGACCTGGATACTGAGAGATGGAGTTATGTTAGCTTTAAAAATATTTATAGCATCCTTTCTTCTTTTAAATTACACCCGTCAGTCAAACAGAGCACTCACTGAGGAAGCCTCAATCCAAAACCTGTGCAGTTTGAACTAATTTCAGTATTTCTGCAAAAGAACATAGATTGCTTGTTTTGCCTGCAGAGCAACTGATGACCTTGTAATGATCACATACTTTTTCTTTATTTGACTACGCTCTTCTTTTTGTTTGTCTTCCAGACACCAGCATGCTTTACAGATGGGCGTAGGATATTATCCATCCTGTTTCACACTTGAAAACCTAAGCTCCAGGTGGCAGAAGTGACCCAAGTCACCACCAACGCCGATGGAGCCATGTGGCAAATCCACTGGCAGAGCCTGGGAGAGACAAGAGCCGCGGCACCAGCCACTCCTCAGGATGCGAGGCGAAGCTCCTCGACTCCCTCTTGGCACTCTCTCAGCCATTCGCCCCACAGAAACGTTTGCCCAAGTACTGTATGAGAAAGGCGATTAGAGCCATGGCATTATGCACTGGTTCTGGCATGCGAAACCTTCCAGTCTGTGGACTGATCAGAAGGCTGTTATCCCATGTCAACGGATTTTCATACTTGCCGCACCTATCGGTGTTTATCAGCCCCCAACCTCTCATCTTGGCAGATGGCAGAAACCACAACGTACTCTAGCATACTGGAGAGCGACCGAGGTTTTAGATTTGACAATACGACACTATAAAAAGATACGACCCACTTCTAAAATCCCAGCTAATAGGCAAATACTAATGATCGTGTCATCACAACACTGACAGCTGGTCTTTTTTTCTGTTCTCGAACACCCCTAAGGGCTGCACTGACTCTTCCAGTATCCCCAAAGGTGCAGCGGCCGCGTGCGCTATTGCTTCAGCTGTGTTACTGGTTGCGTGGCACCTTCTCCCTTTGCTGCAGTAGAAGGGATGTGTGGTCAGCACACACGTGCACCTGCTTTGATCACTATCACAACTACATGCATGGCGTGGCTACCGCAATTGTACCATTTTCAGACAGTAGCTTTTTGCCTACCCGTGGAGAACAGCTTTGCAAGTTGACTACAAACAACCTCTTTTGCTGCCCTTTTGCTGCTAACACAGTGCTCTCCAAGTCACAAATATGGTAATATTTCTCTTTGTTCCTCCTCACAGTGAAATTGGAAATAAGAAATACTGTCTTATCATCGTTGGGCTGGAAGTAGCTCATTAAATCACAGTGGAGCTGCCACAGGATTTGTCTTGCTTTGGTCTTGTCATCTGTTGGCTCTAGAAATACACAGACCTTGCTAAGGGGATGAAGGAGACAAAAAGGTTTTACAGCTTGTTCGCCCTATGCCTCTTAGGCCTGACAAAAGCACAGAATAACTTTGCCTGGAAGTGACACGTGGATGTTCTCCTGCCTGAAGCAGGACCAGCAGAGGAGGTTGCTCAGGGCCTTCTTCAGTCAAGCCTTAAGTACCTCCAGGGCTGGAGACTCCGCCAGCTCTTTGGCATCCTGTTTCCATCTCTAACCACCCTTGGGATGAAAAAGACCTCCTCCACATTGTCCAGCTAAACTATTTTGCCCGTTAGTGAAAGGATTCAAACAGAATAACAACTTTCAAAACTTAGGTCAAGGTTAACTGTTGGCTTACTGTCAGCAACTTTATTTCAATGACTACATTAATGTTTGACGTCTCCATTTTCAAACATGCCTTAGGGCTTGAGGGTCAGCTAAGGCACTGGGGATTGAGGGGGCTGGTTAAGAAAGGGATCAGCTACTGGCCTCTAAAATTTCCATTTCTAAAACATATGTCAGGTGGGAAGGACCAAAAAATCGTATGGTATCTTTGGAAGCGTAATCCTTGACTGGCTGATCAGAAAAAAACATTTATGCTTACAGGTGTGGTTTCTGCATTTAGCCTGATCAAGCTAGATTCTAAGTGTGGCTGTTTCTTTAAACCTGCACAAGCAAGTCAGGTGAGGTGAGACAAAAACCATGATTTTTTTTTTTTTTTTCTTTCCTGAAAAAGGAAAAGAAAAGAGAGAAAATAGCAGTAGGGCTAATACTGTTTCCTTTTTTCTAATAAATTTCTTGGGTCAGTTTTATAGCAGAAGTGATTTTCTGGGATCCTGTGCCATTGTCATAAATGACACAGTGGCAGAAGGTGATTCATTTTGAACCACTGAAAATAAGAGGCTAAAAAAAAATGATTGCCAAAGTTCAACTCCTGACATGACTTTCATTTTGAGGAGGGCTCACAGCAAACTGAGCAACGGTAGCACTCGCCCTCCCCCGCTCCCAAGCACAGCGTAACGCGGGCATCAGTAGAGGATAAGCCAGCTTGTTAACTTGGACGTATTTCCACTATTGCATAAATTATCTGCTTATCTGCCTTTGGAGGAATGGAAATAGCAATGACTTTGTTATTATATTTTTGAGAGAGAGAGAGGGAGAATTTTAGTCTGAACAGAGAAAACACAGGTGGAATTATGAAAGGGGGGGTGGGTGTCAGAGGGAGAGCTGTATACCAGTAAAAGCCAGTAAAAGGTCTGAATTCCTATATACCCACATCACATCACGGAAACCTCAGCCTACTCTCAGCTACAACCAGAGCACTTTGCCTGGCACAGAGCCCTCCGCGCTTGCTTTCGTGTGATGGATGGTGCTTTGAATTCTCTAAGCACTCCCCAGACTCAGCAACGACTTCACGCAGGCTTAGGGAAAGGCTGCATCTGTCCAGCACGCTCTTGCCTTTCCTATCACATTTCCACCACACAGCCTCAAGAAGCATTTTGAGCTACGTCTTAACTCTCGACCATGGATTTCTCCTATCTTCCTCCAACGCAACCGGCATTGTCACCACCAGAGACTGGCCGCACTGGTCTCAGCACACCTTCCAGCCTGCGCTTCGCACACGACCACCTTTGAATTAGTCCTTTTCCCCAGAGACGAGGATGGGCACAACACAGACAAGCGTGGGCAGCCAAGCAAAGTAACAAATTGAAACAAGCGTTTTTCGTTGTTTCCTGTTACTTCATTTGATGTGGTTGAGGGGCTCATCGCCATCCCAAGGGCAGAAGATAACAGGGTGTGATGTGGCCCCATCATCAAGCATTGTTTCTGTAACATGAGAGCAAACGAGCCGTATGGACCCAGGGTGGCTCATTGCTGATGGGCAAACGGTGTCAAGGGACATTTCAGGAAGAGAAGCACAAGTGGCCTTGGTCACACAGTACTACACTACGTCCACTGGGAATACACTGGGATCTTATCACAGAAGCATCTCGATACAAGTGATGGCACTTATTTTTATCATTGTCATTTATTGTAAGCAATATTGGAGCTCACAACAACCCCCCTGGCACTTTCCTGGCAGTACGACAGCCCAGCTCACCCAAGAGCTATTTCAGGAGCACGTTCCTTAAGCCTGGACCCCCATCAGCAGGGGTGTCACAAGCTCAACCATTTGGGTCACTGAGTGCAAGGACAGGCTCAGGTGCAGAGGCAGGGTGCTCGGACGGGGAATTCCTGCTCCTATAAAAGAAGGAATTGCACTGACTCCATGCTGCTTCTGCTGGAGGAAAAAATAGGTCTGCACAGAGCACCCACTGTTACTTGTCAGGGCATCAGGCAGGCACACAGGGATTCCTGGGGTGAGAACCTGAGTTTTTCAGTCAAAGAAGGAGCTCTAACTTGCACATTCCCTGGTCCCTGCCTCTACCCTTCCCCGTCCAGTCTGGTTTTGCTGGATGCCTCCTGACAAAGTCATATTTTAGTTTGTCTCACGCCCCCAGGATTTGAACCAAGCCCAGGCAACAGATGGCCCCATGTTTTTAGCACAAATGCATTTCAATAAAGTTAAGGCAGGAACTTTTATTTCTTTAACATATGTACAAACACTATGTTTGGTTTTAGAGTAAGAGCCCAGTGTTCTGTACAAACACCGCTGACAGCTCACCACGCAGCTCAGGAAGGCACCTGCAATGGGACCTTGTGCACCACACCAGGCGCGGGCAGCACAGAGCTGTAGGTGGGACCTCCACCATCACCAGGTAATTCCTTCCACCTCGGACATCTCCTTGTATCCCCACACACCCCACAAAGCCCACAGAGCACCTCAGCTGCATGATGGAACTCATGCCGGTCAGTGAGCATGGTGGCTTGCCTTCAGGCTGCTCCAGGTGCGCTTCACTGACCGGTTCCTCTTAGACACGGTGGGCAGAGGATGGGTAGGTGGATGCTATCAGCAAGCCCAGCAGAGCTGGGACGTCCTGTCCTTCCAGCTCCTGGTATTCATATGCACAATATTAGTTTCCTTGCAACTCTTCACCACCGTTGTCCTAAGCCTGGATTTGCCTACCCTGAAGCGTTTCTAGCACCAATGCCATAGCGTGAGGTGCCACACAGGTCACCAGCGTGCCTCTTACAAACAACAACATCTCCCACTTCTGCACTTGGCCATATCCCTTCATCTGGAACATTTGCACTTGGGTTAGTGGTTGGGAACTTATTTCGGTGTTCAGAGCTGAGCGCTATACCTGGACTATTTTTCTTAATGTCCATTAACCACTCAGGGAGCAAAAAGAAAGCCAGCTAAAAGACTGTGATCTACACTTGGATCTCCCTAAGAAACAGGGACTTTATATTCCTCTGGGTAACTTGGTCCTGTATCTTATCACTCACACAGTCCTCAACAGCTGGCAGTCACCAACAGCTAAATTACAGATGATGTTACAAAATATGCATGGCTATAAAACTTACAGCAAGCACTGAAAAGAAAGGAGAGATTTTATGAATGTTTTTCTTGCTTGTGTGAGAATCTCCTCTTTTCTCTGCTCTGTGAACTAATATGATTTAGGAATATTTTAAAAATAAATATTCCATTGCATATGAGGCTTTAAACTACGTAACTCTGTAAGATCTGTTAGGATAAAGATTGTGAAGTTTTCAGAAATCTGTGACCACTTTGAAAAAAAAACACCCAAAAAAACAACAAAACAAACCACCAAGCATGCATGCACTGGTGTTTATGCAAAGCAAGCTACACCACATCCAAATGGTACTGACAAACTGCAGATCTGCCAGCTGCATTAACACGTGCCAATTCCTGAAATTTCTTCTTACGCAAACCTCAGTGCAGTGAATGAAACAGCAGATTGGCCTGAATACTGATGAAAGAAACTTTTCAGCACTCATGTGTCTACCAGACACTGAAAGAAAACCACACAGTAGAACCTCATGCTGGACCAAACAGAGAACCCCGCACCCCAGAGCCCCATCGGCCACTTTAGGACCCCCCCCGGGCAGCCAGAGATGCTCCTCTGCACTCCCTGGCTCCCACACGGTGCCCTGCAGGGTCTGCCACCGGGGCCAGCCATGGGAACTAACTCCAGGTACCACTGTAAAGTTACACCAACAGACAAAAAATTAATTCAAGAGTCGGTGGGAAAGAAAGGCAAATAAGGAGCAAGAGGCCATGCATCCCGGTGAGGAGAGATCCCTCAGAAAGACAGACATCAGAGGGTTCTGCTCATGCTGCTTGCTCCAGATATTTAAGCCTGCAAAGTAGAACTAAATTCCATAAAAAGAAAAAAAAAATAAAATTAATGAGTATTTCTGTTAGAACCGGCACAAACCTCTACCAGAACCATCCTCTAGAAAGAGTAGTAGCACATATGATTCATCTTCAATGCCTGTACAAAATGCCTATGCCAACTGTAAACGCCATAAAGGGCTGGAGACCCAAAGCTGACAAGGACACCTTCTCCTTTCTGTGACACAGCCCCAGCCCTGCCGACCCACCCCCACCTTCCAGCAGTCTGTGCAGCACACTGCCTGAATGCACGTTTGTCCCAGTGCATCTGATTTAGTAGTTATGAGGAAAAAGAAAGGACCAACGTGATTTCTGCATAATGCAAATAATGGACAAAGAGGATTGCTGCATTCATCAGACTTTTGAACGCAAGCCATCCATCAGACTTCCTCCTCCTCCTCTTCTCGTTACCCTTCACCCGTTCCTTTGGGTAAGCTGTCAATAAATTTTGTGCTAGCTGACCAGAAGGGATGACACAGTTCCTGGCTCTGAAGGACAAATAAAGCAGAAAACAAAGGCAAAGGACATCAGAAATACTATGAAACACTTCCTTACATCCTTAGCTACGATTGTCCACATTGGATACAGATAACACCAACTAGGAGATAGATGGATATATCCTATATATATATTAAGATAGATAATATATAGAATTATATATTAAGATACATAATATAGGAGATATATAGATATGTAGAGATATAAAACCCCCTGGGATAATACCACAGCTAGGTCAAACATGTAACTTATTTAATAAAGTAATTCTGTTTTTTTTCTTTCTAAGCATGTTTTACACGTCACAATTTTCAGAGACCTTTCGGACATCCAGAACTAGAAATATCATATACCTTGGGAATGACTGACTCGATCAAACTTAAGGGAAATGTGCAGAGGTCTATGTGTAGAGGACCCTGCATAGGAATATAGTCGTAAGAGTCCAATGCGATGCAAAACAGACGTAGAAGGGCCAGGTAGTGACCTGCAGTACTTACATATGTAAGCATCACTCAGCAAGGTAAAGTACGCACAAGCTTGTATGAAATCAGCAAATAGATTCCCTGCAGTATGACTTTATGAACTACAGTAAAAATCCGGAGTAATTCCACTGACAGATATATAATCCAAAGCAAAGCAAAATAAGTATCTGTCCCTGGACATTTCCCTTTGACAACACTGTCTTCCACTCAAACTAATGGTATGTACTGTACAAGACGCCTTTAATAAAGAAAAAAAAAAAAAGTACTCTACATGGCTTCAAAGATTGAACAAGACATTCTATCAACATGCAAAATGAACTAATTCAGCCATTGCAAATGAACAGATTCACAAAACAAAAGATAAACTTTCCACATCTCATTTAATTTACACTATTATGTTTCCATTCTTCACTGCGCTGAGCAAACAACGCTACCCATTCTCTAAAGTATTCAAATGTTATAAACTTTAACAATCAAACCAAAAACAAATAAACATTTTTAACTGCTTAAGAGAATATTTTAAATGAGCAGGAGAATAAAGAAAATATTCCTAATTCACAAGTGTTTGCAGTTCCTGCACTAGAAATCTCCCTGAGGGTGTATATTAAAAAGCGTGCAAGAACTGGATGCAGTAGCAGGCAGACACACACTGCTGAGGACAGAATTTGGTTTTCTGCACACAAAATTTATTCTTACAATGGTTCCTAAGGGTATTTAAAATATTTTAAAAATTAAAATCTTATTTACTGGGGTTCGATTTTGTTACTTGCGTTAGATGCAGGTTAAGATACAGATCTCTAAGGATGGCTGGCTCTATACAAAAAAGCCAGAGGTTTGAACAAATTGTTGTATCCGCGTCATCTTTTTGAGGTTTGATAGCCTCTCACCATTTCATTTTCTAGTTTTGATAGGCAATTCCAGATTTATCCCTTGCCTGCATCCTTGAGTTACCCTTACAACACGCAATGTTTAACGTAGCTGAACGTCCCTCAGTTCAGCACAGAGCATGCTGGCAGAGCTCCCCTGAGCTGTCCTGCAAGCAGGGAGGGGGGGTTTGAAGCACAAACATTTCACAACAGATTGCAAACCTGCATGACAAGAATCAGCCTAAAATTTTACATAATCAAAGACTTCTCCTCTGTGTTCGGAGGGAGGAAGCAATTTTCAATTATTTGTAAAGATCTTGCACCAGGGTAGTATCTTCAGACAGCCTTAATCTCAGCCACCAAACTGTCATTAGATAGAAAGCAGTGATTTTCACCACTTTTATAGCCAGGCCTTTCCCTGAGAAGCTGAGAAGAGAGCGAAAATCAAGAGTTTTGTAATCATGCCTTCAATTTCTGCAAGAAACTGTAGAACTTTCTCATGGCACAGACTAGAAGAAACTAGAACCATTCTCCCATCATTACAAAATACGTAAGACTTTGAAATTATTTTCCTAAACGTCTTAATCCAAGGTGTATTTTTCACTTTTGATCTGTTAATGAAAAACGTTGATTTACTATCATGTACCGAAGTAGCAATAATGTACCTAGCATGTTTCTGTCTTGCAGGCTACAAAATACCAAACTCCATGTTCCATAAAATACCTCTCGTGAAATGTATTTCTCTTTCTTGACGTGTATAAATATGTTTGTAAAGGTAACAACTCCACAGCATCTTACCCCTTTTGTGTAGGCAGTTTATGTTACCCACCACCTAAAGGACCGTTTCTGTGCTCTTACGTGGGTTTCAGTCCTGCCTTGTCCTTGAGTACAAATCAAGAGGCGGACACAAGTCCAAGGTGCATTTTCTCTAAGGCGTTGGCTTGCCATCTTCTTTAATTAATCAACCATGGGGGCGATTCCAGCAAAAGGGAGCCTGTTCCTTATTCTTAAGCTCAGGCCAAGGACTACAGGCTACACACACTGTAACCGTAAGCGCATTTCCTATGTCTTAAAACGCCCCAAGAAACCAATCTGATGGCTGCGACATGTTATTTGAGGCCTGCTGCTGCTTCAGAGAGCATCGCATATACCGTTTGTTTCACAGTGGGAGCTCTAAACCCACGGAGAGTTGGCCGAAGTGCTCCCAGAGACGGCCAAGTGCACTTGGCCAGCATCAGAACTAGTTGCACGGTCTTGCACCGCCACAAGCCATTTCTGCTACACACTACCCACAATTTTGCTCAGGTCTGAAGCACCTGTGAATAACGATGTATATTCCCGAGTGCCTTCTTCCATCATTGTTTCATTTAGAGCCATTTTAGGAAAGTTTCTTTTGTAGAACTGCCATAACCCAGGCCAAAGCTGAGCCCTTTTGAAAAAGTGTTTCAGGTAACTTTTTCCTGATCTCTTTAGTATTCAAGAAACAATCCAAGCCAACAACATGCCGTTACTCTTTGTCCTTTGAAACAACGCAGGGTACAAAAAAAGAAATCTGGTTTCAAGAGCAAGACCTTTCAACAATTCTTAAGCATATGTAAAAATAAAACTTAAATTGCTTAAGTTTTAAGTTAAGTTGCCTTCCTTTTGTCTTTCACCTTCAGCAATTTTTTAACTTTTTTTTTCTTAGGATTCACATAAAGGGTAAATTGGGCACCTCTCCCTCATTTTGGGAGTAGTAAGAAATAAATCATAACATACAGTGCTTTTTACTTCAAGTCTTTTAAAATTATATACATTGCCAGCTGGACAGAAATGCCCAGTCACCCAAATATTTCCTTAGTGAGAAACTGCGTTCTCACCCCTGTGGCACTTCCAAGGCAACCCCATCACCTCATGACCCCACAAGTCATGTCTCAGAGAGATACCACTAGAAAAACAAACTGCTGCACTCTAGATAAGCAGGAACTGAACTGGAATGAAGGAAATACCTGTGGTGCCTAGAAAACTTCAGGCACCTCCTTTAAGATGGAAGTTCTTAAATACATGTAAGATCCTAAACTGCAGGACAGAAATACCGCTTTGCCACAAGGATTTGCTGAGCTGCTGAGGTTATGGGTGCTGTACCCGAGCTATCTAGCTCTGAGTATGTCTAGATCCGAGACATTTCCACTGGGCATTTTTAAGTAGCCTGTTTTCCCTTAGAGGATGGTTAATAGCAATTCTTTCTTACTTCTGTGTCAGCAGGGCTTCAGTTCAAGAGCCCTAGCAAATTAATGACACTGCACACTTCTGGGTGCGTATATTTTGTCCAAATGCCAAAGGCCACGGTCTATTTTATTTTTACTTGCACTATAAACTGACCTTTTATTGTTCCTTTGACAAGTCTTTGCTTCTATATCTCATTTCCCTCAATTCATTTATGCTCCATAACAGATAGGTGTTGCTCAGTAAAGTACTTGAAACGTTACCACTTCAATAATGTATTAACACTGCATAACGGCATGATGAAAGAGGCAGTTTAGAGCAAGTTTTAGCATTCCTCCACTATTTTTATGGAATGGAAAACATTTCCAATTATTTAATGTTGTATTAACTTCCAACATGCCTCATCTAGCTGTGATTTATTATGTGATTCCATGCCAGAACAGGGGATTCCTTATGCATGGATACCATGCAAATCAATAAAATGAAATCAGACAAATCTTGGTATTAAACAACGTTTCATAACCTAGATTTTTATTGGCTTATACAAACTTCAATTAAAGTTAAATTTGATTAAGTTTAATTAGCTTTTCTGCCATTGTATAGCACAATGACTATTCTGCTGCTTGTTTTGTATTCCTGTTTTATTTTGATATAAAAGTCAGACTTTTGCACAGTACAGCGCTGAAAGGTATGGAAATTACCTTTATATGAGAATATAAAGCACTGGGAACATCACTGGATGTCAGTGAAGTAGTTTGACATTTACTCTGATGTTACAAAAGGGATTAGACCCTCTAACAGTGACACTCGGGGGAGCAGGATCATCGTATCACCTGGCACGTGCCTGATGCAGCAGGAGTTGAAATGCAGCATTTGTGGAAATACAGGGCAAGGAAAACAGTGCTAGACCATTAGAAAATAATGCAGAAATGCCACCGTCTGTAAGTTACAACACCTCTCAAACCAAGTCTTTCCTTTCATCCTTAACAAATTGTTAATTCTTCGTGTAATGCCAGCTGTGCCAGTTCTCTCCATTTATCTACTGTGTATCACCTCTCGCACCACAGATCCTTCATGCCTGTATGATATAAAACTTTGGATAAAAAATGCACAAATCAGTAAACACATTTTGGCTCAAAATGCATGAACTCCATCTGGAACAATAATCAACCTCATTAGACCAAATTTGTCCAAATTTTCACGTAGTTCAGTAACAATCTTAACAATTGACTGTTATTTACTTACAGTGTTGGCCAATTCTGATAAATATACTTTCTGGGAAACTTTTCTAGCAAACCTTTACCGAATAAGGTCTCAAGATTTACATATTGACAACACAGATATTTACTTGCTCTGTACATCATTTATATCATGCATTTATAAATATTAAAAATTTCTGACTACCAGTGTTTCTAGTTCTTTCACAGATTTTTTGAGGGAGGATAACAATACACATGGTATTCAAGGTTTCTGAATGCGTTTCTAAAAACCCAATTTCTACAACTGCATAATAACGGGTTTTTTCTTATTTTTTATGCCTTCTTTATAATCCCCAGTGCTTCACTTGCCCTTCTTGCTATTGAACTTGATGCAGTATCCAGAGAACAATCCAGAACAGCTTCATGATCCTTCCCTTGCATAGTAATAGTGCAGTTGGAGCCTAGCATGCACAGAAATAGAACAATTTTCCCCCTCTATGCATTAATTTGCATTATTGCCACTGAATTTCATCTGCAATTTTATTGCCCAGTCATCCAGGATTGCAGGATCCTTCTGTACATGTTGGCAGTCAGCTTTGGAATTGTCAGAACAAAGCAATTTTGTATCATCAGCCTGTTTTTTTTTCTTGGCTTCAGTTTTTGTCTCTTTTTCTGATCAGTTACGAATAACTTGAGTACAACAGATCCCAATAGAATTTTTGCTGGAGTAACTAAAACCTGATAATTCGTCTGCACCTTTGCTTCCCATCTTTTAACTAGTTTTATGACTCTTCTATGACATAAAATTTCAAGTCAGTAAGAAAATGTGGTGAAGGGCCTTGCTAGAGAATCCACGCACGTGACGCTACACGAACAGACCTGTGTGCGCAGCTTGGCTCTTACTACAGTAGGGGTTCCCCAAAATTCATAACACCTATTCCCCACTCTATCAACCCTACCCACAAGTCCTTCCATCCATCTCTTTCCATAGCTCCCGTTTCCATGTCGGATGGGAAACTGGGCTTCCTGCAATGCAGCCACCGCTCCTTACGGGCTTTTAAAGATCGGCAGCGTTTGCCTCTTTCCCCTCTGCTACTCAGATGTACTAAACCAGTACACGCTGCCAGGGACAGTTCATCAGTTTCACACAAGATCCTCGGAGAGCTTTAGGGTACATGCATCTGAGCCTGGCAATCTATAACTGTAGGTTTTACTGATTTGCTTTAAAAATGTTTCTGCTGAGGTCTCAGCTTAGGACAGTTCCTTGGACTCAGCCCAGCGCAGGTCCCGCCTCTGCCACAAACGCTCTTTGAGGTGGTTGTGCCCGTGACGCTCCCTTACACCCCTTCCTCCAGCTCACCCCAGCCCACAGGCATGTGCAGGCTCCCTGCCTCACCACGTTCGGCGAAGCTTTCCGCGGGCCTTGGGGAAGCCATGCCTCCGAATCTTTTCTGATCCATCTGCTCTGGTTAGACATTTCAGCTACCAGAACTTAGCTTTGTTCTACTTTTCTCATTCTTACGTATTATTCATGTTTTAAAACATCTTTGTTATTCCCAATAGCACCTTTTACACTTTTTTTTTTCCTGGGTTTCTTTTTTCCCCCCTTCTGAACAAACTTCGTTTTTAACAAGGGATTTACATTTATTCCAGGTATCTAATAGAAGAACATCTTTAAACAACCTCTATGCACCTGAAAGCTGCTCCTTTAATTAGTTTTCTTTATTTAATGTTGTTCCCCTACAAGAGATACAAAGTTACGGGTGTCTGGTGTGTGTCTTTTTCATCTCTGAGGATGCTGAATAGAAAAGCAGCGCGTTCACTGAAACAGATGGGCTCTTCTACAGCTAAATCATAGGCAAGGTTCAATGGACTAAGAGAGGGTAGATTAGATAAGATATAAGGAAGAAATTCATTACTGTGAGGGTGGTGAGCCCCAAAGAAGCTGCGGATGCCAGGCTGGATGGGGCTTTGAGCAACCTGGTCTGGTGGAAGGTGTCAGACCTAGATGATCTTTAAGGTTCCTTCCAACCCAAACTGTTCTCTGATTCTATGAACTACTCACAACTAAATCACTAGCTGATCTTCCTCCTTGAGCTGCCTTGATTACTTGATCCAAGAAAGAAGCATTAACATTTCTAAAAATGTCACCTCTTCACCAAATCCTATATGGTATTTATCCTTTTTGCTTAGGGAAAAGTGATCCCTGCAAATCAAGACCAGTTTCTTTCCAGAAACGTATTCTCTAGACAATCTTATCTTTTAAATAACCCCAATTTGGATTAAATTTGGTTATTTGGATTAAAGTCCATTTATTTGGTAAAGGGATATAAGATGAGGAATGGGAATAAAAAGAAGGCCAGATCAATGGTTCCTCCTACATTACACTCTGAGAATCTATCTTACTCACTGAAGTGTCTTACATGCTGCCATACTCTTGAAGACTTATTCAGCAAAGCAAAACCTCAGGGTACAATCAATTGTGTTGCTTCTGGATGCTGGAACGAAATGCAGATCTGTATACTCTAAAGACTAAAGCTGTATTCAAGAAATCCAGGACCTAATTTACAAAGGGTTATAATTTTGCACATACAAAAAAACCATGGGTGTGCATGTTTCAGTTGAGTTTATCTTTCCATTATTCCCACTGCTTTCCCAAACTGGGACTTGCAT
>JAVJGJ010000061.1:34060191-34089468 GCA_035590215.1 Microhierax caerulescens
CCCCCCCCCCCCCCCCCCCCCCCCCCCCCCCCCCCCCCCCCCCCCCCCCCCCCCCCCCCAGCGCAGGATGTCAGTGCCAGGTGAGCCCTGTGGTACCAACGCTACTGCAGAAATAAACCTCCAAGCTGCATGTTTTTAGCAACGCAGGGACAAGTCTTTCTGGTTCCTTGGGGGAACTATTTTAATTTTTTTTTTGTGTGTGTGTGGATACATGTCACAACACTTTGAGAAGGCTCTTTGGTTTGCAGACTTGCCCCCCACCTACTTAGCTGAGGTTTTTGCTGCCTTCAGTCCCCTGACTCGGGCCCCAGCTTTAAATGAAGAAATCAAGATGTTCTGGGCACCCACGCTGCAGTTTCAACCCCCTACAGCACTGAACACTGACTGTGACTTCAGCCGACATGCTGCTCCTCTTCCAGCCTTCCAGCAGCTTGTCGTTTCAAAGCCGGGTGATAGCAGCTGAAAACAGCTGCTGCCACAGCTGGCTTATTTGTATATTAGGCCTGGCCACTTGGCTTTGTCATCCAGGTATGAACACAGGATTTGGAATCCTTCTTTCAGATGGTCAAGGCATTGTAGCCCACACAATTAGTTGCATCACCTCGAGCACCTTTGATCCTCAAACCCATTTTTAGTACCAACATTTCAGCTCTACTCAGTACAGCTGTAGAATTTCTCCCTTTTAGGCAGAAATATCATGGCTGGATGCCTAAAAGAAACCCCTTCCACATCTTTTTGGGGTATTGGTCCCTTGTATTTTGGGGCTTGGTCCCTTGGAAGCAAGTATAGGGCAGGTCTTATCGCTTCTCTGTCCCTTGCAAAAAGCAATTAGCAGCACACAGAACTGAACACAAATGTGTCTTGTGATCTAAAGAAGAAAAAGTGCTGATGCCAGTCACTCTCCTGAAGCCTCACTGTCCAGATTTTTTGCCCCTTTTCACAAAAAGGAGTTGTATTACATCAAAAAGAAATGTATCTTTCTAGTTTCACTACCTTTGTCTTACCGTTCCGCCCTGGTACCTGAGCATGTTACGTCCTGTACATCTACATCATGGGGATGCGTTATGCCCAGAATTAACTGGAAAATCAAGACACAGAGATGGCAGATACAGATATCTGCAGGTATGTGCAGATACTGTGCATATGGGAGCTTCTCTATATTTTTATCTGAAGACTTCACAACACTGTAGCAGAACTAGATCTCCGTATCTTGGCTTCTTATCAACCAACTTTGCTACAAGATCATCCGACCTTTTGTACTGCAAACTGATAGTTTATATAAATACACTATTACACCTTGTATAACCTTCATCTCTACCCATATACCCCTTCAGTCTGGGTTTAGATTCTCCAGCAGTCTGAGGCCAGCACAGATTTCCCACAGAGCAACAACCATATAAACCAGGGGTCCTCCCGTCGGGGGTTGGGGGGGAAACCAAGCAGCCGCAGATGACTGCCTGCTACTTAATCTGTGTGCCAGCCCCCTAGTTAAAAAGTTTGAGGACCACTGGTATAAAACATCATCCACTTTTTTTTTTCCTCATCCATGTTAACCTGTTCTGTATCCATGGTACCTGCATCACCTGTAGAATCATTTCTGCATCACCCAGTGCAGTTTATAATTCTCTGCATCTCTTAACATGGTCATACGTGCCAGTTCATACACTACATTATACAGCTAAAGATACTTAAATGAGACATTGATAATCTGAATAATAATTTACTTGGACAATCTGAGATCCCCCCCTTTTCAAGCTGGATGTGTTCTTTTACTTTCACGACACTGTAATTGCTTAAACCACTTTTGTTGGGATTTGTTTCCACCCTGATTTTCCTAATTCCACCCTTGTCATTTCCTGTTAGGGCTGTTAATATAGTCATTAAAAGTCACAAAAAGCTTTCAGGTTTTGCTCTCTGTGCGACTCACATTCCTGCAACTAAGAAATGTCGAGCCATATGCATATTTTTATACTTTGACACATCTTAAACTATGCTCAATACCAAGTTTATAACAACATTAAATTGATGAGCTTTCTCTAATAATCACTGTATAAATACTCAATTTAATGCTACAAGAAAGGACACATAAAACAACCAACTCTGTTGAGTATGCTGAGCTGCAGTGACATTTGGTGGTCATGCACGGCAACATTTGTACAAGCTTCATGTAGAGAAGGTGGCAGGTTAATTGGGACAAAACACAAACGCAGTACAGCATCCATAATAAGCAGCCTGTACCAGTGATATAAAGGGGAAAAAGAACTGAAAACCTGCTTCCACTCCTAGGTATCCCCTCTCAAACTAATATTTAGAATAAGAATATATCTTGAATTAGTAACAAGATGAAAATATACTAAGATATCTCAGCAGGCATCAAGTTGTTTTTCTTCCTCTACAAACAAAATGTTTGTTGCTCCAGACTCGTATTGCAGCAGCTGGACAAAGCGCAGGTTAATGATACAGCTTGCTTGGATTCAATAGTTGGTTCAAGAAAAATCTAAACTAATGGAAGCTGCTAGAAGCAGTATTGGAGGGGTAACACTCCACACATGACACATCAGCAGCACATGTTACACAGTGTTCCTTGGTTTTCAGTTAAGCTATACTCTTGTATTTCCTCCCACCTCCACTCCTTTTGCCACAGAGGAAAACCCAAACCAGGAGTTGATGAAGAACCGAAGGCTTCTATGGCAACAACATCATTTATCCATAGAAATTACAAGCTTCAGCTAGGACTCTAGAAAAGTGCTCTTAAATCTTTCATATTGATCGCTACCCATATTTCATAATGCAGTTTGCTAATCAGTAGCTCTGAGATATGCTTTCTTACCTTTCCAGGGTGCTGTGCTCACATTATGACAGTTACAGAGGAACCAAGACTGATATGCTGAAAAATGCTAATTGACAGTCAATATTAATTCTGCAGACGGATTCAACTATAAATGATATTGTTTTGCCAAAAAGCGTATACTTACCACTGAATTAATTTTTAACACGCTCATGTTGACTGCATCATTTTTTCATCAAAACCATAATCCTAAATTGAGTTACCAGAAGAGGTTGAGTTTGCTTTATATTTCCCATCTTTCACGGACTGAAGGGGCTAGATATGGCAGACACCCTTAATCCATCACCTCAGCAGGGGCAAAGCACGTGAGGAACGGGTCATCCTCTCCAGTATCAAGCAGCTGACAAAGACAGGTCCTTACCGGCAGGATCCAAGGACTCTTCCCTTTGTCCCACTTCAGCTGGAAAGGCCTCACACAGGGCATATACAATGACCCTGCTTGCAGGTCAACTGCCTGTCTCATGGGGGATTTGCAATACTACAGTCCCCCCAAGATAATTTTCAAATTTGCATTCTCTGAAGGCACTAAAAATACAGATCTAAGAGCTGAAGGATTTGCATCATGTCCAACAGTGGAGAATGAGAACACATGCAGAGGGTTTGCCATCCTTTGCACAAACACACAAACAATAATAATTATTAATATGCACCTCAGCAGCACACTTGGCCCAATTCAAAGTGAGATGTAGCAGTGCCCGGCAGTCGCGTGCAAACCACTCCAGAAGGTTTACAAACTCAATTATGGCAAACTGCAATGAGCAGTGGCAGGGAAGAGAAGTGTTATAGAGGCAGGAAGGCATTTCTTATAGCGACTAATCAGCAGGCATAGCTCAATTGTCTGTACCTATGGAAGCAGGGAATGCAACAAGAATTCATCCTATACACAGTGAAGGCATCTCACAAGCTCACAGCAGGCTCTGGTTGTGGTTGTACACAGGTGAGGATGCCACAGTCCCAGATGCTTAGTCAGCATCATGCTCAGGAAGAAGTATGTTACTGGTACACTAACAGTAAGTTCGTGTCTTTGTATACGAGGTGTTTCCTCCTTGCACTGAGATTTTGAGCACAGCAGCAGCAGGGTTCCTTTGGGAAGATGGAGAGTCTGGCTATAACAGTATGGACACAAAGTTCGAATACGACAGGAAACCAATCCTTAACAGAAAAAGTTATCATTTATAACCACAAAACATTTCTAAACCACGATATATTTATGGGACCTATCCACAGCAACGCTTCTAGTCAAAGCACCATATGCCATTTAAGCATAGAACCTGTTTTTCAAAAAAACACATTTAGCTCAGACGGTTCTGCTGTCTTAAGGACCACGTGTAAAAGACGCACTGCACATTTCTCTGCCTTGCCATCAACATATTTCAAAAACTGCTTAAATTACTGAACTGCCTACGGCAGCATATCCTAGTGAGCCTGGTAGCAGCTTTTCTAGAGGAGAAAGGAGGGGCATCAGCCAGCATCTAAGTGATCCGCTTGCCTCAACAGAAGACCACGGCACAGACCTTCCCCACCATACTCTCTCCCACCACCAGACCCAGAACACTTTTGTATAATGCTTATACAGAAGGAAATAATGAAATAATTATACGTAAGTCAAAGATCCTAAGCATGGTCTCAGGCACTGCACGTGCCATCGGTTGTGGGTATGACCCAGTACCACACAGGGGGTGGCACCCAAGGCTCAGCGCATCCCTGTTAGGTAGCGAGAGCCAAAATATCTGCTGCCTCTGCCCATTAGCCACTTCTGGTGGGCATGATGATGCTAACAGTTAACTGTAGCACAGTAAGGACCTGGAAGTACCTTCCATGAGCAATCCCGACTCACAATTGAAGTACTTATGTCTGAACAGAGATTTAGTTGTCAAATCCCCCAAACAAAGCTTTGTTTTGTTTTTAAGAGAGAGGAGGGGAAAGCCTTCTGTTCAGGGATGGCTCAGTTCACCTGCAGTTCTCTTCTATCACCCTCCAAGTAGGGTTTTGGAGGTTCTGAACTTTTGACTCCACATGAAGGTCCCTTACTGAGAATTCACTGTTACTCAGCCCATCCACAACAGCCTGAATTTAAGGACTGTGCTCCTCTCCTCACCAAAGCGTTTCTTTAATACCTTGCCAAAGAATAGCAGGTTGGATTTGTCACAGACCAGCTGGACAGCACATTGCCGCTCTCTTCCTGTTTTAAAACAAGAGCTGGAGGGGGCGGGGGACAGAAACAATCCATAAACGCACTTCCCCACCTTGCCGGAGCAGTTTAACTCATTTTTTTGATATTTCAAATCTTACTTAAATGAGACTTTAAGGTTTCCTGAGTTTGTTTGTTTATTCCCTTTTTCAGTTCTGCCCTGTTTGGAATAAAAGAAAGATTCAAAGTTTTCTTTGCTGTAAAATTCTAAGCTTCCTCCTTCCAATCAGCCTTGTTTGTTCCTACACCGGGTAGCAGGCATCCTGTTCTACTCCACACAGATTGCAGGGTTTTACAACCCCACCTATTGCATTTTGAATCGCCACGACTTTCCTTCAGACACACGTACACACACACTGATCCAGTTAAAATGTAAACCCAGTTTGATATATGTAAAGTTCTTATGCATCTTAAGAACCGGAGAAAAAATTATTATTTTTCATTTTTTCATATTATTATATTTCAATTATTGAAAACACAAAATAGTATTAAGAATGAGGAAAAAGTCATAGCCAAGCCACGGTTAGGTGAGCAGCAGCTCCCTCACAGCGCTCCCCTTCCAGCTGGCTCACACCACAGGGCAGAGAAGCGCTGGTCCCGTGTGGTTTCCACCAAGTTTTATTTCCCTGCCGAGCACACAGCAAGTGAAGGACATTAGGTGTTGCCCTCTCCCACAATCAGGCACCACCACCTACTTCCCAGACACTTCCAAGGGTCACGAGCACATCCCCAGGCCCACTTCAGGAAACCCCACTCTCCCTTTTCTCCGTGAAGAGCAGGATTTACTCACCCGCCCTCCCCCAGAAGAGCCCAGCGGGGCACGAGAGACTGGAGAACCAGCTTCCTCCACCCTTGGACATCACCCCCAGCCCTTCCCTTAGAAGACTCCCCGCTCCCCGAGGAGGGCAAGGAGAGGAGGAGGCGGCTCCCTTTCTCCCCTCGCCCCTTTCCCAAGGAGGCCTTTGGGCTGCTGCTCCCCCTCCCCATGGGTGCTCTTTAGCTCCTTCTCTAGCGGCCAGGAAAGCAAACCAACCTCTGGGAGAAGACTCCGACACAGTCTTCTTGACAGATGTCGTGTTGTGCACCTACATAGCAGCGGATGTGCTTGGCACTCAGCCTCACAAGTTTGGTGTCTGCTATAATTAATGAATACTCATTAGCATAGCGAAGGAGTTAAACCCTCTCATCCTATTCTCATTACATCATATTAAGAGAGAGAATAGTCTTGCCCTGATGCTGTCTATGAGCCGCACTTCAATTTCTTCACTCAGCCTAAACAGCACCTTGCTCGGTTTTCTGTGGTGAGGCCTCTTCATAAAGCTCGTTGCAATTAGCTGAATCTCCTGCTCTTCTCATTTGTTATTGCTAAGCTCTTATCTTACACCCTGGGCTTTGATTTTTATTGTCTGTCATCCCCCCTGCCCCTCCCCCCCCCCCAAAAAAAAAAAATACTGTTAGCAATTCAGATCCTTGCTTCCAGCCACATCTCAGGAACCAGTTCTTGAACCCAAAAACCAGAATAAAGCAATGCTACAAAATTTGATACTCTCTCAGTGCTCCTTTTAAGCCTGAAAGTTCTGCCGAAATCAATTTTCCACACTGCCTTTTCTTTTGACTTGCTTAATTCCTACTACATTGCCAGATGATCGTACTTACTTCTTCATGTGCTGTCCTCAGGTTCCCAGGGTAAAGAATATTTTTCATATGATGTTCTATAAAACCTCCTTCAAATATTTCACTGGTATTCAGATTCACTGTATTTCCACAAGCAATTCTTACAAAACCAGATAAGCCCCTCTGTCCAAGTTCAGTACAATTTCCATTCCAATTAAAAAGAAAAAAATGTCAACCCATCAGTCCAACAAATGTAGCGTCAAGTACAACCCGAAAGGAAGAACAGTTAACTTGAAAAATGTAAACAGCCTTAAAATTAACGATCTGCACTGTTTTGCAAAACAAAAGATTTCAGTGTAACTGCTTATTTCAAATGTGGAATTATATTCAACAATTCTTATCTTATAATGACTATACAAAATACAGGCTATGAATTAAGCACAGACTAAAATATGCAAGAAACCATGTAATTCATCATTCCTTTGTGAAAATAACGGAATGTTCTGGCTGTCCTGCTTTAGTTGAAAGTTTATTGAAACAAGCACTGGCAACATTTGCCTCTAAGGTTACCGGTTGTTGTGGTACACACTACACCGCTTTATTTTAGCATGAAAGCTCTGAATAGAGAAACATATTGCAATAAAACAGCTCTTTGCTCGTCTCTTCACAACACCCTTCTTTCTTACCTCTCTCCTAATGGTGCTGCAAACCTTTTCAAGAATGGATCCTGCTCGTTATTTTATTTGTCAAATGTAGATGCCGGGAAAAGGTGCTGCTGCTGGAACAAACAAGTGCACATCTTCAGGCTCGTGCTGCTCTTTGCTAAGATTTTGGAACGATCTACCCATTTTATTAAAGCAACTCTTCCATGATATTAACAAAGACAAACTATTCTGACCATGCATACGTTCCCTCTCCTTTCTTCCCCAGCGATGTCTGAGCATTTGCAGCCACTGTTAATTGCCGCCAGCTGACCCCTCAGCTGCAGCGCGTTTGGGTTGATCACCCAGTGCCCTGCCCAAGCTCCCCACCCCCACCTCTGACTAACTGGACAACAGCAAGCCAACCATACTGCTTAGTGACCTTTTAAAAATATTTTTCTTATTCCTGATGAAACAACTCAGTGCCTTTGCCTATCGGTTGTGCTCCTGCTCCCATATTCTGCATTCCTGCCGGCCGGCTGGAACTTGCAGCCCATAACCCTCCTTCAGAGAGCTGCGAAGGCTCTGCCCCGGGCAGGGGCGGGAGTGGGGGCAGGACCACCTGCTCTAGTGGTACCTGCTCCCTACCAGTGCCCTCTGCACATCAGCTGTGCATCAACACCTAAATGACCTTGGAAGCACCCCGACAGCTGTATTCTGAGATCACTTATAATAAAAAACACATTTTAGCAGAAAACATTTTTCTAATTGCTTTCCTTAGGGAAATATTTCCTGAGTATCTTCCTATCAATTATATTCCCTCTGCTGGTTTTATCACTCAGAAGGGTTTTTTTGGGGGGGTTGTTGGGTGGTTTTTTTCTTCTTGTTGGTTTTTTTCTTTTTTCTTTGGTCATGAAATTAAAAACAGGCTGTTAGCACTTTATGGGGTACTTGAATTAAAAAGAATTGTACATATCATTCATGTCCTCATGGGGCATAGCCATTATTAAATCAATTTTGTTTTTGTTGAGTTAGCCTTACATAAAGATAGGATATTGGATTTCTAAACTAATTATAGAGGCAAGAAGACTAGTCCCAGGTTTAATGGAAACTTTGGACTGCATACGCTCAGGTGGTTCAATTTCCTTAATTCTATCCAAATATCTGATCGGGTTAATCTAATAGCACTGTAATTTTCAGGCATTGGAAATCAGGCATTTATTTTACTTACCACTGCACCTTTTGGTATTAGGTTTGTAGGAAGCATGTTGTTACCTCCCTGGTGAGTGAATCACCAGCACTTGTTGTCCACCTACCTCCTTGAAGCCAGCTCCTCAGCTTTCGTGTATGAAACGCAACAGACAGAAGTTTAACTAAATCTTTTCTTTTCTTTTCAAAGCTCCAGGCACCTTGGAAGTTGTGACTCTCCTCAGTCACATCCCATGAGCTCCACATTCTCTGAAGCACTCTTGAAATCTTTCAAAGGAAAAAGAGAAGGGATCTTAACAGTACTGAAAGATGTTTTGCAGAAGATGCACCGGTAATCAATACCGGTGGGGTTCTTCCTTCCCCAGAGGCAACCGACTTGACAGCAGGAGTTACTTGAAGTAAATACAAAATGTTAGGACCACTGCACCTTGCCTGTGTGTTTTTGGGTTGTGCAAAAGAAACTGGTATTCAGTCTCTTTGGGCCAGTCTTCCTCTTGCTTCAGTTTCTTCAGTAACATCTAATAAACCTGCAAGGAGGGGATACCGGGTTACACCTTGTATCCTCTGTATTTTATTAAAGGAGGCAACACTCAACACTCCCAAGTTTCCACGGAGAATCTTTGGCCTCAGATCAAATACAAGCTCTTCTGTCTTAAAAGGCACAATTTCTCAAGTGAATGAACCTAACTGACTCTGTAGTCAAGGTAAGTGCCAGAGCTGAGAGAACAGAGGCAATCATCTTCATTTTCAGACACAGGTAGATCTACATATGCCAAAAATATAGGAACAATGAGCAGTTGGTTACAGCAAATCATAGCAGACATTGATCAGCCCGGGTCATAAATAATTCTGTCCTCACTGCAAAAAGATTTTAAAAATGAATTTAAAAATAATCAGCCTTTCTTTGTACTCAATCTGGAAAAAATATTCTAATTGACATGCAGTTACTCCCAGTTTTGTAATATAATTGAGATTTCAATATGACCTACAGGTTTCATAGATTTTGCAAGTCCTAACAGCAGAAAAAGGAGAGAGGAAATCAAGAAGGCAGAGATAAGCTCTAGCAAGCAGTAAATGGATATGCTGATTCCCTAGCTTTCCATAAATTAATAGGTCTAGTCTAGTAAGTGTCACGTTTTAAGGACAGCTGAATCAAACAGCAGGTTTTTAGACCTAACATCGCAGTGCTTAACAATGGATAAGCTATGAAAAATCTATGCTTTTCATGCCATTTCTGCGCAATGTGTACTATCATCAATACTATAGATCACATGGACTAATTAACGAGCAATTTCCGTTAGTTATGTATGCAGAATCTGACAGATAACGATATTCAGTTGTGCTGTAAGCGGAAGGAAAATCTGAACCGGTTAGCAACAGTAGAGATACCCCTTGCACCAAATTCTTTAGTCTAACTAGAATCACAAGCTGCATCTGCAAATACTTTTGCAATACCTGAATCTAACCCATACATAACAATTTCAGTAAAACCAATTAATCTGGGTCTGATGCTCATCGTCATATACACATTCATACAAAAATACCTCTATTTGTAGGACAGTGTGAGAAATATTAAGAACATGAAAAGCATACCACATTTCCACACAGATAACCCACATTTCAGGTTACACACTTTTTAAACGTACCAGTCCTGGCAAAAGCATTCTTACAGAAGCCATGTCCTCCTGCCACCTTCATGTTCAGCTAAACTGATCAAAATTGGACATGAGATGCTGGGGCAGAAAGAGTAGGGAACAGAGGCCTGAAATGGAGAGCTATGGGGGAAGAAGGAGACAGGGTGGGTTCCACAGATCTGGGATAACGTATTTCCTGAGCACGTACATAAACCTATTGCTGAGACACAAGCCTTGTTTGTTTTCTTTTGCAGGTAACTAAAGGCTATATACATGAAACACAGTGAATGCGAGCACGCAGTGGCTGTCTTGCAGAGAAACAGCTGGCACATACGGAGAAGAATCAGCCTTTTCACGTAGGCTCTGCACACTGAGTCCGTGTGGTACCTCAGCATGTGCGTACAGCTTGTTTCTTCAGGTGCATTTGGCTCAAATCAGGAAAAAAGTCTCATTGAAGACAACTGGATTAGGACTTCATTTACCCTGTTTGGTTAAGAAAAGCATCAGCATCATCAGGTGAGCTTTTATTAAGTAATGGGTGTAATTTATAAAACCACAATCTAGAAGTCCCAGCCAACAGACCTTAAAATGTTGCTCCTCTATAGAAAAACAGGATCTGCAAAATCTTGTTTGAATTCTTCTCTTAAATTTTTGTTTTGCATGGTCTTACTGTAGTGCACATAGTAGCCTCCATACATATATACTATACATATGTACTCCATATGTACTATAAGTACCACAAAGCAAAGCCATACTTTGTGGTGACACTGGGACTCAAACAAGATATCATTGCACATTAAAACTGTATTAAACTAATTGAAAAGTAGCCAAACACTGCTAATAAAACAAGATAAATACTAAACACTAAAAGACAGAAACTTTCCAGTGTTCCATGAAATCACACCTTTCAGACAAATTAATTATTTGCATCATAAGAAAAAATGCTAACTGTGAAAGAAAATATTCCAGAAGATAGAAATGACTAAAAAGCTTTGGATGATTTTTGTTTACAATAAAAACAATTCTCATTCTTCATAAAATATGCAGACTTTGCATCTTAAATAGTACAGTTACCTTCAAAAAATTACTTCTTTTTTAATCTTGCAAGAAGTGAAACCTTAATTGAGTAGGAAAGTATTTGGAATACATCCAGAAAGAAAAAAATACCTACAGCTATTCTCATGTACATGGCACAGCATCTGTCAAAGTTTCCACATACCTTCAGGAAGATATCTCAAAGTCAACATTGTACTTGATTTCAGTGATCAGTTAATACTCTGAAAAACCAAACTGGCTGCCTTGTTTATTTCCTAGTTCCAATTTCTATTGCTGTAATTCACCTTGGCAAATAAATGGATGTATGAGGGGCTTGCCCTCTGAATAAATAATAAAATTTAACTTGTCAGCAGCTTCCTTTGCCTTGAATGAAAAACATTTCATTTCTTTGTACGGCTGTTGAAGCTAAATCCTGTTGCAAGGGTCTTAATGAGCAGCTCTGGAATAAAAACTAACAGCATGTTCGAGCTACGTGGCCAACCTGATGAACATTAGAATTACATCTGAGACTAGATGGAAGAAAAGGAAGATGCACTATACAAAATATGTCTTCATTTGAGGAGTAAAGTATTAGTGGCATTATACATCGTTAATAAATTTTCTTTATCTGAAACTATAATTTAATATTTATGTATCTAATTTACATGTGACAAAGTAGCATATTCTAAAATTAGAGTGTAACCAGCAAACTATGAACTACTATAAACAATACCGAAACACAACTCAAACATATTTTAAGGAAACAATAGATACATTTTGGACTGGGGAAAGATTTCCGTTGCAGATTTTGTTTTTAACACAGCTGTTAATTACGTCTTGAAAAAAAATCTTCAAGCTCAGAAGGATTTTCTGCTTAGGGAGTCCTGGGTATATACACAAAGACCAAGAGTACACTACCAAAAAGTCCCTTATTGGTTACTAGTAGGTACAGTAATAATAGTAAATGCTGCAATTGGGAAAAAAAAATTCAATATCAGTGTTATATGATGCACTAGACAATATATCCCCTTTGAGCAGAAACTAGAGAAAATATCGTGCCCTTTATTATCTCTGTGGTTTCTTATGTATAATAGACAGCGAAAGAATTGCACTTATTGTAACATTACAGTAAAGTGTTAGATGGCAGCTCACCTTTTAAAATATTAGTGGCCATAATACTTACGGTAAGTTGTGTATTATGCAAAGATGAATAAAGATGTGTATTTAAACTAAAAAACGAGCAACCACTTACAGAACCAACAGTGAGGCTTAACATAACAAACATGCACTAACCCTACACTTATGCAAAACTAAGTTCTTCCAGGAAACTGTAACCAACTGTTGACCTTCCACAAAGGTAAAGGTTTTGTCCCTTGGTAATATGTTTGGACTTTGTAGTCGAATTCCAGTTTATTAGCTCATTGTCTGTAAATGTGCTGTTCCACTGTGATATCCTTTAGCTGCCCTTGAGCTTCTGCAGAATCTGCAATCTTACAGTCACTTTTATTTAAGGTTTTATTGAGCCGCAAAGTAAGTCCCCTTCAGTACTACACAAATAGGCTTCCTTATTCATCCTCTTCAGGTTCCTGTGGTAAAATTGGTGTCTCCTCCTTTAAACAAGCACTAAAAAACCCAAGGATTGTGCTGTAAAGGTGATATTTGCTTTTCTCAGAAGCAATGTTATGACCTTCATCGGGGTAGATCTAGCAGAGGAGAAAGGAGAAAAGTAAATATTTTTTAAAGGCTTTTCAAATATTTAGGGCTCTAATTTTCTTTCTCTGATCTTCAAAATGTTTTAGATGACAACAGGATGATAACGTTAGTTTTATGGCATCAAGGAAAGCTAATAAAACTCAAAGTAAAACTCATTCTCTTGGAATTTGAACTTACATAAAACAACCACTGCAGTGGGATCTGCAGAAGTGAAAAAATTTATATTCCCAGTCATTGTGCTTACAACAGTTTACTTAGCTGGCATTTTCAATAGCGTCTAGGCACCCAAATCCCATTAATGTCAATGAGGATTAATTACCTCATGCTTTTAGGGACCTCTCAATATCTCAGCTTTTAAGTGTTCAGCAAAAAACCCTTTTATTCATGTTTTTAACTATCTTCCTATCTTATCTAAGGCCCACCATCTCTCTCTCCTAGGGTGGATGTGGGCATTTTTATGTCTTAATTCAAATTGCACTGGAAATTTCTCCAACAAAATTTCTCAGAACAAAAATCTGAAGGCTAAAGAAATCCAGGCCACAGAGTTTAGGACAAGACACTTGTGCTGGCTTGAGGCAATAAGCTTCAGCTGCTTCCTCAGACTTGGGTTATCGCAAGGTTGCATGAGAATGTTTCCAAAGGGCTCTTCCGAGAGATCTCTGTCATTTCTGCTTCTTCCTCTCTCCACGGGCCTTCACATCACCTGAGCCGAGATCACAAGGACAGCTGGAACAGATACTACCCCACTCGCATCTTTCCTTCATAAAGTCCTTTTTCCTTCATAAGCGATGCCCTCCCCCTTGTTACCACCTCCTCCCTGACGTGAGCTCAGATGCTTCAGTGGAAACTACAGGTTCCCCTAAGGTTCAGTAAGGCTGAGGTTTGCAACGTGTGACATCATAGATATGTGGAGGAGTGACCCAAAACCACACAATCTAAGATATTAAAGAAGATTTAATGCAACCAGAACCCTTGGCCAGCAACATCCATGTGCTCCACAGTGAGTCCTGCGTCAGTCTGTATGTCAGCAGCATGCCCTGTCCTGCTCTCCCCCGCCTGTCTCTCACAGCACCCTCCTCTTCTGCACAGCTAAGGAGAGAGGGAACAGCGCTCTCACCTTCTAGCTGCCTTTCAATAGATTTATTTGAAAATAAAGGGAAATTAGTTTCATGCAACCCAATCTTTTTTTAAGGTAAGAAAGGACTAAAGTAGTGTTACCTCCATATTACAAAGGGTGCATACGACTCTAAAGCACTTTGTATAGCATTGTAGAATAAACAAGTAGGGGAAAAAAGAAGACAGAGAGGAGAAAGAGCCCAGAAGATTGACAAGAAGATACAGTTCTTGACGTCCAAGTTAACGGTAAGGAAAACGGGATTAAATGGTCTTCTAACTGCAAATTGAGGTAATGCCGGTGTGTTGTGGTAGGAAGGTTGCTTCCCAGGGAAGAAATAGCAACATGAGGTTAAATTCTGAACTATGTTCATAAGAAATGTCACGGTTGCACATACCTGCATAGTGTAATTAATTCCAGCTTTTATTAGATGTTTAATTAGTTCTGCTGAATGCTGGAAGTGGACTTTTGCTGCAAGACAACAACATTTGATTATTATTAGAAAAAGCTACGCTAACATGAAATATTTATCTGTTAAAGCTTTGGCTGAAAACATTTCCAACCTCTGTAATTACCGGATCTGAAGCTGACTATCTTTCTGGCCAGGAGTGCACAGCCCCACCAGCAACAGCAATGCAGGGTGCACCAGCGGAGCTTTTGGAGGAGGAGTTGGAAGTCCCAAGGGAAGCCACGCTTTCCAGGCACTCCGTGAGGACTCCTCTCTCTACCCTTAATTTACACGCACTGCCGTAGTTTAGAGGTGTGTAAAACCATTCTGCTCGAACATCATGGCAGTTTATCATTGGTTAAAGGAAAGCACATCGGATTTTCTACTGCTTGCACAGGGTTATTACAGCCCACACTTCTTTAGGTAATGGGCTTTCTGCAGCATATCAGTAACTTAATCTTTTTGTGGTAAAACCAGGCAACTTTATTACCATGTCCTAACCCCGCAGAGCTTAGGCTGCAAGTCGGCTGGGCGGCGTCACTAGATGTGACATTAAGCAAGGGCAGCAGGCAATCAGTCCCAGTCTTGAACACAGTGTATTGCTCAGGCATCTGTCAGAGTCCAAATTCCCTCTAGCACCGAGCTCAGAGGTGCAGAAATTGCTGCTGCCTCGTACAATCAGTGAGGTCTGAGACCCTCATACCTGCTCAGACACCCCGTATATCTTTGTCTCTCTGCCCCCTGATCGGGGAAGAAACACTGCACAGCGTTTGCACCCCTGCAAACTTTGCACTTGGGATCCATAACATGGGTTTGACATGTTACACCAGAGTGACAGGCTGGCAGGTGCCATCCTCGCTGTGCCAGCTGTGTGTGTGGCTGCTCACACCTCAGCCCTTGTCACCGTGAAGTGCCTATCCCTCCAGACTGAGGAGTCAGAGACCTTGTATTAGCCCACAGCCACCAGGAAAATGTCAGGGAAAAAGGTGTGCATGTGAACCTGTACAGAAAATCTTGTTGTGGCACTGTCATTTGTGCCTGCACCAAAGCTCATTCTTTAGACTTACATCAATTAATAAAGTTCTGAAAAATAAACTGCAGCCAAATTTAAATCTGTAATTGCAAATTACCTCTTCATTGACACATCTTACGATTCTATTTAAAGTGCTAGAACTGACTCTGTTTTACTCATTCCCTGTCTTAAACTGCTGCTAGTACTGGTGCTATTAAAATGTTCCCTATAGCTTCAGCTTCAGATGCTTTGGCACTACCTTGTAATTAATTAGCTGAAAAGTTTAACTTCCCATTTCATGCCGTACTTCACCAACTGTACTGATAATTCCTTCTTCAATTGCAGAACCTTTATGAATTTAAAATACCATTAAAATTTTATGTTGTTCTATTAATAATTCATATAACACCTTTCACTAGAAAGACGGTGGTCCACAAGATTTAAACAAATTAGAACATACAGGACCTAAAAGGTACAAATATTCAGCAAAGCATCATCAGTTAAGAGTTAGAAGTGACAACTGAAATAAAACACAAAATGCTATCAGGGGGATAATGAAACTAAAAACGTACTTGCTAGGTGTGTGCATAATCAGTCTTTGAATGCCTGCCTATTAGAACCTCTGACTCCAAATGTAATTCCATCTCTAAATACTTACCATCAGCTGTCCCATGAACTATTAGCAAATTCGCTTCTTTTAAACCATGAAGATTGTGTAATACGCTGGATGCCTATTAGTCAAACACACACAAAGGTATAAGTGAATTGCATTTGAAGAGTAAAATGGTCATTTTAGGTTGCTTATTTATGCTAGCTTACCTGATAGGTATTTTCCTCTCTTGATGGAATACCAAGGTATCTTTCTGAAAAAGCTGATGCTGTGAAAGTAAAAACAAAAATTTGTGACTTCATCAAAACTACTTCTATTTTAAAACTCATCAGTTCTGACCTAAAGTCAGGAGAAGCTATTTAAGCCATGAAGTCAACAAAGTGGTGTTAATTTAAAACCAGAATGTACCATTTAAATATACAATTTAAAAATGGTTTAAAACAAAAACAAAACAAACAAACAAAAAACCAAAAAATTCCCCCAAACAAACAAACAAAAAATACAAACAACCCAACTCAACACCAAAACCCACAAAGACTAATTGATCGTTAAAGCAGCCTGGTCTGATTTCCTGTGTGACACAGTCCACAGTCCATAGCTTGTGTCCAAAACTTCAGGTACCCAAATACTCAGTGACTGAATGTTACCATGGTTGATATCATAAGGGATTGACCACTAACCTTAAGATCCATTCCTATTATAAGCCTTAATTCAGACTAATATACCTAAAGGATTCTTAGGAAAGGGGTACCTGACTGAATTTTAGTGGGAAATGGGAAATAGAATTCCTTTGCAAAACTTACTGGTGTTAACATCACGTGTTTTAGTAAACTGTCCCAGTGTTAGCTGCCCTCTCATTTAAAGGAAAGAATGGAGACAGTGAGGTGAAATCTACTTGATGTTGTTACACCACCTGCCCTTAGGTAAAACTAATAGTAGCTTTGTGAATAAAAGATATTTTGAATAGACTATCACGCAGGTGTAGGGCAGGGAACACTCACCATACAACTTCATATCTGTAATTGGTGCCACCACAGCTCCACACTTGAAGAGCCGTTCACTGGATTTCAGGATCATTGATGTAATGTAGCCACCATATCCCTAAGAATGGAAATGATATTAAGATTTTTGTTGATTCATTCCTCTTTAGCAACAATAAAGGCCACTGTGCTAACCTGATGATACCATTTAACAGTATGTATTTTGTATTTGTAAGAATTGCTTTTAAAGGAAATGTAAACCTAGAGTTAAGAGTGAATAAAGAGCTCATTTGATCTGGCCCTGATCTTTAAACTATGCAACTAATAACGAGTATATTTCACTTAAAGCCCCATAATTCCGTCATGGCAGACCAGCCTATAGTTAGTAAAGATTTGAAAATTACAGAAAAAAACCAAACCAAAACAAAAAAACAACGGTATGGCTTTTGGGAACACAGCCTAGACAGAAAGATTTGTACTCTGTTATATATTTAATGTAGATGTTTGCTAATTACCAAGCTACACTGAGCATTTTGTTGACAGGATGGAGCGTACGAGAATGGGGGAAACCTGTGAATTGATTGCAGTATGTCCTTCCCCTGACACTGGAACTTTCACATATTGAATCCTATTGCTATTAAAGAGGTTTCTGCTACAGCACTGTCAAGCATCCCACAGAGAGGTGCCGATCCTGCACTGTTTTGCAGAAATAAAAGCTGTATGTAGCCACGTTGCTCAGTATTATGCTCATCTCTGGATGCACTTTCTGGCCACAAGAGCATCCGCTGGGCTGCCTCCTTACGAAGCAGGGAGCACAGACGGCACGAAGAAGGTGGGAGATGTGGGGCAGAACAGGAGGAGCTCTCTCCTTGCCTCACCACATTTATCTGTCCTTAGGGCACATCTCTTCATCATCTCCCCTGCAAAGTTTATAACACACCTCCCTGGGAAGCGTTGTGACACAAAAGACAGTCAGGATAGCTTTGCTTTGCATGAAAACATGAAAACTTTAACTTGAGACAACAGATTTCCTTGGAATGACATGGACAATCCCTGTCTGTACACCTTTCATCATTGTAGACTTAAAGAAAATGAATTCTGAATTGTGGAGTCTGGGATCAATGATATTTTCATACATTATGGGCTCTTCAAATTTCTCTATTTGCCATCTTTGTTTTCCCTTCATCAGTGCTGGAAAATTGATTTTTTCAGGTATCTTTTTGTTGTTGTTGCTTTGCGTTTGGCACAACGCACTTCAGGAAGAAGATATCCCATGACAGGGAAAAGAAAAATGTAAAACACCATCCGACCCCCCAAAAGAATATCGTGCATCAAATGCTCACAGAGTTTTCTCATAGACTTTTTTTGAATCCTGCCTCCTCCTTCATGTCTAAATATTTAATGAATAGATGATTTCTGTGAAGAATGGAAGTATTTGAAAATCTTTTTAATCTTAGCGAAGAAAAATAAGCAGAGATGAGTGTTCTTTGGAATCAACCTACAGTAAATGCAGATGGACACACTAAAGGAAATACAGAATAAGAGCTGGATTATCAAGTGAGTGTGAGGAACAGAGTTATCCCTTTCCCACAGAAATTCCAGCCGAGGAGTCCAAGAGCCACCCAGAATTGTCCATGTGCGGTAGCAGTTTTCACCTAAGAAAGAGTTTGTGAGTGGGCACCAGTAACTTAGATAATTCAGAGAGTTTAAGAGAACAGCAACTGTCCTCTGCCTCTGGGTTCTCTACTTTTCATTTTGTTCAATATTCTGTTTGTGTCTTTCCCAGTAGCTCCACAGCACAATTTTAATCCCTAGGATAGCTATTGCTAGGTTATTTATTATTTATGCCATGTATTCATTAAGAGCTTGGTTTAGTTCTCATGGGATTTTTTTTTCCTTTGTGCTTGTGCCCTTGCTCCCAGCCAGGCTTTCCAGGACAAAAACATTACACAGTGAGATCACATTTTCAGAAGCACTTCACAATGACAGTGCAGTAAATAGTTCTTACATCCTGGTGCAAGGATGTATGTGCCTCACTCACCAGCTGGATTTCTGTGGTTACAACCCAACTGCTCCATTTTCAAGAAGCTGGATGGCTGTGAAGTTGCAACTTATTTCCAAGCTCACTTTCTACTTCCATGAATAAAAATGCAAACGACATGGAAACATAATTTGCAGACTAACAGTTCAGAAAGGCCCTGGGATTGTGCATCACTTGGGCTTGTACCCCTCACAGAGATAAGCAAGGTGGCATTGGCAGATTTCCTGGCAGTCAGAAGTAGGTATTTTCCACACTGTGACCTTCTGGACAGTCTTGTTACTCTTCTGCCTTGTTACATTACTGATTGTGACAAGAATTTTATTTCTGTGTAGTTTTAAAACCTCTTAAACAGCTCCCCGACAGTGTGCATGAGCCCAGCTTTGTGAGATCAGCATTAGGCAATTCCAAAGTCATCTTATTTTCAAGCAAAGCGCATATTCTGTTTCCTTCAGTAAGCCAAATTTAATTCATAGAAAGAAAAGAAAATAGTTTTCCTATCACATGGTTGTATGTAGTAAAAAGGAAATGAGTTTTAAAGATTTTTAATTGACTCTAAAGTAAGCAGAGTGGAGGAAAATACAATTAACCCTAGGCAGCTGTTAAACAGATATTTTTTTTCCTAATTCTAAAACTAACTTTTAAATGTTGGGAATTTTGTTTGACAGTAGAAAGCAACTCTGAGAAGTTAACTTGGGAAGGGCAAATTTCCCTGAATTCAAAGCAGCGTTGAAGCTTATAGAATTTCCCAGTTTTCGCTCCTTGCTTTCTCATGTTTCCAATTTTAATTCCTCAATCTTTCTTTGAGAAAATAAATGCAGGAACATCATCATCACCAATAATATTTTGTGAGAGAAAAAAAAAATTGGGGTAGCCTTTGGCAGATATGTAAACCCATGTATATGTGTATGCTGTACAGTAATGGTCTCATCACATCACTGGTAGGAAGCAAGATACTGCTGAATCTCCTACAGAAAACAAGTGGGCATTTTCAAGTAGCAATGAAACGAATTTCTGAATTCAGAAACAAGCGAGCAATTCTGGACACTCAGTGATTTAATTTCAAAAATAGCACTTTCAATAATTTGTGGAAAGAGGATATGGAGAAATATAGATGCTTCTATGCATGTGTATTTTGGTGTATATATATTGGTAACAGGCACTAAAATCCGAACAGGAATGTGTGTCGTCTCGTGGACAGGATCAGCCCTTCTTATACATCCCCAGCTGGAAAATCTCTGGCTGCTGCCCTATGAACCAAATACTGCTTTTGATGCTACTGAAATTCTTTCAGTGACAGTTTCTTTAGCTCAAGGAGTGTGGCAGGAGCTCAAATCTTCGAGAAAGGTCATGTTCACATCAAAGGCCAATAGTAGTCACAAACATTAACTAGTCCTCAAAATGCTACCATGTAGGAGGCACATACCAATATCCTCATCTCACACTCAGACAGGCGGCTTAAATGCCTTGCCCACGGCCATGCAGCAAGTCAGGAGCAGGGTGGGGATGGGAATTAAGGATTTTTTGTAGTCCAGTGCATGATGCTCCTATAACTGATGACTGGGGGTCTTGTCTAAGTACTTGATCATGGTTTGTTGTTGCTTTGAGGTCAAAGGCACAAAACATCTTCATTATTAAGAAAAAACTTTTTTTAAAAAAAAGGTCGCCGTGCTAGTCCATAGCAGAAGCAGCAATGAGGCAATTATGTGGTCTTCCAAACTGCTGGTTTTGAAACAGACATCAGTAAAATGCTATCTGGCTTGTTACTAAAGGTTAAGCCTTTGCCTTGGTCTATCTCATGTTAGAGGCAACAACATGCCACACAGTGAAGCCAGCTGACAAAATAGCAAATGCAAGATTTCCAGATGGTGCAAAAAGGAAGCTGTGAGAGTCCCATGGGGCTGTTACTCAGCTAACTTCAAGGGTCAGTAAAACGTTCAGATATAAAAGTTGTATTAGAAGGACACTATTAATTAAACTACAGCCCAAATATAAAAGTGTAAGAAACAAGCTTTCAAAAAACCTAAGCCCGTATTAAACATTTCTAAAGAAAGCAGATGTTTTTTAACAAATACATTCTCATGCAGATTCTGAAACACAGACACTGCAGAACCACCAAACAGATCTGATAGCTCTGAAATATCCATTCTGGGGAAAAAAAAAAAAAAAAAAAAAAAAGTATAGAACATACAGTAAATTACATAAGTTTTCCCCCCTCTTTTAATAACTAAAATTCTTAGGAAAATAGATAAATATATTTGATTATGAACTGATAGTATTTCCTTAAAGAATCATGATGCTACATCCTGTTATTTTTGCACATTACCTTTCCAAATATACTCAGTCTCTTAGGGTCAATGAAGGGCTGTTTCAATAGTGATCTGCAAGAAGAAAAGGGGGGTTTACTTTGGTAAAGTAAAATGGTTAATTTTACTTGTTGAAACTAGTATGTAAATAAAATTATTTGTACAGTAAGGAACTGTCATACATGCAAATCAGGTAGAAGAACAAATGACACCAACAAAAGTATTATTGCACTGGGAAATGTGATTTACTCTCCAATCCTTTCTCTGTATGGGAAACAGTTGGTGTTTCGCTCATCTAACCTAATTTAGATATCTGAATTCAGGCATCTTATCTAAATTGTCCATTTACATCTGCTCTTTAGTTAAAGGAGAGAAGAGAGACACCCTCCAAACAGTTGTTCTTTCCCACCCTTGTTGGAAACCACTCTCAGTCTGGGGAGAGCAACCCTCCAGAAATGCCAGGATTTTCCAATGACTAGAGCTTAAATGACTGTCTTTGACCAGGTGCCTAGTTTTTTGACAGCTAAAGGAAGGTAAGATGAATGCTACTTCTTGAATCTAGATAATTATCCAAATAATTAATTCTCTCATCAAAGTCATTGATCAGCAATGGTGAATTTTATACAGAAAAGACAGAATAACCTGAGGGCAAAATCCAAGTGCTTTTCAGGAGACAAAACCAGCCGCAGCACCTCCTCTCAGCCAAGGGCACCCTCCCCTTTACCCATGCCGTGCATCCAAGAAGACACCAGTTGTAATCTAGCCTAATAGGTCTTGGTATTTGAGCAGAGAGCTCAGTTCTCACAGCGCAGCGTATGGCCTACTGCTGATGGCCCTTTCGCAAGGGTCACCTTCAATTGGTCTGCTCAATGCAGCCCATTCCTGACCAACACGGACACCAGGAATGCTGCTGCCCAGGTATGTCACGCCAAAGACAGTTGCCTACTCAGGCAATGGCTAAAGCATCAACCTCTTTCAAAAGAAGAAGAAGAAAAAGTAATATCTGGCTTTAAATCTGTCTTTCCTTGAGAATCTCTAGAAAAAGTCCATTCAGAACTTGATACTAGCCATTTGACATGTGTACCCTGGGTAAAGAGGGTTGTCAAAATGATGTGTGATTGCTCCACAGATGGAAATGGCTTTTCTGCAGCTGGTGGATTTACATCAGTCTAAGGATGATAATGCAAATGAGAAATAACGGGCATTAGCCCAAATTTGCTCTCATTTACACCATTATAACTCCATTTGCTGCGTGTGATTACTCCAGAACTCTGTGGTGGAAATGAGAGCAGCAGCCTTTCGTACAGGCCTGAAGTACTGCAACACAAATGCAGTTAAACATTAACACGTGCGCTGCAAGGAATCTTCCCAAGGAACACAGACAAATACAAATTAGCTCAGCTGGCATATTTAGATTGCACACAGAAACAGCTTTATCAAAGAGAAGCACCAACACAAAAAGCAAACACCTCTTTGACCTTTCATTTGCTGTTTGTGATGTAAATATTATTGTTTCAAAATTTGCAACTGCATTAAAAATAAACATTAACGGTATTCACCATGCAAAGTTTCAGTTAAAAATGATCATTCATCAAGGTGGAAACAGGGTAAAAGAGAAGAAAAGTTTGCACATACGTACTCTACGGCTGCTATTTGGTCCTTCACTTCCACTGATCCTAAGCGTCGGTGAACCTCCTGTAGAATCTTAAGGCCTTGAAATCCACTCCCTCTGCCATCAAATCGAGCTATGATGACATTATCAGAGTTGACAAGCACTGAGTCCCAGTCAATGTGAAACTTATCTGTAACCAACTGGCTGCCTGGAGCTTCATCACTGCAAATACCAACACATCAGACACAAACGAAGACTATTGACAATGTGATGCGCTTTGCCGTTCTCTGATATTTTGTTTAACCTAGATGGCAGAGTTCAGTCAGTTATGCAATTCTGTTGAATTATTGTCACTTCCATCGATACCATCACGTTAGCTAGTGCTGGTATCCCTGCAGTAGTAGTAAGCAAACCAATTTCTTTAATTTTCTAATTACGTTATATAACTATGTCGCAGTGCTGCCAATACCTGAATATACTTTATACAAAGAAACAGAAAACTAAAGTGCATAGTGCTGCTTATAAGTGAATAAAGTGGAAAAAATCCAACCCATAATCACTAACAGCTAGCTCAGATCTGGGAAGGCTCATGTAGAATTTAAGTCATACTAAACAGACAAAAAGGAAAATTCATTCTGTACTCTGACTATGATTTTGTAGGATATATAATACTATTAAGAAGGATGTCACCTAAGAAAACAAAAATAATTGCATTATTGTATCCTTGAATGGATTTTTTGAAATAGGGTACAAAGAAGACTAAAGTACACACTGGAGAAAATTATATTTTCTCCATCGAAATTCATAGCAAGAAATGGATGCAGGCAGGAGTGATAAGTTTATTTTACGACTGAAGGGAAAAAAAAATGGTTTACAGCAGAAAAAGGTGGAATAGAATGGGAGAATGCAGTTTCTAGAGGAATAATAAGATTTTCCATTGAAGCCAAATATACTATTTTCCTTCCAAAGAAAATAAAATGTCAGCTTTAAAAGGGAAGCTCGTCATTATTTTACCCCCAAGATAAACACAGAATAAGAGAGCAGGCTACCTTGAAGTTGTACAAAATGCAAAATACTTCTATGCAGGTTGCATCTGCCAGTTGAATGCAAATTAAAATGTAAAAATGTCTGTGCTGGCTGTATGGAAATTAGATTGGACAGTGTCTGTGGGAATATCCTGTCTAAGGTGAAAGAAAGATGAAGACAGAAATTATTATTTTGCTAAAGAGACTTCTATAAACCTGAGGGGAGGAAAGAGAGATAAAAATCTACAATAACTATTGTTATATATGTACAATAATGTGCTGATTTGGTACCTCGTTTTGGCTGTGGGTAATATAGACCACCTTCAAGGTAATCACTGTATCAATTAGCAAGCATATAACGAATATGTATGTTCTCAAATTCAGTCAGACTTACCTATGTAGTTGCTATATCATGCACTGAAATCAGGATTTGGTTAAAGACTCAGTCACAACATATTATGCTCGATTCACCATTATCTTGTGCATCAAGTTTATACTTGGCTTTATAAAAAGAAAGGAAGGGCATTTTTTTGTTTGCTCAACCAATTCAGTCGTGATTACGTTAACTGCTAACAATGCAGAGCAATGAATTTTGAAACACTGATTGTCAAGTAAGCTCTGCAGAAAACACACAATTCAGAAGTATATTATCATTATTATTTACAATAAGAGCAGGAGCGGAACAATTATTTCAATTTCTACTTATTGTACAGAACAAGGTTTTCAGAAGCACTCTACATTGAAATAGATGTTTTCACAGAGCTTTTACCATTACTTCCAATTGTAGCAGCCTCAGAGCAGTTATAATTATCTTTTTTAACTTCTCCCAGCTTTCCACAATAAGATAGTATGTCAGAAATATCCTTGTTTGGCGAGGTATCTTTCCAACAATTTAATGCACACCACACAAGTGAAAGTATCATGAGTCAGCCTGCTTCCCTCCCACCTAATATAAGAACCAAAAAATGCAGCGGTCACATTTCTTTTATACATGTTATATATTCAGGTTGTATATATGTGTGTGTGTGTACATATATATATTTATACACACAGACACATTATATACCTAGACACTTGAGAATAGGGGAAGAACTGTTGCACTCTCAAGTTTTTCTCTATACCAGAAAGTGCTTAAACCCATTCCATTAAAAATGGAATTTAAATGGAAGATGATACCCTCAGATCTATCAAGAAAGGAACAGCAGGCAGAACCTCAGCAAGATTCTCAGTGGGCAAGGACTGAGTGATGTTTTTCCCAAGTTCCTTCTCTGGAGGGCATAGCTAGGCTACTTTTAGGTTCACACTTTAAACACTATACATCTTCTACTCCTGCATGATGGGCTGTTTGACATATTGCTTTTGGAAACAATTTTCCAGTGGCTAATTTATTTCCAGAATGTCCACATAAGTAGTCTGTGACAGGCATTTAAAGCCATTTCCATTGAGGTACATGTCAAAATTCCCATTAGCATCAAAAGGTCTCTACTCTGCTGCTGCTGCTACTAAAAAAACGATACTGATTATCTGAGGTGTGCTTCTGTCCTCCACAGAGAGACAGCGTATAATCTATGCACCATTTAGGCCCCCCTTCTAACCTCTTAAATGGGGGTTCTGCAAGGCGGTACATCACCCTGAGGACTCTGTAACAAAGCAAGTTTGTTACTACAGTGCAAGAATAGATGCACAGCTTGATTTGTGAAGTTTGTCCCAGGACTGCAGCGATTTCAAAGATCAAGTTTTGTTTTACGCTCATCACTACTTACAGCCTAATTATAATAACTACTGTTCAGTGGTACTCTTCATAGTATTATTTCGTGACCCCACTAGTAAGCCTGGAAGAAAGTCTGTGCCATCTATGCTGGGGTGCAATACAAACGCAGATGTGTTGTTTCCACCTGACTCTGGATGGCCATAAGGGCACCAAGGACCAGCCAAAGCACTACAGCAATGCCCACACCAGCAGGGAAAGGGCTACGCGGAGCTACAGGCTCTTCAACTTCACTCAAGCACCATCTTAAGATGCTTCACCTTAAGAATACATCACCTCCAGAGTCAAACAACAAAAGCAGAACGATTCAAATGAAGACTATGTCTAATTCTTCCCAATTCGTTTTGCTTCCTTGTAAGTGACAGCACTTGCACTTTCCCTTTCTTTATTTTCGCTCCTGACTCTCAAGGTTCGGAGCTGCCTAGCGTGTGCCTTCGACAGCAACGACACCTGGGATTATGAGTCCACCGTGGCAGCACAACTGCTGACAACTCAGGCATACTGCTGAAGTTCACCACTGAGGTACCATTTAAACAGACAGAAGCCATCAATAATATAACAATATCATTGACCTTCGTGGGTAATTTGTATGCTTTTTGCAAGGCAGTTGCAGACATCTCAGACTGTCTGGAAAGAAAGGCAGCTCATCGTTAAGTTCATATATTGTTGAAAAGAGAAGAATCTGTTCTTTCAGATTCTATAACCAAATCCTTAAACTAAAGTCTCTGTTCATGACTTGAGTTACAGCCTACAGGGAATAATATCATGTTACCAGAGGCTGTTGCTGCTGTACTCTGAGCAGTACTCATCTGCCATTCTGCAATCATGACTGCAGCAAAATTGGTTCCAGGTTTTGCACCACTTAAAAACTAAGCGGCAAGACTTTAAATAAGAATTTTACAAGTTATAGGGCTGACCAAGCAGGGGGAGAAATTTTATTTAAAAAAAAACATGGCAAATAACTGCTACAACGACTGCTTAATTTCCAATACATCTCCTTCTATTTCTGCAAGACAGTGGCTTTGATGCAGTATAGGGAAAAAGAAACTTAATAGCAAACAGGCGAGAAAGACTGCAACTCAAGAGGATTAAATCTATGCAATGGAACACCATTGATAGAAGTCATCTTTTGCTTACGGTGAAAACGAGCAGGGAAATAAGGCAATTTTGCAAAACTCGTGTAATAGAAAAATCTACTTCATTTTCAGATTTCACGAGCATCTCTTTCACGAGCACACCCATTATTACTGGTCAAATATCAGGGAACATGAATAGCCTTAAACACGGAGGACTAAAAATCCCAAATGTTTTCTCTCTGTTCATATACCCCGTTCAGATATAGCAGACTGCAACTAAAACCAGACAGTATGTTTGTAACCGCTCCCTGCAGATATGGCCAAACAAATTCAAACACATCACCAGAAGTGATTCCATTACTAGGGTAGAATCATGTGAAAGACAGGACTGAAGCAGACAGCATAGTACAAAAAATAAAATTGTTATTCTTAAAATATTTTTCTGAAACCCTTGAGGCCAAAGACTATAAAAATGAGATTTTGAGAACAAGAGATGTAATGCTGTCCTGTGTCATAAGAAAAGGAGGTGAAGTTTTGAATCTCCTGCATGTTGCTAAGGAAGATTAAATGAGTGTTTTATTTACGTAGGAAGATACGATACGTACTGCTGTGGGGGAACTGGGAGTAGGGGAGGCTGAAAGAAGGTGGATCTTAGCTTAGTGATTCCCCAAGCCTTTTGTGGGGACAACACCGAAGGGAAAGGGAGTGAGCAGATCCATTGCTGCCCATAGCACCAGGACAACTACTGGAAATGAAACATCTGGAACGAGCCGCCAGTCTGCCCCTCTTTTAGCCTAAGTTATACGAGTTCTCCCTCTAGGCCCTGTGAAATATTACAATTCTCAAAGAACGGGGAAGAAAATTCAAAAGAGTAAAAAAACCCCAACCTCTTCATCATCATCTGCATTGGTATTTACTTGATGTAACAGAAACATAAGAGAGCAGTGGAACACTGCTGCTCTCGGCAGAGGCAGGTTGGATACAGGCTGAAATGGACCCTTTGCAAAGCAGTTAGTGAGTCATTCACACAAATTAGGGATGCCCCTAAAAAGTGAACTTTGCAGCTGTTTTACAGGGGAAGAACTGGCCAAACAAAGAGGCCTTCAGGGATGCCCCCCTTGCAAGCATACTGCAATCAAAGTAGTGGAATCCACCACATATTTTTACACTTCACCAGGTAGCCAAGCACTGCTCCTTCACTTGCACCAGCTGCAAGTTAAAACGAGCAATATCCTTTACAACTAATGAAAGGTACAAGGCAGCTATTAATAGGCAAAGTGTTACCGTATCTCAGATCTCAAATATTTCCCAACACCTGCATTATGCCTTTGTACATTTCTTCTAGTCTTTTAATGAGTTATTCCCAAAGCTGTAAAAAAATCTTCACTTCCAGGCCTACTGCCTTATCTTGCTATCAGTCCCCAGAGTGTATTAACTGGAGGCATAAACAGGTTTGATTGCCTCTGCAAGGCCTAAGACTTTCATCATTTCAATAACAGGTGAAACGATTCCTGTTTATTACCAAAATATAAGAAAACAAGCAAACAAACAGAAACCTCTTGCAGACAATTCACTGTAACTTTGGAAAATACCCATTGTTTTTTTTTCTCCTCCTCCAAGATCAGAACAATCTCTCCACTGATTCAGTTTTACAATACCCACTTACATATTGGACAATTTTAAATGGAGTTAAATAATAAATGCTGACATTTAAGATACATTATCTACAGATTTTGAAGGAACGAGGTTAATTATGTTCAAGAAAAAATAAAGAATGATTATCACCTCTCATTTTATTACCCAGATTAAATGCCAGAGACTTTACTTAATCATTTCCTGTATGTGTTACCAAGAAGTGTATCTTCCAACTTTTTTAATGAGAAAGGTGAACCATAATGAGAAAATCAAGGATCTGAAATTTAAACTTTGATCTTAATTATATAGAAAAGAGATGATAATCATTCTTTCAGGCAATTACTGTACACCTCTAATCTATAGCTACACTGTATGTACTATATCAGAAGGAAACTGAATGTGAAATGTATTAGTGGTTTAGGAGAACAACTGGAAGAAAGGAAAGTGTTATAATGTATTTGCATTTAATGGCCTATACATCACAATTCTGGAAAGAAAAATAGCGCTAGCCGACATAACTGGTTTCTACGTGAGATCTAGCTGTTAGATAGTCCAGCCATACAGATGGATGTAAATTTTGACACAGCAATAAAATGATCTTTCATTTGAGCATTGCAGCACACTTTGTAATTGGTAGTGGATGAATCTTCACAAAATCTGCGTGATGAAGGTTGCAGGACATTCAGGGCCTGATCCTTAAGTTGTGTCTACATGAAGCTGTGCTGAGTTCACACCCGGGTTTCACACCAGGACCAGAATTTACTGGTA
>JAVJGJ010000061.1:34092849-34104166 GCA_035590215.1 Microhierax caerulescens
CTAGGTTTGACAAGCTCAAAAAACCCCAGGCATCTCTACCAGACAGCACCTATAAGAAAATTCTCCTGAGAACAAGCCTTTTGATTTACCAACTCAAATCCATAAGGTGATTTGCCTACACAAGATAAAAAAACCAGTTTCTAATTACAGAGTTCAAGGTTTTCTGTGAAGTACTTTTTTATTATTTTGAATGATTCTACACAGATACTTACATTATTAATAGAAGGGCATACTGGTTTCGATCCGTGAAATCTTTTGGCAGTGACAACTGTAAAGGGAGTTCTTTTAAGAAAAGAGCAAAACATTAAAGGCTGGTAGTTACACAGATGAAAAACAGTAACATTGTAAGAGAGCTTTTGGTTTGGTAAAATAACATTTTGCCAAATTTACCGTAATCCTCAATGTGAAGCATTTTAATTTCAGTCCTGGAATTCTTTTTCTTAAAAACAGCTTCTTTCAACATAGCATTATTTTCCAAAATATAAAACTCTGTAGGAAACAGGAAGAAAAAGCAAGTTGAAAGGTATAGAGAATCATCACATCAGAGATGAACAGAGATTCAAAAAAATGAAAGAGCAAAATATGCAATAATAAATCGTATAAATTTATTCCTTCTGTAAATACTTTTTAAAATGTAACTGCTTTGCAATTCAAGAACTGAACAATCAGCTTAATTCAAAACATATACATTATTCCATTTTCTGGCTTCAACAGGTTTTGTTTTCGTTAAGGACTAACCATGAAATTGCTGATGAACAAAAGGAATATTAGCATCCCTGACAAATACTAACAGCAGCTGTTACAGCGAAAGGCTAGTCTGCTGGGCAATATGAGAAGCCTCAAGCAGACGTCCTTTCCAAGCTACGTATTCCAAGCCAATATTTAGCCAGCCCAGCTCTACCTGATCACTGCCTGTCCTTCTCTGTCTTCTGCACTTCAACTACAAACGAGACTTCAGTTTGTTTTAGAGCTGCAGACAGATTTGAAGCAATTCTTTTACACATGAAAGAATGATTAATTAGTTCTTTTTTTTTTCCTTTTTACTCAAATTACTGATCTTGCTTCCAAAATGTAGATTTATTATTAGTTTTTTTATTAAACAATAAACTCTCCACTTAGGGCCAAAACAGATAATCTAAGGAGAATGTTTGTTCTGGGCAGTCAACCAAAATAGTATAATTATAGTCTGAGGATGGAATAATTGAAGCAATCCTTAATCATTCTTTTATGAATTGAAAAGGATAATCTAATCTTGCACTGAAACACTAATGGTAAATTATCTCCCTCATTATTTGGTATCTTGTTACAACAAACAATGTCCTTCTATCCTGACTTGCTTTGTTTTCCTCTAAACTGCTCTACACAGATCTCTTTTACCATAATTCACGATCAACAACATTAAGTAATAACGAGCAAAAGTCTACTTTCACAGAACTGTACAGAAGTCAGTGAATTTACTTTAAGCAGTAGCTACCCCTTATCGGCTACAGCAGGCCTGGATAAACCTCCCTCCCCTTGGGGTGCTATGGCAAGGAAGCCAAAGTGCAGACGTTAACACTTCATGGCATGATGCTGTTGATCGTTGCTACTTCAACGTGCAAGATAAGGTTCACTGGTATGGATGAGGCTGAGTAGTGGCTGGTCTATGACAAAGGGGATGCAGATAAGTACAATTCAGGACTTCTGAATTCTGGGAAAAGTCCTGGGGATAATCTAGTGAATGAGATGAGGATATGTAAGGATTGGTTTAGTGCTTTTCAATGGAAAGATGTCTCCTTTCCCCTAATTCACACCTTCCTGCTATGTGGAGCCACAGTGGAGTGCACCAGAGAAACATCTAAGTAAGGAAAATTCCGCTGCTGAAGGACAGTCTTCCCTTACAAGGCACCTCAGGCAGCCAGGAAACATCAACAGCTTTGGTATCAATGTACAGAAAACAATGATCAAAACTTGAAAATTAGAGGTATTGAATACCATCCTAAAAAGCCTTCATTCTTAGATCAGCCATTATTGAAAATGTCAGTGGAGTCGCTCTAATTTGAGAAATGTAAGAGAAGGACTAAGTTCATCATATGTAGGTCAGATTTTATGATTGATCATCCAAGGACTGTACCTTACTTCAAGATAATTGGATTGTAACTTTAAAAACGTCTCTAAAAATACAGAAGGTATATCGTAATAGCAGCCTAATTTACATAGAACCTAAACTGGATGAGGACCAACCTGCCATCTAATTAACTCAAGTGTAAATAGAGGATGAATGATCTGCACTTAGCATAAAACCTATCTGAAAAGCTGGGGAAAGTTTTAATCATTCCTTCCTTATCATTTGCAGATGCGGATGTTGCTAAAAGGTAATTAACGGACCTTTGTATGAATGAGCCATCTATTAGTTTGCATTTACTTGTAACTGCCCTCCCCCTCCCCCACACTCCCCAAAACCATCAAGGATGATAATAAAATAGACCTATTCTGTCAGGAATACTCACTTGCAGTATTACTTGTACTGTGCACACTAACAACTGGAATGCCTGGCCCTGTTTTGAGGAGAGAAGAAAAACAGTATTTCAGTAATACAGGGTGAGAGCAGCAGTTACCACCCAAGACCGAATCCTGGACGCCCTGCACACACGCTTCCCTTCAAACACAGCGCCAACTCCACTGGTGTCTCTTGCAAAGGACACAGGTGAGACTATGGGACCAACGAAGTGTGAAGCAGAGTCTGCCTTCTGCCTGAGCAAGCAGCCTAGACCCCTGCATCCAGAAGGAGCATTTTTTTATCATTTCCATGTTTTAGCTCTAAGTGAAGAATAAAAAAAATTACACACCCACTTAAAGGCACTGCCTAAAACACAGCAGTTTGACAGAAACATTAACTTTAGATTGACTGGGAAGTGAATTAATGATAATATTCACTTATGTTTTCTATGGAAAAGCTGAAGAGTGTTGCAAAATTATCACATATTTCACTTAATTATCTGTTAAGAAGCAGCTCCTTTGGTACACCAGCTCTGCAAGTCCAACAGCATCACTGTTAGACCTACGTGTAATGTAATCCAATCTTATTTCATGGTAATATCAGATACTATATTTTCACTTTACCACTAAGAAACTAAAAGCACCAGGAATCATTCTCCATGTCAATAGGTACTGTGCAAACGCAGAAGACAGTATGTGAAACTGGGGTGACCAAACATTCAGCACACTCAGAAGTACAGCTGAGTTCGCTGTATCTGCTCTGAGGATCCCCCAGTGTAAACTTGCACCAGAAAATGCTGTGTCCCTACCCCCAACACGGAATTTGTACATGGGAGACTTAGTTTTAACTCAGCGAGACAGGAGTTTAAATTACATGCAGGCAGTCACTATTGGGCTAGCAAGGATGATGCAGAAAAGCTGAAGTCCCTGAGGACCCCCATGGCAGATGATGGCATGGGCTCTCTGAAATTTGGAGTTAAGACTCTTCATTTATACGAAAAAAAAAAAAAAAAAAAAAAAAAAGATTGTCTCTGAGAGCAGTTCAGAGACAGAGCTTAATTTATGTGTTTTGAGTCACCCGGAGAGGTTGTCTCTCTCAATTAATTATGGCATGAGCCTAGGGAAACTTAAATACCTGAAAAAAATAGCATGGTGCCATTCACAGCCTGACAGCCTCCACTGGAAGATTTTATTAATTTCATTCTGCGCCTCAAGGGAGACTATTGACAAAAATCTTACAGGTAGATTGCTGACAAATCAAAGCTTTCTGCCTTAGCTCTTCAAGAAGATAATTTCTTCAGCTGTCTCTTTTTGGTTTGGTTTGGTTTCTTTCCAGCTCTTTTTATGTCTGGTTTTGTCATCTTGCTTTGAATTTCGATTTAAGACAGACCATTTTGGAGGGGAAAGCACTGGGATTTTGCAGGCCAGCTCTATTTATCATACTAAAAGATGGAAGGATGACGACAGATTTTGAAAAAGGGATATTACAGCAGATTAAAAAGCCGATCGGAGAAGAGAAAGACAGATTTGTATTACAGGCATTGTGTTGCAGCTCATCAGATCTAAGCGCAGCATTTGGATTTCCCATTGACCTCCTAAAACTAACACCAAATCCACAACTTGTTTCCTGCTGTATAATATGGGAAAACCAATTACTCCCTTTGTGAAGTATCTTACTTGAGTGGAGAGATTAACATCTGGTAGTGTTTATGAAGCGCTAAAGGAAAACTCCACAAGCAGTGTGGAAAAAGTGTAAAGGACGTGCTTGCCGAAAGGGAGAGGCTGAAGAGCTGCTCCTGCATCTACCGGGCGAGAAATAACTCCTGACTGGAGAGGGTCTTGGGACATGGATTCAGCTGGTACACTGAGACAGAACTCCTGGCTGAGGGTAACTAAGAAGGAAAACCTATCCTAATAAAGGTGCTCATAGGTAAACAGGAGGTGGAAGAACTGAAACTTGTACAGATCAAACCAGTCCAGAGTCCCCCAAGGACTTTTCTGGGCAAATTGCTTTTGTAACAACTCAGTCGAGCTCTTTGTTGTGGGAAAACGAGTGTATATGCACATAGATGTGGTGTCATCTGTCTCCTTGAAGCAGTTTATCTTGTACTCTTACAAGCAGCTCCCTGCAGAGGAGTTTTAATACCTGCTCTATGGTGATGTTGCCATCAACTTTGATACTGTCAAATATCCAACCCACCACAGGCACTTTGCAGAGCTGTGGCAGTACATGGGGGCCACACGGCTGCTGTAATTGTCCAGCACTGATAAAACACGAGATAAGACCTCTGAATAACCAAGTTAACAACTATACATTAATGTTAGAGGTAGGAAAAACTTAATGACAGTTTTATCGTCCCTGTCCAACACCTGCAGCTTAGGGCAGTCTACTGGTTGCAACTCAGTGGAGTGCAGGATTAATCCTGGGAGGATGATCTACAGTCTTACCAGCTCAAACAGAAAACTATCTCCAAAGTCACTGAAAGTCATGAGCTTGTGAGGAATTTCATGTGCTTACTGGCATCCACATTTTTATATCAAAGAAACACATAAAAAATAACAGGCTGAATATACTTTGCTAATATAATAACAAGAAGCTATGGTTTGGGGCCCTAGCACATTGCTGATTCAGGGCAAAACACTCTTCCCAATTTACCAGCCCTCTCTCTCAAAGGAATCTGAGACTTTCCCCGTAGGGACTATGTAAAGCACAAGAGAAAACTCTGCTGAAACCATGAGGAGCTCATTACTAATTCAGTCTTTACTCAGATAATGGCCTCGGGGTTAGCTCCATAACTTCTGCCACAACTTTAACCATGTATAAACCATACAGTTGGTATATATACATGTATTTTTCCAACAAGGTATGTATTATAGGTGCACTTACACACACACACATATGAACAACAACAAAAAAAAACCCAAACACCCAGCCTTATTTTAGCCAATATATATTCATGGTTTGTTTGTTTGAATAGATTCAGTTCTCAAGCTGGCAGGTATTTTATTTTTGTGAAAAAAAAATAATAAAAAATGTACAGTTGCAAAAGAAATAGAAAAAACGCATGCAAATAAAATGGGCTATTCACATCTATTTAAGATGAATTGTGTTCTACTTTTCTCGATCTTACGCTAGTTGAGCAAAAATACTCGGAGATGTAAAATACTGCAAGTTTCAAGGTGAACAGGTCTAGCTATACACTTTATTATTGATTGTCTCATGCTTTTCTCAACCTGTTTTTAGAATCTTACTTATTTATCAGTGTTTATTTCCTGGGTGTAGCTTATAAATTTCTCAGCGTGGGATGTTTCTACTTTCCTGTTTATACAGAAACTCTGAACCCATCTGGTGCCATCCAGTGCCACTGGAATGCAGGTAACAACAAAAAGCTAAAAGTTATTTATTGCAATTGTAATGCTAAAGATGATCTATGTGGATTAAACCATACCCGGTTTTTGGTAGATACACACAGACACACACATATGTGGGTGACTGTGTATAGATATACTGTGCACATACACACACACGCACACAGGGACATAGCGTTTCCGAAAGCAGGCCCTCATTTTTTAACCAGGTGTAGTTGCACAAGATCAATCCCGATATATAATATAATGAAACTGTCATGAAACACAGTAGCGTCACTATAAATTCCATGGTTTATTTTGTGAAGGATTTTTATTCAGGGTAAATTTAAAAGTCAATGTCTAAAGGCTGAAGGGTTAGGAATAGAGCAGCTTTCTGACATCACTTGTTATTTAGGTTTTACACAGAACATCTTTACTTACAGTCTTGCAATAAGCTCTGTACAGAACTTTGAGTAATACATCACTGAGCTAAATGTTAAGACTCCAGCCTAATGCACTTCCCAAGGGAATACATTAATTCAGAAGCAAACACAGTACTTTTACACGCTGTGCATGACTTACCTTTACAGTGCAGTAAAAAATGCCTATTCATGGGGCTAAACTTTGCGCTGAAGTACGTGCACTGGTCTTTCAAGAAGTTACACGAGAGACACTGACGATTCAATGATCCCACTGTTGATACACTGGAGAAAAAACGGATCAGAAACATTTTCCATTGGAATAAAATACAATAAACCAAGAGTCAGCTCATCAGAGCGATAAAATTTGTTTCAGTCCCTAAACTTGCCAAAATATCATTTAGTCTTATTTTGTGCCTGATGCAAACTGTTTTCAGATGGCTCAGTGGACTACCGTTCTGTAAACTGGGCAATATGGACAGGATCCAAAACCTGCTCAAAGGAGGATTGGAGTTCCAATAACTAGCAGTGCTGGGGGTGACAGTGTTAGTAGGACACTAACTAATGAAAAGCCTCGTTAACTTCAGATTTAAGCACTGAGATTTGTGTAAGGAGAAGGTACTTTGCCCACACACTTTAAATTGTGTGATTAAACCCCACAAATGTTATTTTTATTTAGAAGATTTTCACTACTTTTCAAAACACTGTCATATTACATGCTTGCATTTAGGTTTTGCTTTTTAGATGCTTATAAAGGACTAGTGAAGACATAGTGGTAAAAGCATTTTCTTCTAAAATCTTCCCTGTTTTTTTTCCAAAAGTAAAATATCAGTATTTTTAATTTTGAAAAACTGTGATTCTTTCTTTGTTACAGCCCAAGTGTACTAATTTTTACACCATATAAATGATGAGCCAAGCCCCAAAGCAGCAATTAAGCTCACAGAACATCACCATAGCACCGACTGCTTGGGATGAAGAAGCTGTTAACACAGCCACATGTACTTCTTACCTGTGTAGCTGTCTTCCTCTTGGGGATTCTTCAGTGCTTAAGAAATAACTGTGCCCAAAAGACAAACAAGGTTAAACTCACTTTGGTAAACTGTCTGATTTGGGTGGTGTTTAGAGAAGTGCGAGATGTCATAAATAACTTTTAAAATTAAAAATTCCCAAATATACATGAGATCAAGTACTTATATATAAATCTAAGCCCCAAGATTAAACTTAGACCCAGTACACAGAGAAATTATTTCAGATGCTATATGATTTCATATAGAAACAGTGATGAACACAGTATTTCAAGGTTTCTATGCAATTCCTGTACTGCCCAGAAGCTCCTGTAGCATCCAGGACCTCTTTTGGCATATTACATATACAGAAGAGAAAGTTTCTCCTTCACTCCAAGAGTCTGCAATATAAATCCAGGGAGCAGAAAAAGGTCACAATGGAATGGTATCATAAATTACAATAGGTCTTATGATACCCAAAAGCCTTTTTGAGCTGTAGAATTCACTTTCTTCTTCTCTCTAGAAACAGAAGCTAGCACCCTAGGCAATGGTTTACAGAAAAGGTTGTGTGCATGGGAAGAGGTTTTATTTAGTAGAGCTGCTGCAAGAATATCAAGACAAGTCCTTGGTGTGTCCCAGATGAGGTGCCTAGAAAGTTTCTCCTTTAGAGGCAGAAGAGTAAGGAAGTCCTCCCAAGTGGCTGAGACAACCCAGATGCAGTCTGCCACCTCTCTGCAGGCTGAGTTGCATCCAGACCTCATTTTTTTCATCTGAACCTTGGAGAAGTATCAAAAATTTACCTACGGATGTATTTTCAAAACCCATGGAAGGACTGGTCAGAAAGGGTGTTTCTCCAGTGCCAGTGGAGATGGCAGACACTGTTGCAGCCTCAAAAATGGTGCTGCTGAAATATCATGTATTTTAAGGAAAATCAGAATTAGACAGATCTGTGGGTTTTTTTGTTTTTGTTTTTTTTTTTCCTGCCATGTGCAGCTATACGTGAAGACCGGCCAAGATCTAGTGAAATTATATGGAGCTTTCAGATGTTTTGTGTCAGATCTGTACTGCTCCCAAGAATCACCAAGTATGTGCTGCATTTCCTTCCCAGTATAGCACTAAGTCGGTCTTTGGAAAGATTTCTCTTCGAGTGAGCTGGGTGAGGATCAGGGGGTTGGATAAATCTCTCTCTATAATTTGAATTTATGAGGTTGAATCAGATTCCCAAAGTCCAGAGACCTCATGCTGTTACCAAACAAGCATGAAAACTGAAGATCTGGGGTTTTATCAAGTAGCAAAAAATTGCTACTACTTCTTATCTAGAATCCAGGAAAGAAGTCACCAAAATGCTATTACTGCTGCACTGTGTGTTGATTTCTTGTCTTTAAAAATATACAGAGAGTCAATTGATGTCACGGTACACTCCTTTTTCTTCTACATAAAAACACACCCAGTAATACGCAGGAAGGTAAACTGTCTAACAACTGCGCTTTTATGTACTCAGGAGTGTCAAATTTATGGTAATGCTCAAAAATGAAAAAAAAAAAAATATTGTTGTTTAATTTTATATATGCTGTTGCTAGTCAAATAGATTCCACTTTAATAAGTCAGGTATTTTCATAAACAGACAAAGAGAACAGTGCTTACATCTTTTGAGTATTTTCATCATATGCCAGGATTTTGATAACTTCCCAATTTCCTGATGTCAGGTGTCTCACACTGATTTGTTCACTTTTAGCCTGGAGAGAGACAGGGAAAACGTTAACTCCCACCGCACACGTTCCATTTCTCTTTGCCTAGCAGGACTATATGCACATGTCATTACTGATTACAGCTTTTAAAACTTTAATGTGCAACATAACGTCTTTAAATCACAGACCTCACGTTTTGACAGGCCTGAACTTCAAGTATCCTTTCCCTCCCATAGATAAAACTTTTCAAGGTCATTAAAATCATCTCAGTTTTCATCACAATTTTCGTCCATTCGCCAACAAACAACAAGAAGCCTCTCCACCCAGGGTCTACAAGGGAAGTCTAAGCGTAGCTCCCAATTTTGGCAACTCAACCAAAGACTTGCAAGTTAGGGAGCACCCCTGGCTCCTCTCAGAAGGTGTTTCTGTCCCGGTGTGAGCCTAGGAAAAAACCTGCTGCAGATGGAAATGCGAAACCTCTCTCAAAGAACGAGGGCAGCTTCCTCGGCCACCGCAGCAGGAGCTGCCTTAGGGACCCCGGGGGGGTAGCGCCCACCTGCCCTCAGGTAAGACCAAACCTTGGCTGGACGCTGTGGCAGGCTCCTCACCAGGCACAGGCTACAAACCATGAACCTGAAGAGTGAGAAGCTCGTCTGAGCGTGCTTCTTGGAGCAAAAGGTAAAACCGTGCCTTACGCCACTGAAATTAGAACTTCACCCCTCGCTATAATCCAGCATGAACACGTTGAAGGTGGTTTTTCTACACCAGGTTTATGATGCATGGCCTGGATATAAAAAATTCTTCGTTTCCAAATTCAAGACAGACTTTGTAAAGAGAAGAGGTGACACTTCAGCTTGTATCTCAGCTTTAGTGGGCAACACTGAGCAGCAGGAGTTACAGAGCAGGTCAGATGGAGGATCCAACGGCACTGTGCCCTGCGAATACCGAGCACCTAGTCACAATGGCCTCTGTGATTACGTTTGCTGCAAAAACTTGTAAAGGCATGAAGAGTGTTTTAAATCCTCAGATTTCTGAACTGTAACCTGTAAACTCTGAGCTCTACATCAACAGCGGCAGTAACTAGAAAGCAGAAAATGCTCAAGGACACCTGTGAGACGTGTCTGGAACTGGCAAGGCAGAAACAAGACCCTTAGAACTGATCCACAAGGAACAAACGACGCAGTAAAACCATGACAAGCCTTGCAAGTACCAACCGAAACCAGGATGCTGTGCCAGGTGATGTACATATGTTTATGATGAGGGTTCCCTTGTTCAGGAGGGTTCTGATATTCGGTGCTGTCTCCACGAATTATTAAAATATAAATTAGTGATTTACTATACGTCAGTATTTCTTCTCTAGAGGGAGAGAAGCTGCAACTATTGAAAGAGATATCTAAATATTGAGATCACAGCATCTAACAAGAAACAGCAATAAAAAGCCCAGCCAAGCGTTAATAAACATGGTTATTTTTCAAGGTTACAGCCATAATACATAATTTATGAAGCTTGCAGGAAGTTCTTGCCTTGATCCATTAGTTATTTTATAATTCTTATTTTGTGGTTGGAAAAAAGATACTTTCTAGAGTGGCAAAACCCCATGCAGAGAAATTTCTAGATACATAACATATGATTCAATCCCATTTTGAGATTAGTTTCTTTTAAATATTTCATAAGTTACTAAAAGCATTTGAAAACAATAAAACACACATCTAGCCCTCTACATTCAGACAGTAAATAATATATGATAGACAGTAACCTTTTAAACAGCAACCTCCCCTTGCAAGAAGATTTAATTAGATGCTCCTGCCAACCTGCTTTGATTATATTATTGACACATGCTTTTTCTAAAGTACAGTCAAAGAAATGCCGTCTAAGAAAGATCATTTGTCAGCACGTATTGTAAGACTGACAAATAAGCCTCAGTGATCAAATTAATCTAAAGGAAGCCATTAAAATTTACTTATCACTCTATGTTCACATTGGTTCTGTCTTTTAAACTGTCCTGCACTTGGAGGCTGCTTTCTGCTAATGAGCTGGTATCTGTACCGAGTAGTACAGAGGAGTAATGAGAATCTAAATGCCAAATACCAGTGTTATCCAAGCTCCATCATGAAAAAAACTGTGATCGTCTGGGTACGGGCGACCTGCTGACTGCTTTAAATTCTGCAGGGCACCTGTTATGCCACTGTGGCTCTCACAAGGTGTGACAAACATCTGATGTGACAAAAGACTTTACGTGCAACGGTTAATATAACTTTTATGCCTCCATGTTTGCTTTAGAAATAATGGATGATCAGATTAATGCAGTGTGTAAAAACACATCATATAAATACATTTGCTGCCCTTTATTGCTCTCTGTCAACCCCATTACCATGCAGAA
>JAVJGJ010000061.1:34104237-34118916 GCA_035590215.1 Microhierax caerulescens
ACTTAAAGCCAAATCTCTCCTTGATGATACCATACAGACTTGTTTATTCATGGTGATGCTGGTCAAAATAGAAGTTTTTGGTTTGTTTTTTTTTTTGAGGTGCGCAGTACACACAGCTCTAATTCTGCCTAAAAGGGATAGAATACTAAACTCTTAATCATAAACTTGAATTGAAAGATCATCCTGGTGGGATTAAAACATGCATTTACAAGCAGGTATATATTTAAATTATTGAATAGGAGTGGGCTTCATTTACTACATAAATGTTTTCCTGCATTAGGATCAAGTTTCCTGAGCAATTCAGTAAGTGAAAAATCTCAGAGGCTACAGGTTTAAGGCAAATTTGAATGTATCTGTAACATCCTTGGGAAAGCTGCAAGTTACTTTTTAGATCTACATCATTATTATTTCATGTATTTTAACAATACTTATTCATATTGGGAAAGAAACGAAAAGAAGACTTGATTGACTAAATGGTTTTGCTCCATTGTGAATTTGTGTGTGGTTACTATATTAATATACCTTTACCAGATTGTCATCTGAGTTACTGCTTGCTTTAGAAGACAGAATTTGACAGGTCTTTGATCCCTTTTTTCTTCTCTGATGCTTTCTTGATATATTTACTCTAGTGGATGAGTATCTTGTTCTTGTTTCTTAAAGTTAATATTTTATTAAAGTTCTTTTGCTCTTGTTCTGTCTGCAGTACACTGTGAAAACTGTGAAATATGAAAAACATATTTCAGTCTCAATAATAATCATACCAGAACACTGCCATAAGAGGAGGCAATAGAGTTGGTAGATGCTACGTCTGCTCTTTTGATGTTTTAGGTACCTTGATAATCCCTCCTACGTCATACAGCTCTGCTAAAGTACCTGGATTAATGCTCTGCTGATTTAAATAGATGCCTTGGAGTGTTCCATTCCAGGGCATCATTTATTAGTTCATCACAACTTCACACTGGTGACCTTCAAAACCATAGTGCAAATTCATCTTCTTTCAGATTCCTCCTTGGAAAAATAACAACCCTGGAAAATGGAAATCACTGGAAAATGTTGCAAAGGGTAATAAATGTGTCCTAATTTTCACACCATTTGAAGTTTTGGGTATTGCCTCCCTGTACTGTTGTGTGTAAGACCAGATTCTGGATATTCTGAACTGACATTTAAAATTACACTTGGGCATACACAGTGCATATAAAGAGGGCAAAATGAATGTTTCTGCAGGTCTCTTGAATTTCTGTGACTATAAAACTTTATTATTGACAGAAGGCTCTAACAAGAAAACATCTCTGTTTGTCTATAGAGGTACAAAGAAAAGATGAAATCTTCCAGAAAGAGTACTTTGGAAATACCTTTCACTTACGGACCTTACGTGCCACCACAGCAGAGGTCTAAGAAATGAGAGCAAGTTTTACTTATTCTGAAAAAGTTATAAATATGTCCCTTTGCACTGAATGAAAACAGGAAAAATGACCATGACACAAGTGTTCAGATTCTACTGAAGTGCAAGCCTTTGCTTGGGTCATGTGTCATCATTACAAGTCCTAGATGACCAGTGGTTATTCAAAATAGCCTGAACTAAAACCTTACCTGAACGATAAACATGGCGATGTGGTGAAATTCACCCCGGCCCCCCTGCTTCACTGGGACAGTCATGAAGAACTTACTGCCGTCCTTGGAGAAAACTGGTTCTTCGTTCTATAAACGTAAAATTGTGTTAGTTTGTCACACTTTCCATTAAACTTCTTAACAGAACATCAGCTTAGGTTTTTTGTCTCCTTGTTTTGATAGCTGCTGTGCTCATAAAACAAGTAGAGAAAAAAATCTTTAGATTTTGAATATACTCTGGTAAGTTTAACAAAAACGTGGTGCCTAAAGCTCAATGTAGTTCATTCCAGCAGTTACCATTGTGCAACCTTGTCCTAAAGCATGGATTACAGCCCTTGCAAAACCCTCCCTCTGGTGGTCTCATCCCCCATGCAGTGGGACTTTCCAGGACACATCCCTTTACAGACATACAGTTAAAGACAGAGGTAAGTCCTACTAGCGATGAGGAGAACAAATGTTTCCATGGCCTGGACTCAGCGCCACATTACTAAGTATGTGCTTAACACTCACTGATTTTGATAAAGTTGTATGGAAAAAATAGGTACATTGAAGTGATATTCTGAATCATGGTCTTACCGTAAATTGTAGCCTGATCTGATACCGTCTCTCCATGTGTAACTTCACACAGAAATATTAAAGGAAAATGGCTTGCTATAAAAGCATAGGTTTTTTTCAAAATGATTTCTCATTTGCACATTGCAAAATGAAGCCTGAAATGTATTTTAAATAGAATGTGTTTCGTCCATTTATTGGACAGCTCTTCTGAAGCCATGAAAATGGAATAATTTGCTGACACATTAGCTCAACATATTGTTCTGGGTACGAATTTAGAAATATTATTCTCATGCATTCCAATTATAGTCCGTATGACCTGTAATCTTTGAACTCCTTTGGGTTTAATTTACTGAGGTTATTTTTTAATCAGAAAAAAATTAGCGCGCCATATAGGCCTTGGAATGGGATTTGTCTAATCTATCTTTAACCATCCATGAGTTAGGTAGTTAATCAGCTGGTCATTTAAGTGCCTGATTAACTGAATGCAGCGAGATCAGTAACTGAAGGGAATACTGCCTCCGAAGCCCAGGCAGTGGCTCAGTTCAGAAGGCTGAATTGCTCGCTGGAAGCAGGTATCTCCTTCCACCACTGACACAGTCAGCTAGATGGCAAAATGTCCTCTGTGTGACGCTAGGTGACAGGATCCCCGCTACCAGAGAAACAAGCTGCCACCTGAGTGTTTACACAGGCACTGCTATAATCTTCAGTTGTTAAATTAATTTAGGTTCCTAAAAGGTATTCAGTTTTAAAAGGAACGTATTTCCATATGCTTATAAAAATAACATATTATTAAATAAACATGACAATGAAGCAATTACACTTTATACACCCAGATATAGCATTTATACTGTACCTGTTTAGGAAGCCACAGGTCTGACTGCATTTCATATTTCTAAAAAAAGAAAGAAATTGCTTTTATGGAATAGCTATAGATCAAAAATATTTCCCACGATCAGGAAAAGGTCTTTAGCTGTTTTGTGGGTTTTTTTTCTACTGTGTTACAATCTTCACATCTCTTCATTGGCACTTACATTGAAACAAACAATAATTTAATTACAAAGTCAGCTGCTTTATTCAGAGTTTTTGGTATAACACCACAGGGGACCTAAGAATGACTTTTTCAGTCTTTTCTGATTAGCTATCAAGAAGTTTTACACAGACAGTTCCATTTGTTTTTTACCTCTAGGCATCATCTGATAACTAGATATTTTAGGTCCTTCATCAACACTGGGCAAACAGCCAGCATCAAGCTGGAATTGCGAGACCTTTTCAAATCACAATTCCCTGCTTTAATGGGTTGTAGTGTGGCATTAGTGAAGAGAAAAAAAATTATGTAAATGAATGTTTTTTATTGGGGACACTCATATTTTACATCATGCCATCCAAAAGAACCCCCAAATACCATGCACACATTGTTGGAAAAAAATACAGAATACAGGTCAACTGTCGTAAATTGTCACAGTCACACTGAAGTCACAAAAATTTATTAGCTAGAGAAACATCTGTACACATATGACCTAAAAATGAAAAATCTGTAACTATTACAGCAGCTGGTTTTAAACAGTACTTTTTTGGAATTGAGAACATGTGCAAAATGCTAGGGAAGTAAAAAAAGAAAGTTTGGAATCAAATGGTGTGATACAATGTTAAAATCTTACAGTAAGGCCTTTCCTCATCCATTACTGAATTCAGGAGCACTGCTTTATCCCCGCGGATGCAGTGCAGGAAACATCCAGGGTGACAAGCATGAGCCTGTGCTGAGCTGCACGCACGACAGTGACGCTGCAGCACTACCCTTCCTCACCGACCTAAAAAGGTCCTTTGCTGCACTTTAGTTCTTCTGGAGTGGGATTTCTCAGTCTCTCTCTCCTATACTATGTCCTGGATTACAGCCCCCTGGATGCCTACTTCAGATAAGTCCAATTGACCTTGGAGCACATAAAATCTTCCTTTCAGAAGCAACTGTCCACAGTGGTTCATGACTGATTTTCTTAATAAAAGGGCACAGGGCTTGCAGGAACCGTGTAAAAAGCAATGCAATCAACAAATCTCCACGTTCACAATGTTAATCTATAGTTTGGGGATTTAATTGTAGTTTCTGAGTCAGGAAAAGCAACTGGCATTTTTTTTTTTTTTTTTTTTTCCCACTACGTAGCAAAAGAAGCAGACAAGTTCCAAAACAATCTCTTACGCTTTAACATGACTGACTTTGGTAGCAGACACTGATGGGAACCTTTGACTCAGAGGCCAAACTTAGACCAACATTAATCACTCATAACCATTTAAACTGCCAAAATTTACCCTCTACTTCAGAGCATCTGCTGGTACTGATATTAGCATGTAAAGAAAATCTTTATACTTGTAGTTGGTTCTGGGAAGAGATTGTGACTCAGAATGGGAAAGAGGCCAGCTGCATTCAGGATGCAAGACTGACTGCGAAAATGGAGAGACGGAATGCAGGAGTGTCAGAAGTCAAAGTCTGGGTCAAGGGATGGGATGTGGCTGAATTCAAATAGAAAAATACATTTCACCTTGGTTTACATTCAAAATGAAATATCCCTGTTGCCTTTCAGTTTTAGTTTTTTCTAGTTATTTAATTCTGTTATTGAATTTGCAGGAATTATCAGAATTTTACACCTTTTCCTTAAACATATGTAAGCTGTGAGAAACAGAAAGATCTGAAATGAAACTCTGTAGGGGGGGAGAGGAGAAACCAGGCAGCTGAAAATATCTGATGGAAGACAAGCTTGTCACTGCACTAGCTATATCCAAAGTACATGATGTTCAGCAACTGCAGTTTCCACTGAAGTTAATGAATGAACAAAGCTTAGTAATTCTGAAGATGTCACTCAAAGTTGCTAATTGCATGAAATCATTTCACCAGATTTGGAATTTTCTCACATCCATTTCCTCCCTGTTGACTAATTATATTCAGCTTGCAACTACTGCATCTGCAAACTGATTTCCAAATATCTTTTTCTGAATGTGAAAACAAAATGCAGGAAGAAACCTTGAAAAGAGAGTTCAGGAAAAAAAACAACTTACCCTGCTGCAAGCCCCAGTTGTGGTTTCACAAACCGTAAGGATGGAGATATTCTGAGGTCTGTTTAACCATCTCACCACAGTCTTGGTGTTGCTTACCCATTTCACCATGGTGATGTAATAGTCCCTAAGCAGACATTGAAATCACAGTGTTCAGATTATTCCTATTTCAGATTAGATTTTTTTTAAAAAAAGAAATGTTTTTAAAATGTTTTAAAAAAAAAAACAGTTCATCAAATGCTGGATCTGTACTGCATGACAGCATCAGTACTGAGGGAGAAAATAACCCTAAATGCCCAGCATCTGCATTCCTACAAGAGGAAAGGATCAGTCCCAGTGCACTGTTCGTCTGGGAAATCTGTACTCTGTAAAATCTGTACTCTGGGAAATCAGCACCTCCTTCTCAGCCATTTGTAATACCTAAATTTTATCAGCTGTGAAACAAACATAGGTTTGCAAATACACATGAACCATGTACTTGCTGGCCAGTTTAAAAACAAACACTAAACTCCAACAGAAGCCAGTATTTCCTATACCAAAAACCTTCAGAAGACACACATTTTTTGCAAAAGATTCCAGTCCTACTGCCAAACAAACAAAAATAAGACCAAATTATCCCCAAACCAAATTCTACAGAATTTGTAGGGCTGTAGAGCCCTAAAAAACAGAGGCTGAGCTGTTCCATTCGAAAAAGTCTTCAGTGGGGGGTGGAAACAGAAGATTAAAACATTCAGAATCCTGCTGATATAGTAATTAATAGTCCAATTCAAACTGTAACATCATCTTCCATCACTGACAAACTCCCTGATCACTGAAGTGAAAGCAAAAGATCATTTAAAAATTTCTTTATTTTTTCTCTTTCCATCAACTATGCATAAAAAATGTTCAAATTTCACTACGTTATGACTTGTTTCTCAGGAGTGTAGTATAGTGCATATATACATGTAGAAACACATACCCTTCTGAAATTAAGTACTGTCTCAAGGTAACGTCCCTTTGTAGTTCACAGTTTTGCAGTTAATCTATTGTTTCACACATTGTGTGCACAGGCACATACAGAGTAGTAGTGTTTTTGCAGGTCAAGAGAAAAAAACAAGGCAAAGTTTGTAGAAGTCCTATGTTTTATTAGGTCGGCTGATAAAGTTGAATAAACCCAGAGAAGCCTGCAGGGCAAAAACTGTTTTAGTTCTGAGGAAGCTGCTACCAGTTTGTGTTGCCAAACTTAGCAGGCTTTTTTTTTTTTCAACTAATCTGCCATATTAGTAATGAGAATAAGTGCACTCTCTTTTCCTCCAGACCCAAATACACAAATGTCCTGGGATTACTAGACCCTCTGCATCTGTACATACCTCAAGTTTCCTCACAGCAACCTTTAAAGAGGAAAGGCTACGACTGTTATCTGGACAAAAGACTGAAGCAAGATATTTCATTAAAATGTACGCTCATTTTAGATCCTCAATTTGATACCCATTCAGTTAGGTGCTCCGCAGCAGTTTGAATGTTCAGTGCGTAACATTCACCTTTGTTTGAGAATATTTCTTAAATCAGACCGTGGATTAATTTACTGCATGTGCAAAGAGTAACAAACACAACTACCAATCACCTGTGCAACAGCAGTTCAAACTCCCTGCATCACACAGGGGCTGTGCAGCAAAGGCAGAATCCAGTTTTAGCATTCAATTGACCTAAGAGCAGACTTTTCTCTCTTGCTGTGGCTTGTTTTATTCAAGCTGCGTCTCCTCACTCCATTCCTCATGTTCTTTTTCCTATACTACGTGTAGCCAGTTCCCGGGTTTTCCTTATTGATCCCTTTTCTCACAGTGGGGCCACTGTAAGATGATCACGGGAACCATAAAACCTGTTGGTTGATTCTCATCTCTATCCGCACCATCTCACCAGCTCTCCAGGCTCCCACTGAACCTGACTGTCAACAAAACCTCATTCAAACCCTGCCTCATAGACCTGCCTTTCTGGTTTTCAGCCAGTCCCCATTTTGTGGTCTAATCAAGTTTTCACCTCAGATTTTTTAAAGTTTTTTCCCTCTCATCTGCCCCAGCATTTTTTTCCCTTTCTGAATTCCAAAACCATAACTTCCCTCTTTACTTTGTGTAAAAGCGGACAGAGAGCACTGAGAACAGAAAAGGCAGGCTCCTTCCACAGCATCCCAAGTTTGTACGTGACTCACTTTATTCTAAGCTGGAGGGAACCAGGCGATGTATAAAAACAAGAGCTTAAAGCTCCTTGACCAAAGTACTACTTCTGATCCCAATTTCAGTATTTAAATCTGTTGCTTGACTTCAAATTGGCCTAAGGCAATTAAATAAGTTAATCAGTATAAAGAATTCCCTTAGGCCTGTGAACCAGGAACATGACACGTATACAGTCAGCTCAACAGTCAGAGCTGGAACATCTCATGTATGCCAAAGAGGGGCTGCACATCGAGAAAGGTCAGGTCTTGGGGCCTGAGAGGGATGGAGGATATTCAGAGAAAAAATAAATTTCCAGCTGCAGGTGTTAAGAAAGCAAGTGTCTCTCCTGAGCACATGGCAATTAACTTTTTTTCCAAAGACCTGTAGCTTGGTGAAGTCTGTATTCATTTTTAACTGCTGACAAAAAATGTTAAATATCAAAGGTGTTCATCATCCTTTGCCAAGCTTGAAGACCTTATTTTTTAAAAAAAATCTTTCATTCTTACAGATTTTTTTCCTTTACCTTGCTTACCTAATACACAGTTCTATGGAGGTAGTTTAACAGTTTGCTAATACATTTATCATCACTTAAGAATGTCCACCACGTCTTGTTTCACTTGTAAGTTTTGGGATGCTTGTGACTAGAATGATATATCTGTGTATCTCGCTGGCTGTTATTGTAAGTGCTTAGCAAAGTCAACAGAGACAATAAGCTGAACAAAGGGAAGGGATTTGCACTGCATTACACTGGAAGCATAGTTACAATCATAATTAAATTTGAATATTAGATACTTAGATTTGAAATAGACTAACATCATGGGAAAGTAACTCACAGCATTAAACTTAAGTAAGACAGTGCTGAAGAAAAAAAGTCAAAATTTGGAACTTCATACCATTCAATATAATGAAGAAATTGCTCTAACTTTAAGCCAATGAGCTGATTATGAAAGATCTGCTCATAAGAATAGCTGGAAGATATTTAATATTTATAGCAATGGAAAAAAGGAACCTTACTTTGATGACTTTAATAGATTTGGATTTTGATACTAAACACAACAGGGTTCACCTAAAGAAAGCCAACCTATTATGCTCTACTAGTTTGCTGGCAGGTTGTTATCTAAGAAGGTAAACAACAGAAACTTGCCCCATGCAGAATGCTCTAGAGTATTTACTATAATTTTAAATTATTTATATTGCTGTGTATTGAAAGGCTGATGAGAATTTACAGATACTAATAGAAAATGTCATTCTCAGAAACACGTGCAAAACAACACAAATTGAGAACAACCTGCAAGGTCGCTAAGATAACTACAGTTTATTAGTATTTTGGGATACTACACATGACTTTATCTATGCATACATTGCTAGATGTATTGCAGTATTCTTCTGAGTCTAAGCCAAGTATTTGGTTGGAAGAACTTTTTCTAGCTCCCCTTCCCATGGGTGGTGATGGCCACCATCCTAGTCAGGCTAACAAGCTCTGTTCCCCGTTTCCTTGCAGCCACGAGCCCTGGTCATGACCATCTTGGTAGCAACACTGATGGACCCTCTTCATCTCCTTTGAATCCCCAAGTTGGTGGGGGTGATGCTCTGCCTTTTTGGGTAATGCAACCTCCCTCAGTGTGCTGGCCACACTCCTACAGCAGCCCAGCTCTGGGGACAGTAAGCACATGCTGTTGTCCCCTATTTGGCATCAAGCACAAATCTCTCAGCAGAACAGCTGGGCAGGCAGCTGGGTCCCAGCCCCTGCTGACCCAAGGGCTTTTCCTGGCCCATGTGCAGAACTTGCATTTCTTCCTACTGAATAGGGAAGGGTATAATCAATAAGTACTTTGGCATTGTGCGGGAAGGCTCCAATGAAGTAGGTGAATATTTTTGTATCCTGTAGGCTTTGGCTGAACAGCTTACAGACATTTGCTATAAGGTATGAGAGTGAATTAATCCTTTACATTAACCTTGTGAGATGGGTATTGTTACCGCCAAGTTACAAGACAGGGGAGGGGCAAAAGCTTGAGAGCAGTGTCTAGACACAGCGTATCTAAGCAAAGCTAAAAGTAAACCCCAGTTTTCTTAATAGCAAATTGGCCCCCCCTCCCAACCTTTCCCATTTCCAGTTAGAATCAAGTAAGCTTCACATTCCAAAGCAAGGCTGCCGGAGGTATAAAACCAAGCTTTCTAGATTCAAAAGGTGGTTTCAAATTAGAAGTACATAAATATCCAAATGATTCTGTTGATTTGGATATGTGTGGATAACAAAAACATTAGTGAGGCTTGTAAGAGCATTATTTGAATTAATACAAACTCAATTTCTTAAGTGTTTCCAGTTTCATTACAAAAGATTAATGAAAATCCATATTTATTTTTTTTTCTACAAAGTCAGAAGGGTCTGACCAGTCTCTTTAAAAAGCAGGCATATATGAAACGAGAATGTAGATATCTAGCTTTTTTTCAGGCATTTAACTACTATTGGAAAAAGTATGTAAAAGGACTGAATTTCTTCTAGTGCATTTTAAAACCACCTGGTCAGCAGTGTCTGGGGATAGTGGGGAGCCGTTGTAGCTTGCTCATATGGATGAGAATGGGGAAAGAAGATAGTGGGTGGCCCCAACACTGACTGAGACTTTCAAGAGTCAACACACAGTTCTAGCAGAAAAATATTTTCATTATATATGAAAGCACAGCTCTACTCTAATAACTCAACTGCAACTTCTTTCATGTGTTATTTCACGTTTTCACAGTCTTAGCTATTTTTACTTTGGAAAAGAAATGAAATTTTTCTGCCTGACAGGTCTAAATTCAAGCACGGAGTTTTAAAAATCAGCCTACATTAATTTCTTCCCAACATATTAATACCTTACATCTAAATAGCACCAGTTAAAAGAATTCTTCAGTTGTCCTAAGTTACAGAGGTCTGCACTGACCACCTGCACACGCTTTTTCAAGATTTGCAGCAGGAGGCATTAGCTCTCCAACTGGAACTTCAGGGGCTAGCAGTGTACAAATGCACACATACTTCATCTTCCACGTATACTGGCTTTCTAGGGCTAATGAGAAAAAAACCCTGCAGTACAAAATCGTGTTTGCCACTGAAGAAAACATAATGTAATTGTACACATGGAATGGAAACACCGAGGGGGAAACAGTAATTGCACAGAATGCAAGCACACGCTTAAAGGGAGACTGTCAGTCTTTTTGTGGCATTAACAGTGCACAGTAGATGGTAATTTTTTCTACATAAAATAAAAACTTTCAGGAGTAAATCTAAAAACGTTATTGCTATCTTTATATCAGAATAGCCTGAACAAAGGTTGGGAAATATTACCAAGTACTTTATAGAATCACTGCAAGAAGTAAATGAAGGCAGAACACTGAATTTACTCAATCTTGCATCGAGTTCCCAGATGTCCTAAAAATCAGAGAAACAGTTATCTGTATTCAGAGGTCCTGCATTGCACACAATTTCGGGAGAGTTAAGAATGTGAATGCTACTTTTTGCAGTTATAAGTAACAGAAGCCCCCTTCCCTATCCATTTGTGCAGTTTCTCTGTGTAGGAATCTCTCTGTAATAGCAGTTGGTTATAACTTGCTCAACACATATGTCTACAAGGTTCGTGCCCTGAAAGATCCATACAACTATATATGATAGCATCTCTTTCCATTTAATACTGAAAGACTCTCATGACCTGTTTACCAATGACTCCATAATGAATGGATTAGAAAGGTATTGAAAAACAGAGACCTCTGAAAGTGGCTACTACTTTTAGTAAAAAACCTAATACTTTAAAAAAACCCTTGCAACCATTACAAATTCCAAAGATTTACACTCTAGAAAGGCCTGTTCAAAGATCATTCTTCATACCTATATACATTGATAAACAGATATATACAGATTGATGACCAGTGTGATGACTGACTGCTACTCAAATTCAGGGTCAGAATGCAAGATTTACACTACACTTGGCTCACAACTGTATAATTTTTCTGAATCTTACATCATGAACATTATACCTTAACAGCTAAAATTGAGATGAAACTAACTTTTTTCCCAGTTTTAAATAGTTTTACTTGGCCTTCTGATACACTAACAAACCAGAACATTAAACATGAATATTATTTCAATTAAACAGCAACAATATCTCAAAATCTTTATCAAAAATCTGGCAAAGATGCCTGTTAGGGCTCACAAAAGAAATTCCAAATTGAGCTACTGCTAGCCTTCAGCTTCAAGATGCAAAAGAGGTTTAATGATACCAATAATCATTCATTTGATTCTACTTTTATTTTCATCTGCTGGAGAGGAAGAATGAACCTGAAACATCTAGTGGGAAACCATAACATCTGAACATTTCCAAGATATTTTTTTTTTCTTGGAGATTTACATATTGCTTTCTCATTTAACTTCTTCGTGCCTTCTGACATTTAAAGGACAATTTTAATGCTGTTTGAGAAAGTGAAGATGCTAATCTTGACAGCAAGAAATCTCTTTCAGATCTTACAGCACTACTTAAATTAATGAAGGGTTAGCAAGCAGCAGGAGATTTTATTACGTTTTTCAGCAGTGGCCCATCAACAGAAAGAAAATACTTCAAAAAGCACAACTCATTCAGAATCATTCCTTTCACTAACACAATCAGTAAGCATTCCAGCTGACACAAATATTTGCAAGGCATAATTCACTATTAAATCATTCCTGCACTAAATTAGGCTACCTCAATTTGTTAGAAGAGAGCTAAGCCAGCTGAAAAGCGGTTACAATGGTTGTGAATCAGTGCCCACTGTTCACATCCTGATTGTTTTGGGAACAATTACCATCAAATCTTTTGGGTTTTGTAGGAACTGCAAAAACAACACGCAGAGGTGTTTGTTTGTTTGTTTTTAGCTAGGAGTAGCTTTATGCTTGCCAATCCTTCTCATGCTGTTCTCCATCTGAAAATGCCCTGAATAAAGACAGAAAGTGGCACTTGCCTTGCCCTTAGACTGCAGCCAGATCTGGACTGTAGTAACATTGTTGTTGTTACTATTACTATTATTACTACTACTACTATTATTATCATTATTATAGTTATTATTATTATTATAGTTATTTTTGTTATTATTATTATTATCTCTATTATATAACATTTTAGGGCTAGAAGGCCATTAGTATGTGCACTTAAACCACAGCAAGTATTTAATCAATATGACTGCAGTTTTACAAACTGGAATACACGTATGGCAAGGGATGAAAATTTTCTCGCCATTAAACAAATTCAAGGCATCTCAGGTGAGGACAGGTGATCAGGAGCTCAGCTTAAGACTGTAACTTTAGCAGAAGAGTCACCAGCTGCAGCTAGACCTCATTACTTCAGTCCCCAAGTTAACGGGACTGTTAAATTAGCTCAGTGGTTCTGTAGCAGTTTCTCCTGATAAACACAGCACCACCCTTAGTCTCTGTGATCTGGTGGCATTGCATCTCACCTGTCACCTCACTGCATCTGTCAGCCGTGCCGAGACACAAAATTTTCCATAACCTATTAGATTTGAAAAGTTCAGAACATTTCTCTCTAAATGAGGAAACACCCTGCTGATGTGTTCTGTGCATTTATAAGACACCTCTATATTCTGCAATCTAATTTCAGAAACGGAAAGCAACAAGTTGGCACACAGCAAGGAGAGGCTGGGAGTGAACGCAGTAAGAACCTCAGGAGCAGGGCAGAGTTCAGCCCCCTTGACCATAGCTTAGGATTCTTACTTTCCTGTATTTCAAGTACATGGGAGCTTCCCAGGAAATCACACGTGACCAAACTGAGATCCTTGTGATTTCTAAGAGGAGCACCAATCCAGTCCAGCTGTATATTTTTTTATCATCAAGTTCAGCCACAGGGATGGAGAGCACGTGCATTCAAGTCAAAGATAAGTGTTGCTCTCAGGTAAAAAGGCAATGATTAGCCTAAGAGACAGTCAGGTTAAATCAAACATGAGTTTCAAAACAATGAAATTACATACCTTGATTTAAAGCTGTCAGGTGGCATCAGTTCCAAGGTATGTGCTGGTCCATACAGATTAACCACGAACAGCTTTATTGTTGGGTTTGTTTGACCTGCCTTTGAAAAAAAAAATTAAAAAATTTAGGAGCTTTAGAGGCACTGAGTCACTGACAGCTAAATAGACTTGTTCACTGACATAATTCAGTACCTTTACAATAATGAGAAGTTATTAAAATTTAAAAATCTTAAATGTTAAAACATGAATTTCACAGCCATATGAATTACACAGCCAAAAAGAAGAAGTATGAGTTCAGTAATTCTCTCACTGCCCTTTACTGACCACAGACCCCCCCTGTGCAGAGCAAGTGACCAATGCTCGAAGTGGCTTGGCCCAGTTCAGTGAAGTCAGCTGCAAAAACACAGTTCCTAGACCAGCAGTTAGAGCAGCCTCCAGCACAGCCTCTTCCAGACACTATCATTCCTTCTTCCAAAAAGCTGCACGACCTATATCTGGGATAGTATTCCTCCTCTTCCTCCTCTCCCTTCTCTTACTTTACCAATTTCCCCCAATTTTCCTTCCCTGGCTCTATTTTTGGCCCTGTTCAGGACCCAGCTGCTTTGGCAGGCCAGCTCTAGAGAAACAAAACGCATTTTGTTGCTAAAGGGGAATAAAATGGCAGTTTGATATATAGATCTCTACTGGGAAGAATCTGATGAATCTTGAGGATCTACAGGGAGGTGAGACTCATCCTTCTCACAGTAACATGGCTCATTAGTAAAGGATGTTCCTGAGATGAACAGAAAGGACTGGCAACAGAAATCAAGGCCCTGCAGGGCTGCAAGGAGATGCTACTGGTCCCACATCCCTGTCCTAGCTATATCACATTCAAGCTTCTTTTTCAGGGAAGTCCCAGGAGTCAGACAATGCTATACAGCATCCTTGGGATATGGGCAATGAAAAGTGGTTCTCTCAGTGGGGCTGACTCCCGTTTTATACTGGAAGGACAAGGTAAAATCACTGATTCTAGAGATTTAATCATAATATTCTACAAAAGCTGTATATCTGGCTCTTCACAGGGGTATTTTGAAATGCAAAATATCTTGGCTGAAATACACGCACAAATTCCCCTTAGAAACTGGACTTATCTCCCAATATAGCCTGCATGCTGTATCCACCCATTTCTGAGTAGTATGGCAGACAAGAAAGTGGCATTTGTGTATTTTCACTAGTGCTAAAAAAAAAAAAAAAAGGAAAATTCGTATTTATGTATGCACGTACCTTAAAATGAAACAGAATTATTGGTTTTTATGGTGTAGGA
>JAVJGJ010000061.1:34125010-34143631 GCA_035590215.1 Microhierax caerulescens
CTTTGCCCTTAAGTTTTGAACTATGCCGCCACATTAAAACATTTCAAAACTCCAGTCGAATCTTTGGATGTGGTAACTATCAGACACAAGCACTTATAGGGCTAAGGGAGCAAGGACCATTCTCATTTCAGAGTTTACTTGGGCAGAAATTTTTAGAAAATCCCAATGTGACCTATCTGCTCATAACTATTGAAATGCCAAGGGGTATGGGTAGACCATTTCTAAGTGTCACACTCAAGTGCCTTGCTGTATGGTGTAACACCACCCCTAAAAACCACTCTGCCCTGCAAAACTCTACGTGTGAGAAGTTATATACTACAGGTAACCAAGTATTTAACACTGAGATATTTATCTATAAAATTCATGAGTCCCATAGAAAGAATAACCGTAATGTGTATTGATTCTAAGCTCTTGTACCAAGCTGGATAATCTGCTCCCATTTGTTTTTCTTTATTATCACGTTAAAAGCATTTTGGGTGCAGAGAGAAACATTCTGTGGTATTATACAGAAGACAGCTTCAGAAGCCAGAGGATATCACAGACTGGGCTGTCCTCCACTCCGTTTTGGCTCTGCTTGCCAGCAACAGCAAGCTTTCCTGGAGTCTAGGCTAGGCTGATTTAAGCAAAACCAGCAGCCACTGCTGAGGTAACAGTATGACACTTCAAAGATCTTGTCGAAACACTCAGATCAGATTCAGGCATGTCCTTAAACTCAAACACGATGTTTACTGCCTGGGTTGAGGGGCTGGAGTCTCCTGTGAGTCATGCTAACACACAGCACACCAACCACCACCGAGGCTGAAGGAGAGATACTGATAAAGCACAAGTGAGGCACTAAGCAGTACCGTCTTTCAGCACCTTTCACGACGTATCCAGCAGTGAAAAGGAAAACATAGCCAATTCTGCTTCTATGCTATGATTCTTCTGTGCTTTCTTCTATTAGCATGTTTAATTGTAAACAGATCATCACTGCTGTTCACGAAAGCAAAAGAATCCTTTCCCTCCTCACTTGCATTGTAAACCAGAATAGCTCCAAAGGTATGAATGGAGTTATTCTAGAGAAGTGAAACGTGCAGGGGGTATAGTTTTATTTGAAATGCTCTATTTGAAATGCCAGCCCCGGTAAGTCGGTAGTAAAATCCCACATCAATATTTCACTACCATAGCGCTTTTCACATGCTACCTAGTGTTCACAATACATTTGATACATTCTGCTTGAAAATAAATTCCTCTTTCTCAGAAAATATTGTTATATGCAAAACAGAAGTCAATACGAAGTATGAATAGTTACAAAGGCAATCTTGCAAGAAAATAACAAGGCGAAGCAAAAATAACCTTAGATGGCATTTCCTGAAATGAATAGATTCGTGCTGTTGGGTCTGTACAAAAACCTCTCATCTGTTTTAATAACCATATATATTTTTCCGGCTTACCTTCATATAACCAGTCTGCAATTCCATTAAAAATAATTCCTTCTTTTCCTGAAGATGTCAGGCGCAATGAGCTACTCTTTACATCTGGCTGATAGTAGATGTTATTTTCAAAAATATAAATCTGGATGAGGTAAGAGAGATGGGGAGAAAAAAGAACGTTTTGGTAGATATAAATGGATGTTCAGCAATGAAAGCATTATTTCCTCAGGTTCAGAACAGTCTACAGAATAATTCAGCATGAGTTTTCACCAACATTGGCCTCATATTTCCTTTTATTATCAATTTGGACAAACTAAGCAAACTTTTAATACTTATACCAAGCCAAACTCTTCCTTTCAAATTGTCTTCCCAGTTGAAATGTTTCTATTTACTTTATGAAGTATTACTAAATTCCTCAGAATCATATAGGAGACAAGTTTTATAACAGTTGCACAGATCAAGAATTTTTCCATTAATTCAATTCTATCTAATAAAATCATCTGGTTTTCTAGCTCTGAAATTAGACACACTTCTGCAAGTACATACAGCACAGTACATACATCATAAATGTTAGCTACAGCTTTATATCATGGTGTGAGAACATACTTGAAAAGCAAAAATAAATAGCAGACTGGGATTAACTTTTCTCAGCTTGCTCACCCTGTTTCTGACTGACACACATTTTACCTGAAGTGTGCCATACAATTGCCCTTTATTTTCAAGTCTAGGCTACTCCTCTTTTTCCTGCAAGTAACAGACTAGAGTGACAGCTCTTTCTCCTGCCACTTCTCAGCCTTGTCTGCTTTTCTTTCCCCACTCACTTTGTTGCAAAGGATTTCAAGATCACTCACTTTGTGAAACTGAGCTCCAAGCTCCATGAAGAGGCGCAATAAAAGAAAGATAAAGGCCAACCTCCCGATGATAACAACAATAAAAGACTTTGGAGGAGTATGGTGATGGCAAAAAGGGCAGGAGACACACACAGTGATGATCAGGAATGTTTATGACATGGAAACTCTTCTGTACTCGGGCAGATGCCACAACGGGCTGTACGCCTGCCTTTCTCCTATCAGCCAGGAGACCTTGGAGCACTTCATGGCAGCACAATTTAGGCACCTGTCGTCCCAAACTTCTCCACTGGCCCTGTCTTTCCCAGTCCACATTACTAAGAAACAAACATCCGAGATACTAACAAGCCAAAAACTACAGACTGGTATAAAAAGCAGAACCACAGCCACCAGTATTTCCTACAATAATGCTCTTAACCCTTTTTTTTGCCCGTACTTCTGCATTCCTCATTTTCCTGCATTGGCAACGCCTGTGGCTAGACTCATCTTTCAGCTATAATCGTCTCAGAGTTGTAGCCTTTTTCTTTAAGTTTTTGTTAACTGCAATGGCAACATATGTGCTTGCATAGATTAACAATGGAATCAAACTAATATCATTATGCACCATCTTGATTCACACTAAGAAAACGCAGCACTAGAGAAGCAACACACCACAGAAGTTTTTGTTACGCGATTTCATCAATGTACACTTGATATAAGGAGTCTCAAGGACTGCTAACATGAAGTAAATATATTTCCACCAAAGAACGTTTTAAAAGCCTAGTCATTTATCATTCTCTCATACTTCTATGATAAATGACTTTTGGGAAAATACTAACTGGAAAGCAAAGTTTTATTATCACTGTTACTGCCGTTCTCTTTGCCTCTACATTACCATCTGAAATAGATTTCCCTACAAGTCCCCAAACTAATGGCATTTCTGACTTTTAACAGTAGCCACTTCATGATTTCTGCTGCAAAAAGCAATAAAGCTGAGTTTTTTTCATACCATGAGCAATGCAATAATTTTAACCATTACTGGGAAACAAGGGTGATTTGGAACGAGTTCTTTATGGTCAGAAATTCAAAACTTGGCAGTGAGCTCAAAACTGAAAGATTAGAGAACGCTGGATATATCAAGCTTTTGAAATAGTATGGACAAACACTTCTTGTCAAAGTATATTCCAACACTGAAAATGTATATGTTTTTTCTAAGGTAAAAGAAACAAATAGAAGTAATAACAAGGCATGGTTAATTGCTTAACCAAGAAAAACAAATTAATTTAGCCAAGTACTTGCTATTTAAGTGAACTAAAAATATTCCTATCAGACTAAATTACAGGTAGCGTAAGTAGTGGGAACCACTCTATTGACTATTGCCTAGTAAGGAGCAATTTCTTAGAGTTGACAATCTCTTCTTATATAAACAACTGCTTTCAGGAGATTACAAAAAATAAAAAAAAAAGGCTACTTGATCAAATGATTCTATTTTATTTAAGCTTCTTTAATTAAATGAGCTTAATCTAATCCATTTTTGAAGATCAGAAGTATCATTTTTGCTTCTCTCCTCTTTTTCAGGCCATTTGTATTTTTAATGGTGAAGATACCCGTAGTTTCTAGTCTCTGCAATGAAAAACTTTCATTTAAAGCCATCATTGCCAGTCAAAGCACAGGATTAAGAACTACTTGTTTTATGACTGAACCATGAAAAGGTCTTTAATCCTGTTATTACTAGTTAGCAGGCATTGCTAATTCCATTTGACACATTTCAGATAAGTAAATATCTTAGAAGGAATACTGACTGTTGTGTCACTGATTGATTGCTGGCTGCCTCTGCTTTACAGCCCATTGATTTCATAAACTGACTTTGTCTCCATCCTCAGCCAGTTCTCAGCCACCCTCTAAACATCCCCACAATCCTCTTAGTCTACTCTGTCATGTTTCCCTTCTCTCATTACTTGTGACACACGTTCTTTCAACTTTGAAAGCTACCCCAAAGAACAGTATTTTTTTCTTGAACATATGGATCACAACATTTTAAAGTTCTTCTAAAGCTTCAAAGCCACCCAGTGGCTCTCTCCCCACCCAGCCTCAAGCTCATTCCTTACTTGAATTTAACATTAAAAATGATGAATTTATGTTCCTTTGCAAAACATTCATGAAATACAAGCATTCATGTTCCCCACATAACTAAACAGCATGCAAATGCACATCGATGATTTAGGGTTGGCGCACTGGCAAGTTATTGCTCTGCACTGCCTGCAGCGTTTGGAAAGATCAATATCCCCATGCCTGAACCTGTAAAAACACCTCAGAAAGATTCACCATTATGGCTAGTCATTTAATCTCATCTGTAATTTTGACTGCTTGTTATATTTCAGGAGGTGCCGTTACCCACAAGAAGCCCACAAGCTGCTGCTTGTGCCAACAGGAACGGCTTCGTGCACACTTCTTGCCATGATGCTGCCTAAACCCCGCAGCCAGGACTACATTCCCCTCCATTCCTGAACATGCCAAAGTGCTCATCTGTAATTAACACATTCACCTCTTGGAAATAAGAACTCGGGAGTTAAAATGTTCACTTCTCCAGCAAAACAGGCAGCAGAGTTGCCATAGGAGTGACAACATTGTTGTGGTGGCTACTAGTAGTGGCCTGAGAGGTTCTTTGCTTTGCTTTCTGTAAATCCAGACTACAGATTCAATTAAGCACAAGTACTTTGTGCAGCCACAGAAACCAATCTCCCATCTGACACCAGTGCCACAGCAATGCAGCCCAGACAGACATTTCTACAAGGCATACTCATTGAGAATGCTTCTTCCTGGTATAATGTTTACGTGGTACAAATTTATTTGGTATCTAACTCTCAAAATATGGAAATTTTAAGACAGCACCACTCAAAATCTATTTTGTTCACAAGATTGTGAATAGTTTTATTTTATGTCAGTTATCACGAGCCACCAATTAGAAGTAGAAATGGAACTATTCCTCAGCTGGAACATGCATAAAATACGACCCCCAGGCCCCAGAAGCAGGGGAAGTCCTGAAATATTATGGTGAAACTCTCCCCTACCTGCAAAAAGTTCCTTTTCTTTGATTTGTACATTTTTAGCTTTCTTTCTCTAAACATTGCCTCCAATGCTTTCTGGTCACAGCAGTATCTGTAGAAAAGTCCATACAGTTCCACTGTATGCTACACTAAAAAGTATTTCCAAGCTTTCCTTTCAAGAACACAAGGAGTAGACGGAAAGTTTTATGTTTTAGGTGGTTGCCGCTGCTACTCCTTAGTTGCAGTACAGCAATACATAGAAGCTGAATTTATGAGCCACAATTTGGTCTTTAAAATTGATTGAAAGAAAGAGCGAGTGGCTGGAAGAGAACTCAAACTACTTCCTTTCCTACAACAGAGACTTAGACTCTCAAATACTGCAAGGCAGACAGCAAATCATGACAGCGGGAGAAGAATTATTGATCAAAACAACAACAACAAAATATTCTTGGGAGTCTTGCAAATACACATGCCTAAAATCCTGACTCCAGTAAGTAAAACTAAACATGTGTCCAAATGTTTCCAGGGTAGGGACTTCTCATACTTCATCACTTTGTATATTGCGTTTGGGGCAATGTCACATAAACCAAAAATTTCCATTGCAAGTCTATCGCCACTCAGGTATTTGGGAGCAAGTAAAAGTAAAAGGGCTTTTCTTACTGTACACTTGGGTCTAATTACTACATCATGAGTACTAAAATGTTGACTGTAACTACTGAATCTTCCAAAATTGCTAAAAGACGGGTTGCTAACTGTGTATCAGACAGGTATTCTCATTAATACGTCAGTGGCTTTGTGCCCAAAATGCTTTCACAGCTTTCAGGCATGACGATAAGAAAATAAATTGAAAAAGGCACAAAGTGGAACCAGGATATCTTATATGAAAATTATTTACTACGCTTTTCTTAACCTCTTCGCTTCACCACCTATTTTCCGAGTATTTTTAAAGTATTTAGTATTATTTTTTAGCTAAGACCCTTAGCTAATAATGCTGTAAATAGGGATAAATATCAAAACCTATGGCCTTCAAAATTATTTGACTTTTTGTTGTCCTTGAGGTTTTTCACAGCTAATCACATCGAGCCTTAAATCAAATGAAGAAAAAAACACAGCATTTCTTCAATTATTTTATTAAATATTTTCAAGTTAATGAAAAACATCTGCAAGAATGTTTTGGACTAGTGAGAGATTAATTCTTGATAACGATCACATTATTTCAAGTGACTGAAGAATCTGAGGCTCGGCTTGCTCTACTGTTCTACCTACAGCACTAATCCTCCTCATTCTTCCACATCTGTCAGCCTCTACCGTATTTTTTTCATAAACCTTCTTCTAAATGAATTTGTTCCAAAACACTCATTTATTGTCTGCAACATGTTTCACAATTACATGATTTTATTTCAGGTTGAGGTCTGAAGCAGAGCACCCAGTCCGAGCAGTTAGTTCCAGATGGCAGACAGCTGTGAAAACACAGAGCCATGTAATCCCACAGCTGAACGGCAAACCCAGTGCCAATAGTTGGAGAGGCCCCTTGTGCGTCTTTAATCATTTCAAACACTACAAGCAGAGAAAAGCCACTACATTACAGCAAAAATGCTCCACGTTTTCCCTTTAGGTGCTCCACTGCAGCCTTCTGCATGGGCATATCCACACTCAGTCACTCTTCTGATTGCAGCGTATCAGCAACAGGACGAGCCTGTGACTCACCGGCTGGGTGGCCGCAGCAGATTGCCTGGAGCTGCGTGGAGGTCACCATGTGATTGCTTACCCTCCACTGGAGCAGTAACTGCGGGCAAGGCAGGGCTTTGGGCTTGCTACCACGGCAGGGGCAGCTTCTCTACCAGAGGCTGCCAGCAGCCGGTTAGCCCTAGCAGCGCTGAGACAGAGCCACTACCAGATGTTTGCATGTCTCCTAGAAATTCATCCAGACACCGAAGTTCAGATTTGTACTTATATCCAAAAGCCCTGTTTTCTTCAGGTGGAAGAGAAACAGCTGCAACCCTTGATGACAAAACCTGTCTCCTTCCCCAGAGCCAGTCACTGTCCTCGCTTGCAGAGACAAGCTACCAAACCGAGAGGCAAATTTCTCCCAGACTTTACATTACGGAGGTAGGCTTAACAATCCAGCATCAGTCCTTTCTCTTACTTACACACGGATAAGCTTTTTTTTTATATGAATATGGTAAGGTAGCTTACCATGCAACAAGTTCTTAAAATAGATTATGCAAACACTAACTGCATAGATATAATGTATTGCCACCGCTGTTCCCCAACAATGAGGGAACCATCTGGGGTCTAGAACCAACATTATTGTCAACTCACGTTGTGCTTCGCCCAAGCTGAAGGTGTACCTCCTCACTCTGTACTACAACCAGGGACTTGGTGGCCTCTGTGACACTTACTGTAGCGTGGCCACAGTTTAAAAGCCCTGAGAAGATGCAGCTGTCCTATTCCACATTACCTGATGTGAAATGATAGTAGAAGTCACTATACAACTAACGAACAAAACAGAAGAAAATTAGTTAGCACGGCCTTTAAAATTGTCTTGATATTTATCATAGAGAAAACTTGGACACCTGTCCTGTAATGGTTAATATATGACAGACTTATTTTCCTAACTTAATGAGTGAATCTTTCTAATTAATCCTTCAGAGTTTGAGCATAACAGTTTTGTTTGACTTCCTGATTGATAACATCAGCACAAATACATTTTGCCATAAATAATAATAGAAATATGTAATGCAAACTGCAAGTGTCAGTGAGCTTTTGCAGCCATAAATTACCCTTACGTAAGTTTCAACAGCTCCTGAAATTAACTTTTCAAGATAAAAAGACAATACTCAGTATCCGGCATCTTGTCCTGAAGGGAAGAAATGGTGGAGTGTGACTAATGGCACCGTTTGTCATTACATGGATTCATCAGGACAAATACCTACTTCAAGGAAGGTGCCAACCAAACCCCAAAGCTCCTGAGCAGATATAGCTGGGAAGGAAACAAGGCAAGCATCTGTATCAATACACCTTTGGTTAAAAAACCCCACATCCATACAACAAGCACTGGTGTCTTCCTGCACAGGAAGTGATCTACCTGTGAACTGAGGAAATTATCAGATTCTTTCACTGACTCTCTAACCAACAAATATAGAAATAACTACTCCAACTTGGAACAACTTCAGTGTTCTCCCTTAATACCCCAGAGAACATGACAGCCTTCCTTACCTTTCACAGCTACGACAAGACTAAGGAATTTCTGATTATGCCCAGAAGGAGACCTTCAGGCATTCAGGAAAAGCTTCTGCTGCAGAACTCTGTCAGTTGCCAATGCCTGCTAAGACATCGACCTAAACCACCTTCAGGCAGCCCATCCCTGGCTGTATTCATGTGTGACCTTGGCAAAGACACACAGCTCACCACTCGTTGGACTAGCACAGGTCTTCAGAGTGCAACGTTCTACCTAATAGACCACTCAAATGCACTATGCAGAGGGGTATTTTTACCGATGCAGAAACAAGTGTCGTCCTGCGCACCCACACAGACAGTCTGGCTATCCAGCTGACTCCACCACCACCACGGGTGATAGAGCTACATCACAGCACAGGATCTACCAGACTTCATTTCCTAAGCACACGGCAAAATTCTATGCCTTCTTGTGAGACTGCCAGCTAATTAGTTGGATAATTAATTCTTCAAAAGCTTCAAGATGTTTTTCCATCTGGGCTTGCCTCTTACCACTTGTTCTGTCTCCTGTCTTACCACACATTAACAAGGGCCAAATCCAACTTCCCTTAGTTGGATCAGTCACTAAGATTTCCAGATGAGCATGTTTTCTTGCTAACAACTGTTATTACAAACAATATTGGCTATCCATTAGACAAAAGAAAGCCAAATAAAGAATACTTTCTTAGTTGCTCCAAAACTGTTGTACTTTGCTCGTCGGAGATCAGACCATGACTTTCCCAGTTTCAGGTACAGCACTAAGGTGGTACAGCACTATTTTGCAGTTTAACCTCATACCGGCAAGAGAAAGAAGATCCCACGACACACACGGCAGCAGCACTTCTAGTCCTGAGATGACGTTGGGGCATGCGGTGGAGTAACACACACAGCAATGGGGGAATCGGAACAGAATCACAGAATCACTTAGGTTGGGAAAGACCGTTAAGATCATTGAGTCCAACCATTACCTTCACATTGCAAAGTCCACCACTAAACCACGTCCTGAAGAACGAGAGTCACTTGTTATGCTACCTAGACCACAGCTAGAGGACTGCAACACGTAAGCACAATTTAAATAGCTTTCATATAGCCAGTTTAAATAGCAGTTAAAAACAAGAGTTAAAGATACTGGCATAGAGCCTTCTCACACAGATCTTATGAGAAAAAATTAGCTTGATGCTAAATAGATTGATCAAAACTTGCTTGGCAGTGCTTACACTGCATATTACTTATGCATACATACATATTATATATATATATATATCCAAAGAGTCAATGTTTGTTTCTTGAACATGCTGCTCCCTATGTGTTCAGCACAAACAAGTGATCTTAAATAAGCAAATAAGTGGTACCTTAAATGAAACAATTAATTTTAAGATTATTTTAGAATGATTTTTAGGAGAAAAAAAAAGGCAGATTCAATTCCTACTGCTGTTTTTGCCACAGTAATGGAAAATGCAGGTATTTATGCACTTCCTTTGATTTGTAAGTAGTATCGGAACTAAATTTTATTAGTACGAAATTAAAATCAAACCTTTGCATCCACATGGAAACCATTTGGTTGTGGTTTTTCAACACTTGCTATCAAGATAACAAGCTTAATTTTCATTTGAGTACTTAACATATTTGCTACAACTTTCTGGTTCACAGATCTGAAAAATTATACAGGTAGCTCCACTTCAGAAACTTACAATTAGTTTTCTCCAATTTAAAAAATATTGCAAATCAGCCACTGTATTTGTCAATGCATTACCATTACAAATAAATACCTAGCTTGGCATCTTCTCTACCACTGTTCATCATCCTCCAAGGCTCTGATAGATACATTTTTTCTATCAGAGCCACTGTTATTCATAGTCACAGCGCAATGTCTGTTCTCTTCTTCAAGTCCAAACTGAACAAACATTTTCTTGTCATCTATGAATTCACTTACTGTACCCCTGGGACTTACAGACTTAAATTAAAATTGCCAGACCATTATTATACCCCCTACTACAGAAGACGCATAGCCCTTTCTGCCCTTTTTCCTTGCCAAAATCTCATTTAGTTGAAGCAGCTTCCCACTGAAGAACAAGGTGTACTTAGGATTACGTGGTTTGTGTGTCAAAGTGACAACAGCATATTTTCTTTTACCCACTCAGAAAAAAAAAAATAAAAAAAAATTGCTTATTTTGGGAAGAAAACACCTTCTAACATTGTCCAGAAGAACTGGACATACAGTGTTATATAGGAACAGTTGAGTTTTACACCCAGTTAGAAGTTCCATGATGGCAATCCAAACCTCCTGGTCCATATCAAAGCTCTTCTTAGGCCAAGAGCCACAGGACACATACTGCAGAGAGCCCCAGAAATCCTCTAGGTCTCTATTTGGTTGCAGGAAAGATGTGGCTTTTCCTGTGTTCTGTGATGAACTGGTGTTGTGATGCCATTTGGTTTGTTTCTACCTACAGCTTGAGATTCAACACCCGTATTCAGCATTACTGAGTGAAGTGCTGGCCCAGGGATCACTCAAACTGCTCATGGGCTGCATGCATACACTACCAATCTTCCTTTGAGAATGCTCTGTCCATGGGTGTTTCCAAGTTAGGTGTTGACTTACTGTTCCATACATGTGAAAGTGAGATCTACTGTATACAAAAGCACAGGGACAAACCAGATTTCTAGGCAGTACTTTGCACATGTTGGAAAAATAGCAAGATAAAGGGTCAGTCACTGCCGTTCTTGCCCACAATAATAAGCTGTGGAAGAAGCTCCATGGTAATGAGCTGGGACACTCACACATTAAGAGGCAAATAAAATGCAAGGTAGCAAATTGTTACCCAAAGCAGCTATAATGCATTTCACTGGTGTGACTGATTGTTCTGCTGATGTCTTTCTCACGTGTCCTGCAGCAATGTCCAGAACCAAAGAGAAAGGCTGTATTTTGAATAATATAAACCACAGGAATGTGGCTTATAAAGCTTTTATAAGTGTAAATTTTGGACAGTTGGAGTATTCATTAGTGACTTTGACTGTTACAATTACACAGACTTTTTATAAAAGCTTTTTTTTTTTTCACATCTTCCAAATATTCTCTTTAGATCACATACATTACAGGATGCCAATTTCAAGGAAAGTTTTATGGAATTTTATTGCAAAGCAGCTTTACATTATATCCCGTTCTGCTACACCGTATCTGTAGTCTATTTCGATTGTGAGCTCCCACGGACAGAGATTGCAGGCTAAAATGTCTCACGCAGTTTGCAGTACAGCTGCTTTGCAAGCCTCCAGTAGCACAGAATGGCTCTGATCTCCTCTCTGCAGATTTTTTTATTTTGCAGGTCAATCTACACTGATATCAAATTTTCAGAGCTGTTCAGCTCTGACTTTCTCCAGCTCTTATCCCATAGTTCCACGTGCACCACAGACCACTAAAATATGCAGATACCAGGCACGGCAGGCACCATCAGCTACCCAAGCAACGCATGGCAGTAGACAGAAACCTACCCTTACATCATCTATGTTTCAAAATCAAGAGACACATTGCAAAAGAGGCAGAAAACAAATAATAGATAAACCCGACATTACTATAATTGTAAGCAATAATAACTATATTCACCCTTAAAGGTACCAATTTTCTAACGATTGTGATTGACCTAGACAGGAATTTTCTCAGAGGAAGCTTTCAAACCTTTTGATTATGTTGTAATTAAGGTAGAGAGGAGGTAACTGCTGATCAGTATGAAACATGGAGACCTTAAAACACATACATCACAATGTCATGTACTGGCTTTTTTTTGTCAGTTGCAATATGTTAATTCTACTTTTGCAGTGATCAAGCTGTCAGACATAGCATGAAGAACAGAACACTGAAGTACCACTTTCCTGTTTAGATTAATGCCACTGCATCACAGCAATGTGTTAGCACAACCGTTTCTGAACAACTGCAAACAATCTACAAGGCTATTATATTTAATTGCTGTTTAGATAGTTTGTAAATATACTGTAAACAATAGCAAGGATCCATTCATAATGCAGCTATAAGATTAGTTACTGATGCCAAGAAATAAACCAGGCCATGAACTCACAGAGTATCAGCTACTCCATGATAACTCTCATGTTTATGTCCTTGATTTCAAATAAAAGTGAGGAACCATTGCCCTCCTTGGTTTAGACACACACTAATTATGCTGCCTTTCCAATGATACTGGATCGTGATGTTCACTAAATTCACACCCTGCCTAATCTCATGATAACTTACTCATGAGTGCAAACATTGTGCTATATGTTATATAAACAAAATCACATATGGGATCTGAACTATGACCTATTTAAAAAGCTACTTTATAAATCTTTGCAATTGCACAGAAGATTACAGTAAGACTCCCTCGCCTCCAAGCTGATAGTCTGGATCTACTGCCTCCTCCCCATGGAGCTGCTTGCAGAATTATGCTGGCTGCAGCACTGTGCAAAATGTCTTTGAGGGATTAGACTGCTCAGCCCTTTGGTCTTCATCCGTGTAAGTGATGTAAGTAACAGACTTATCTATAAACAGTGCATGCTCAGGAACTCACACTCCTTGTTCCTTGCATTTACTGATAGCTTCTGACTAATGAACCAGCATGGAAGTGTGTCACACTTACATGCCTCGGTTGATCCTACAGACTTATAATAAAATCATAATCTGCCTTTACCACAAAATCTTTTAAAATTATCTCTGGTATTTCAAAGGCTCATCTCACACTCATATCAAGCACTCAATTATGCCCAGATGGATCAATCTTTAACAGAAGATAAAATGAAACATTTTGCAACCTTGATACTCCAGAACAAAAAAGTTAGTGTTGGGAGACAGGGCAAATATAACTGTCTGGACTGGGTGCTGGAGGAAGAATTTTCTATGTTTTCTTTGACAAAATGTAACAAAGCAGCATCCTAACAGCAAGGACCAAAGTAAAACCAAGACAGAATTGAAAATGCTGTGCTATAAAGTCGTATTTACATTTTCTACTATTCTTACAGTAGTAGACAATCTCTGAGAACTTTGTGCATTATTCAAATCCAGGATGCCTCTCAGCATCTTCTACATGAGAAACCGAAGCAGAGTTTAACACAGAGCTTTGTCCTTTCAGCTACTATTGCTGACCCTGCCTATCTTGTCATCTGGTACATGTGCCTTCATCTCTCCACTGTGCACAGTGTTTGAATTGCCAGATGTCTTTATGATAAAATGATCCAGATTTTAGTGGATGACATCTACCTGTATAGATTCCACAGCCATTTACCACTTCATACAGATGTGGCACTCAAAACAAGCCCATTTGCCTTAAAATATCTCATTAGGAATGAGACAAATAGGAATGACAAATTTCTGACTAACACATAACAGCATTTGTTTGGGACAGTTCAGTCTGTGAAGCAACACTTGAAAATAACTGTTTGCTTTCCTTCCACACAAAATTTATCTCTTCTGTTTCTGTACATGCACTGGCACCTGCCATAAACGGTGAAGTAAAACTGTGCAGTGTTCTGCAATACTATCTATATGGTCAATACCTATTAGTCACTACTGATCAAGCCCTGCTCACATGTGTAACACATTCATATGAGCACATGAATACAATTAGTGTATTACTTCTTCACCATACCCTAGCATCCAGCTACAGTGAAAAATATTTTGACCTACACAGGTTTCTGTTTTCCTCATTAACACTGTTTCCACCAGCTTAATACAGACCTTTCTAATACCAGTTTGTTTCCACAAAGAGTTGCAAGTGTTTGCTAGCTGATTGCTAGGTCCTTCAGCCTTCTTTGCTCCCTGCCAATTAATGCTTTATTTTCTCTTACAAATCAACAGCGTACCTGACTTTTTAAGCCCTATTCTCCAGGGCTGTCATGGCCTTGAAGCAGTCAAATATATACACTCAGTGAGCACACACTCCCCACAATTGCACATCTGCAAGCAGTCCTCTGCGTGTCACGCTCTGGCTCAGGCTGAGTCGAAGGGAAAGCCTAAATCACTTTAACACAGTGCGGTGGGAGTTTAATCTGCCCTCATCCTTCAGTGCAAATACAGCAGGGAAGTCATAACCCCACTGATGATGGAATTTAGTTTCTCTTTTTCAAGAAGGACTTGGCAAAAATAGAAAGAGCGTACAGGCGTGTTGAACATCTTCAAAGCTGTGTGGTCATATTCCGTTTGGATGATTTTTTTCTCCTCATCACAGCTGTCTTGCTGATAGAGATTCAACAGGGAGTCATGACATCATCATTCATGAAGCATATACAGCTTCTTTTTTCTTTTTTTAAATAGTAACAAGGACCATCTACTCCATCTTTACCCATACGGGATGAGTAAAATTCTGGTTGACTGATGTAAAGAGCCCATTGATCCAAACTGAGCCAGATTATCCTACCTTGACCACCGGAGCAACGGAACTCACTTTCGAGGTCAGCTATCATAAGGGGAAAAGGAGGTCCAACCCTGCTGAAGAGGGGAGTCACTGTCACTTCACTAGACAGAAACCTGTCTATATTTTTGATGAACACTATGTGCCAAAAGACAAAATACATGTTACCACAGAGCAAACAGAAGCTATGAATAGAAGAGCCAGAGGAACCTTGCCGCACAGCAAGAGCTCAGGGGGGGTTTGCTGCCAAGTTGGTTTTATCCCTTCAGCTTGTTCATAGCTGAACTCTGTAGGCACTGGTACCACCACAGAGACTCAGAAGTATTCTGCAAGTCTTCTGCAAAAATTTTACAAAAGGTAAATAAAATTTGTGTTTACCACTGGCCAAAACAACCTTTGGCTTAGAATCTGAACCACAAAGGCATTAGAAATGTCAATTCTTCAAATTATTCTGTTTTGACATTTTGGTGCCTTACCATAGTAGACTTTCCCTGCGTGGTATGGAGGGAACAGAGAATAGAATATGTCTCTTTTTCTTACCTCAGAAATAAGATAACTAGACATTTACATTACATTGCTTTACCAAAAGATGAATATAGATAAATTTTCCACCTCATCCTGTGGTATAGCACATCTTTATATATATATACATACACACATATATACGCACACACACACATAAAAATATTAAATGACTAAGTGATTATATGATCCATGGACACAGGTAAGCCTACAATGGCTTTGGAGTTATACGAAAACACAGTCCATAATAAAAATTGTTACCTAAACTTTCCCAGCTCTGATTCAATCAGATTTTGACCTCTCTTCATATTTACTCTGTATTTAGTTTGTATGGGTGGCTATTTCTTAAGAATTTTAGGACTTCTGAAGTACAATTTTCTTGTTTCTGCATTACCTAAAGCTACACAACTTTCACGCAAGAAGCACAGCCGTCCTGTTTCATGAGCCATGGGACTTTCAGTTAATATCAGCTAACAGACGGAAGTGCGAATATTCAGATATGCTTTGGTACACATACACATGTCGAACAACATGATAGTCTAGATGAGAGGCGCGTACTGCTATTTTGATTGCTCCCTGCAGGCTGCTGCACAGAAAAGTCGTGATGATTGCTCTTACCAAACATGGGTGTCTACGCTTGTTTGCATGTGTCTTTGTGGGACTGTGTTTATTATATATTAATACACACACACACAAATACATATATCTACGTGAAAAAATAATTTGCTCTCTAGCACAATGATATGTCAAATTTCCTGTATATTTGCTTACAAAAGAGTTATTGACATGAGACTGGAGGTAAAGCGCACTACCTGTGTGCACAGCTTACATACTGGTTCAAATATTAGCTGCGTGCTAGGGCACTGATAATAGAATAAGAATCAGGGAAAGGGAAAAAAGGAAACATCTTTTATCTCCCCTCTCAATTTATTCACTATAAAGCTGCTGGTCCTTTTACTGTTCCACATGAAAAGCAGTAGTAGAGGAATAATGCTCCTATAAAACGTGATTTTCTCATTATTTCTTCACATTTTTTGATACAGCCAAGTAGGTATTCTCACAAAGGGCTAGCAATATCTAATCCCTAATAGTTAATATTTTTAAGTTACCTTTGATACCAGGACATTGCATTTCACTAAGCAAAATGATGAAGCACTTCCATGCTCAACTTAGCCTTGCTTCTATTTGTAAACATTTCTGCTTTCTAGAGCTCACAAAGCTTTAACTGAATATATCCAACCTTGATATGTAGAAACATACTTTTCCCTCTTTTCCAAAACTGCTTTTTTTTTCCCGGCTGCATTCTCTATTCCCCTTTTCTGAGATGGAGAAAACTGCTTTCATATTGAGAATTACTTTTGAAACTAGAGAACATGCATTTAATGCTTATCTTCTCCCCCAACTTCATCTATATTTAAGTGGTGTGGGCACCTAGAAATTAATAATTGAAAATGGAAATTAGTTCAGCAGAATACCTTCAGAGAAACTAATAATTTTTTTCTTTGAAGAACAGTTTTAATTGAATTATTTAGGTGGAAAGGCAAAAAACATATACATTTTACAGTGCCACTGGAGAAATCCAAGAGGAAATCCAATGGGTAGCAGAAGCTTAGGAGGAATACAGTTTTATCTTTTAGGTAACTAATTCTTATGTGAAGTAAAATATTACATTGGTCATGTTCACCGAGACTCTGATAAAAGTGACTCAGTTCTTGTATCAAAAATAAAGCAGCAGAAATCTTTTGCAAATACACTAGTAAGTGGGTTTCATATCACTTCATAACAGAATCTAATAATTTAGCACATTTCATCTAACATGAATAAAATACTGGAATGCACAGGCTTGCAAAATCATACACAATCTAACTTTAGTTGTTGGTCAAAAGTTGCTATTAAAAGAGCCTTTTTGTATGCCTTTTTCTGTAAACATTTTCACTTTTTCATTCAAATCCTCAGCCTCTGATGCATTAAGTTTCCCAGCTGGAATCTAGAAATGTAATAAAAATATTTGGAAGATAAAATAAAAAAGCTTACGTAGCCTCCTTAATTTCTCATTGCCTTCTGGAAGACATGACTCCAGCATTTGCTAGAATTATGGTCAAATCCCTTAAAGACTCAACTAGGTGGGCAATGCTCAACCATACGGGTTCTCTTTCTTCATAGAAACATCCTCAGCAAGACAAAGGATCTCCAAATATGCTGTGAAATACAGAAGTTCTGAAAGGAGCTCCTCATATATTTTGAAGAAGAAATCATACCTGAGGTTAATTCAGATTCAAATGTACTTGTTTATTTCTGGTTTTCAGAATAAATTCAAGCAGACATTTTCCTCTCAGTTTTACTGCCATTTGCCTCATTACCATCATGATTAAAAGGAAAGATGAAATAAAGCCTTGACATTTCCATATGTGATTTTAAGTTACTCATATAAAAACACAGCAATTCAAAAGAGCAAAAGACTCTGAAAATCAAAACAGCAGATTAAATATATTTATTTAGGACTTACTTCATTAGCATTAATTAAGCTTCTACTTGGCTCATGAACCCTGAGAGATCTTTTCTTCTTCATTTGCAAATGGAAGTGTTTTTGCCAGGAGGGGGTGCCAAGTACCCACAGCATTAATTATGCAAAAAGGAAACACGTGGCAAATATTTAACAGAAGTAATAGTTACCAGTTTTTATAGTAGTTGTACTTTGACCCTTGATAGAGCAAATAGTAAATGAAGCTTTCAGCAACTAATGGCTGTTAAAGCATCTGTTGAGCAAGGTGTGTGTCTATCATAGTCCTGCTAATTTCTCATTTACTAAAATTACTCTAGTGCTTATCTGGGTACTTGGCAAATATGATAACATCAAAGAACTTTCCTGCTGCAGTATTTTTATAATCTAAAACAGTATTTGAAAGCCATAGAAAAATGCTAAAATTTTGAAAAGAAGGCAATACTAAGGAAATGTCATGTTAATACAGCAATTCACCAGTCTGATAGATATTTGCATTTTTGTGGGGCAATAGGAAGGCAAAAATGAACCTCCAAGCAAGACAACCAGGATAATGATCACAAAGCAGAGGGATAGGGAGTTAATAGCAATTACAGCAGATCTTGCTCATTTTGTTTCTGGGTTTCTGTTTGTAGGCTTGGTTTTGGGTAGTTTTAATGTAAGGTGAAGTCCTTTTTCACTCGATCTGGGGGGGGGGGGGGGGGGGGG
>JAVJGJ010000061.1:34143731-34166454 GCA_035590215.1 Microhierax caerulescens
GACCAGTTTTGCTAGATAATATTCATATAATGAACTTGCAAGTCATTTTTGCAGAACGCCATTACAAGTAAAATTTCTTATTTTCTAATACTTAAAGTATTTTCTACAAATAGATGAGAGGATCCAGAATCCACAATTCAGCTACAGTCAACAAATTGTTCTTTGCATACACAGGACAATAGGTAATTCTACACAATGATGACCTAAATTACAGTAAAGTGTAGTAAAAGCTCATCCTCAGTCCTACTATTTGATAATGCTACGTTTTCTTGATAGCATCAAATTTTGACAAAAAAAGCCATCAAGCTTCTACAAAATCATCTTTTTAGTATTCTGGACAGCTTTACTATTTTCTTGACTTCTTCTTTGTTAAAATATGCATTTATTTATGCATAGACATTCACACATCATTCAATCGATCATTATTTATTCTGATCCATCCAAATATATAACTCAAGCTACCTTCAAAAACACTTAATATATCAAAAGAAAAATGAGGTGAATGCAAGAAATAACATAAAATACCTATTACAAATACAAAGACAAAGTGACTAGCATGGATATATGTTCATAGAACAAAGTGAAAATAAAGTACTTAATACAAAAGAAACAACGTGTTACCACCCAGGAAGAAGAAACTTTGTGTAAAACTTTTCAGAAAAAGCAATGTCGAACTGAACAACCTCTAACCACACTTTACTGGGAGCTACCTGAAGTAATCCATCCAAGAACTAGTCAGAAGAACTATTAGTGGTATCAGAAGAGCTAACCGAAGCACTGCAGAGTAACACGGCACCTTTCACAGCAAACTCTGCTTACACTGGGGACCAGAGGTCAGCTTTTATATTCAGGCTTCTGCTACGATACGTCTCCATAGGTAGATCCAGACAGAGAGGGGTATCTCCTCTGTCTCAGACAGAAGCCAGGTCCAGCACAGAAATATGAAAACCTTTGCTACAAACTACTGGAGAAGACAAGGCAAAGAAGAGAGAACATTGGACAAAAATTGGGTTTTTCAGCAATGGAGGCCCTTTGAACCCCTCCAAAGACTCTTTCTCCTGAGTAAAAGCATGACATTAACTTTACTAGGGACATTAACAAAGTTGAGTAACATATCTTCACTATGAATTATGCCAATGTTTTCAAATGTGGATTAAATATCCCATACCATTCCTACCAGGTATGGGATATTTCTTTCTCAGACATATTGAATGAGGTCTCTAATTCAAGTAAACTGGAGGCAGAAAAATGTTGATGAATCTAATTAGGCATCTAGTTGTGGTGGTTTTTTTCCCCTGAAAATACTTAATGCTGTGGTAATGGATTCTATAGAGGTGAGGCAAAGAGATAATCAACTGATCTCTTCCAAAATTTTAATCAAATATGAGAAATATTTAGCAAATACATAAACAGCTCCCCAACATATGAAGACACACAGAATGGTGTTTTATATCTGGCACAGTTTTAACACAGTTAAAAGATAGCAATTTAAAGAGTGTGACCTTGAAAACAGTTCTCATAAATAACAGCGATGTGACCTTAAAACACATTAATTCATTAGATAAAAGTTTCTTCTCCACAACGGCAAACATTTTCAATTTCACTACCAAAATGTCACGACGCAAACAGCAGATGTTTCTCTGGGCTTTTCTCTTAATCTTCACAAAACCCTCTACTCTAGGTAAATAACCAGAAACAGAAATAACTTGCAACCACCATGGCAGCTTCAAAGCAAAGGTATTATGGTCCAGCCATCTGGTATCTGACATAAACCTAACTGTTGTTCTTCACTAGCCACATGTGGCCTACCATCCCATCAGTGAGCCCTAGAAATTATTCATAGCAGTCGACAACTTAGACTGATGTGTGTTTTTCACAAGGATGAAAAGTATTACCGTATACTTGATTTCACTGCAGACATATTCCCTCCTCTCTGTAATAAGTTGTTCCAGGCTGCATACAAATTTTCCTGCTCAGGTGTTTAATTTCTATTGTTTTTCTTTTCATCTTCTTATATCATCTATTTAAACTCTTGACAATCCTCCCTCATCTAAGAAACTCAAATTAAGATTCCTGTGTAGGCTACACCGTTACTTAGGTCTTCTGCAGAGCTAAGGATTGGGAGTATCTTACACACTCCAGCCTATCACCTGGAAATAGTTGGTCCAAGTTCATGGATCTAACCCAGGACATTCCAAACAGTTACAGCATAAAGTTAGGATCTTCAGCTCAGTCAGACATACCTGTGCCTTGTGTTTCACATCTTGTGCTAGTTTTGCTGACCAGTCATGGCTACAGTACTGCTGTGCTGTTCTGCACTGCACCGGGAAGGGTGCTAGTCCCCTTCACTTTAGAGAGCTATACATTCCTGGTTTATGTGATAGCCACAGGGTATGTGTCATGGGTCGTTCCAGATGAAATTTTTCTAGATAAAGTTAACTTGTTCCCTGCTTGTTCTTCAGTTGTAATGAACAACTCTTGGAGATCACTCAGGTTACTATAACTTGATTATTTTGTTTAGAGTATGTCTTCCACTGCTTGTTTTGTTTATTATGAATTATTACCCTGTCCTTATTATATGGAAGACATATAAGAACTGTTTAGGAAGGGATGTCGGTAAACCAATCCTAGTGTGTTTGGTAACATGGATCTGTGCGACTGCACCTTTGTTTGAACCCAGACAGGTCCTATCTGGAGCTACAGCTGACAGACTCACATGCCTTAGACCTCTCCCTATATGACTTGCTGTCTACCCAGCCTCACTGCTGGTTGCTTCCTGTACTACCTTTATTCAAAACTCACTGATGAAGTGTTTGTTCAGTGACAAATCCTATAACCGAGAGTCACGGCAATTCGTCCTCAGTCACACGCCGTTCCTCTGCCTAACCTGTTCTGCTGGAACGATCTCTACTGACCTGTTTCTGCTAGAGGCAGCTGTTCCTTTGGGCAGCAACAGCCATTATTCACAACAGCCTTTATTCATTCGTGCTCCTTCTACATTTCTGGCTTGCTGCTGAAGTGGGACAGTAATGTGGCAAGGCATTTCTGCCACTTTAAACCCCTCCTTTTACCACATAAACAGCTTCAGGAGGACGTCCTCCTTGGCAGTTCTCATGGAAGTGGCTTCAGCACACTGTCATTGCAGGTGTACATCTATATGACAACACTCGGTATCATTCAGAGTGCACAGAAGATTTTGTGTTTTAATCAAAGTTATTATTTCCTAATTCTGCAGAACATATGGCACCATAAAGCCAGCGGTAGAGCAGACATTTTTTAAAGCATGACATTAACTTTACTAGGGACATTAACAAAGTTGAGTAACATTATCTTCACTGAAGTATGAATTATGCCAATGTTTTCAATTTTGGATGATTAAAGTTATACCTAAAATGACCACCTATTTTTTTGGAGTTCTGAGAATTAATAGCAGTCCACCTGTGCCTGTATCTGTAAGTACTTGTACATATTTCCAGAATGGCAATCTAAGAAGAAAAGATAGCATTGTTCTGATTCACTGTTTTCCCAAGGATTATAATTGGTAAGTCTGCCCCTGTTCTTAAGATACACCTCAAGAAAACAAAAAATTAATTTCTCCGTAATCACCACATGTGATTTTAGTTGTACTTGAGATTACTAATCAGAGGTACAGCACAGACAAATCGTATGAACTGCAATTTAATTTAAAATACTTTTAAAGTCTGTTCAGTTTTGCAAATGCATCATCTTTCTGCTACAACCTACATAGGTCACCATGTTCTGAAATACTGCCTGGTAAATAACCTACATATTTGTTACCATAAATCCTGTCACCATACTCTCATTATTAATAAATTAATGTGGTTAATTATTAAAACATACTAAGCATGTTCCAATTACTTTTTCCTTCCTGCTTCCACTTGCTTAATGCAATACATTCTAACCAGAAACATTTTCTTACAGTCCCACCATCTTGATGAATGCTATAAGCAACAGGGCTTATTCTCCAGACATTCAACTTAGAGCTTCTCTGCATGAACAAGTCAGACATTCACAGAGGTTTAGGGATCATACCTTGTGGGCATTAATGAGCTTATTAGAACACTGCAACAAGGATTATCTGAATTTCTTATTCAGAGAGTTGGAGCTTTTATAAGTCTCTCTTCAACTAGCAACACAAGTCAGTTTAAAATAACTGCTGTTCTAAAACAATTCTTTTTCTTCTCATATTGAGGTCAGTCATGATGATAATGGATGATTTATGTTCATAAAAAAATGGTAAAACTTTGGTAGAAAGCAATATATGAAACATAGCATTTCTGGTTTTATTATTATGAATTCAGCATAGCACAACTGACCTTGGCAGCAATTTTCATACTGAAATGAAAACACTATTTTTCATTGAATCCATCACATCCACTTTTGGATGTTAAACTTTTACCCACAGTTTTCATTGATCTTGTACTTGAAAACTTCTCTACACCTTCAAATTTCCTTCGCTCACAGCAGTAGCCATAAAGATGGTTATTCTGAAAATTACCTGAGTGTATATTTACATGAAGATGTGATTCTTTCAATAACTGTACAATTAAAGATGTGCTTCTTTCAATGACTGTACAAATTGCTTATTGGGATGAGACTAGAAAGGCATGTTTACATGTCTTTAATAAAAATGAATAAATTAATAGATCCTCTAAAAGCTATAGCAGGATCAGACTAGCATCATGCAGAAATATATGACAAAAATTATCCTCAGGCTTTTATTTTTATTTTTTTTTAACTTCAGTCTGTCTGGAGTATTAATACATTATTAAACTATAGCATTTTTAATGACTGTGCTTACCAGTTGCTGTCCTTGGACGCCCCAGGCTGCATACTGTAAAACTGAATCCTCTACTTCTGGAGGGTTTAACTCCCAAACTTCCCTTGAAAAAATGCAAAAATTTTTACTTGAACACGCTGCCATCACCTTGTGTATAGAACACCAACAATAACATCATATTGAAAAAACAATGTGACCTACCTTGTGTGTATGTTATAAATTACATATGAAGCTGTATAAGAATAATGAAAAACCTGTAACAAAAAAAGAAAACATGAGAATTACAAAACCAAATACTGGATTAAATAGACTACCATTATGACAGTCACAGTCTTTTAATCTTTTATTACTGAAAGAAAGATTTTACTGAATTAATTATAACCAGTAGACTTGGACCAGGGTTTGAATGCTGTATGAAGGACACACAAACTGAGCTATTAATTTAACCAGCCACTTAACCTGTACAATTGCACAAAAGAGGTCCCAATCAGAAAAATCTGTGTTCCTGTTAACAAAAGTATTAAAAAACCCAAACAACAACAACAACAAAAAACCCCAAGAACATACATTAGGAAAATAAATCACTTTTTCCTATATTTCTTCATCAAGTTATGGTCAAAACTGGCATCACAGTTTTTTACTTGAAGTGCAGACAGACACAGGGTTGTCTTATATTCTCCTGACCACCTGCTAGGTACAGCCTGAACAACTTTGTGGGCTATGGCTCATGAACAGAAGAGAAAACCTGAGCACTTGCTGGGGCTCTGTTTGGTGTGGCTTTCCTTAAGTATGTTTCAGTCTCATTTTGATCGACTTTCTTTGAAATCTGGGGGAAGTTTGTTTTATCTAAGATTTTTCATAAGTAACATTTTGTGTACAACAAAGAGCTATTTGTCAGTAAGCCTTCCTAATTCATCAGGAAGTTACCAGCAACTTCTGGTCTCAGAAACTCCAGGACTGTCTGGATAGAACAGAAAAGCAAATGTAATGTACAGTCTTATGTTGCTGTCTTCACTTGTAGAAAATTTTATTGAAGTCAACTGAACTCAACAGCATTGTCATTAAAGTGCAAAATATCAGGGCCTAATGTACCCAGAGCGTTCATGGTGGGGAACAGCATGGCAGAGTGTATAATGTGATGTCCCACCACATCAAACTGATAAATCAAAGCAAACTATTACATGTTTTCTCTAAAGTCAAACATTTTCCTATACACCTATGCGAATCACTGACATTTTACTGTCTTCCAGGCTCAGGGGATTGGTTTTAACTGAGCTCATTTCTTCACCACTACGTATCACATTATGAAAACAGCATAATTCCATAGTATTAATTAGTTTTATTACGAATTTAAATTACCTGATGGTCTTGGAATATAAAATATATTTATGACTAATTATTACTTATAAAAGAAACTCTTCTTTTTAATGTAAACTACTGACAGAGAGAAACTTAGGGTGACATCCACTAGACCTACTGTTGCTTCAGATCTACAAAATTACAGTATTTCTGCTTGGCACATGAAGGACTTCTGGACAGTGTCAGGATGGTTCCAGTTAGATGGAAACAGATACAGCTGTACAGCCGAAACCTTGATATAGATATATGTGTCGGGAACTCTTTAGTTTATATTATCTGCATCAGGTAACTTTCAGTATCTCCTCCAAAGAGACAAAGGAGGAACACATACGAACAGAGCCATCATCACACCAGAATGGTTTCAGAGGTTGTTATTTTGTCTGGAGGCTATTCAGTAACAGAACTACCTGAAACATCTTTCTGCTGACTCGCTTTCCATTATTAGCTCCCTATCAACACACACCAAGAATATAGCATGTCCTAAATCCTTGCTGGATGATGCTGCAAGAAACTCACAAAGGTCTGTAAGATTAGTAACTTCCACTTTGTGCAACACTAGAATTTCCCTTCTGCAAAATTTCCCTTCTGGACAAGAATCACTTCCATTTTCTAAGTGTATGATGACTAACATTGAAAGTGCCACTTCAGTAAGGAGAATCACACATTTAATAAATATATATTTTTTACAGCTTATAAGATGCTCAGTCATGCAAGGTATCAGCCTCTTCTGAGAAGTGCTAAGTGTGACAGAAATACAAAAAAAAAAAAAAAAAGAATATTATGATTGTTGTAGGAGGTTGAAAGGCACCAAGAAGAATATTCTAAGTAAATTGATTGCTTTTCTCTAAATAACTATCAAAAACTTATCTACTACCATGTCTCTATACTAGATGTACATATACATCTAATTATATACATAGTAGAAGGAGACTACTTGCCTACATACCACAAGGTTTAAAAGTTCAGTGGTGTTTCTTGGAAAAATAAACTTGGTAACAACATGTCAGAGAGCCTATCAAGATAGAGTTATTCAAGTACTGCTGGTAAGACAATAAGACAAATCATTAGCTTCAAAGCTCCTGCTTTGTTTTATAAATCTTTTATTGTTCGAGGTAAGAGATAGCAGCTCTAAGGGCCATACATGATTAAATCATGGTGGTTTCTGCACAGGGCATCCACTGTCAGAGGTTATCCAGAGGGGCACTTGTCAGCAGCTGTTACAGGGGACGGTCTCATATAGGCACTTACAGCAAGAGGAATGGGTCTGTTGTGCTTCCAGAAAAAGAGAAAAGTACATCACAGAAAACATGTGGAGGGCTGACAAGTATTTACAATAGAAGTATTTAAAAAGTAAATTACTAGTCAGAATGTATTTTAATAAGAAACGCTAAACTGATAAGTCATTTTGACAGCTTTAACAGAAAATACAAGAACACTACTTCATATTTCATGTGTAAACTCTCCTCTTGCCTTACGGTAAAATTTCTATCTACATGTTTACGTAAAGGTATTGATATCTTTGTGTTACAAGTATTAATACCTTTAAAATTCACCCTATCTGCAATAGCCACATACTGAAACACAATCACTATAGAAATTAAACAAAATAAATAAATAAATAAATAATTGAATAAATCAAAGAGGATGTAGAAAACCCTTCCCTTTCAAGTCTGGCTTATATAGTAAGTTCCTAGGAAGCTCTTGTAGTTTTGTACATAGGCTTAACCTGTTTGGCTTCCTTTTGCCTAGAGCCGTGTCAGTAGCTGGGACCACACATCTCCTGATCCCTAACATCCACATCACACAAGAGAAGCCCAACTGAAAGCACCAAGGCTTACGCTAACCATAGGCAGTATCAGTAACCCTCAAAATACTAGGATCAGACCTTCTGCACGGCCACCAGCTGCGTCCCCTTTGGAAGAGGCTTGGAGGATTCTGCCCTGCAACTCCTGTTTTGTGGGATGTGCACTAATCAGAAAAAAAAAATATCTGGTACTTTATGATGGAGTTTGCAAATAGAGAGCTCACACAGGTGAGAGCTCACACAGGTGAAGCTCACGCTGCACTGACCCCTCTCATGGTCTCTTTACAGTGAAGGCTGGTCACTGTCTCCACCACTGAAACCCAAAGTGCTATCGCTCCTACCCTGAAATGTTGTCAAACATCTCTTGTACTCCATACCTCCTAACTGGAGCAGTACCGAAAGGCTGAACTAAGACTAATACTTAAACATGGAGAGTCAATTACTCCAGCCGACAAAAAAAAACCAATTGATACATTTAAGTAGTGAAACTGAGGAAAAGAAAAAAAGTTTGTAGTAAAAAAAAGATTCACCTAGGTACAACGAGGAGAATCAATTAATGAATATAGACACAGGGAACATCTCTAAGAAGTGAAACACTGTAAGAGAGGGAAGCTTTTTAAAATATTTAATACATTACAATAACTCCTGCACTGTCACATCAGTGCAGGAAAATTAAGAGAGGGAAATGGTGAGAGGAAAATGGCCTGACATAATTTATTAATATAACTATACATGTTAAGGTGGGAGACTGGGAGGACCCTTACCTCCACAAGTGGCACATACACTTGCTGGGGTTCAGGCCTTTCTAATGAGTAAATAACTTGCCTGTTTCCATTAGGATAAGCTAGAAAATGTTCCCCATAATGTTAAGAACTGTAAAAATGGCTTTTTAGGTCAGGCAGACAGAAAACTTCCCCCTCAATATAATTTATTTAATGTTTCTTTTGCCATAGAATGCAGTAGGTTACAACTGTTGCATATCATCTATTTCTTCTCAATTCAGACTTTCATCGATTTATAAACTGAAGACAGGCTTTCCTGTGATGTTGTTCAGCATTGGAAAAGTTAGCTACATTTGTGTATGAAGAAAATAAAATTAGAGAACTATATTACCAAGGACCTAAAAGGAAAAGGTAAAAAAAAGTATTTGAAGACAAATTGCTCCAGTCAAAACTTATTGAAATAACAATCTATTATTCAGCCAACAGCCAACAATAAAAAAACCACACTTATCAATCACGATCTGAACTTTTAGATGACATACTGTTTTGAGCCTTGTATGTCCTTTCTTTTCTACCTTTCAAGGAATGTCTTTGTCTTTCTAAGGTTTCTAAAAATGAAGTACTGTCATGGAGCTCAATGTATAGCCCACAAGATGCAGGAAAACAATGTGCCCTATACACTCAACTAATTCTGTACTATACTCCAGGAAATACTCAGTTTGCTGTCCTTGGGCAATTTGGGAAACATCCCTCAAAAGAATACTGTTTGTGCTAAAAAGCTGCCAAGAAAACCTCACCAGCAGTATTTCTAAAGGATGATGAGGGCCTTCAGCTCCAGGGGAATGGAGGAAAGCTGAGGACATTAGAACCTTGCAGCGCTATAATCACGAAATGCTTGGGCATGCCAAACATCTTGACACATCCTTTATATTATTTCCTGTATTATAAACCAATTACAATAATATTCCTGTATTATAAACCAATTATATTCTTTCACTTTCCCCTTTCAGGTTAAAAAAAAAAAAAAAAAAAGTCTTCTCACAGGGCATAAAAGCACTCAGTCTGAGCAAGAATGATAAAAAGTGACAGTATATGAAATACACTGAAAATTGCAGCATCTGTAGTAATACTTTCAGTTATTCCCACATATACCAGCCAAATAGGTATATCTTTCACACACAATATTCCTATGGTAGATATCTATTTATTTGTACTGTACCTAGCAAATAAGAAAAAAAACCCAAAAACCAACTTTAAAAGCTATACCATTCCTATTAATTAAAACAAGATAATGAGCAGAGTATCATTAAATAATTGAAACTACAGAATATGCCATCATGCCCATACCACTTATCCCAAAACACAGACATTGACTTGGAAGGAGGGGCAGTTTCTCAGATCAGGTTCGAGATCATACAGACTTTTATGATCCATCAGTGAGGTATCGGAACTTTTATGGGTTAACTTACACTTCTGATCACATGGAAAACAAAATCTAGTATTTTAAGAGATTACCACTCTGAATGTGGGAAGTTTTAACTGCTGCAGTATATGGATGCCACCCAAATAGTATTATTCATAAAAAGAGAAAGATCAAGAAACTGCTTTTACTGCTTCACTGGCATAAGTCAGTTATTAGGCAGCTCAGAGCTAAGAGAACCCGACCTGGAAAAGGTTTTGTGTGCCTGAAAGCTTTTTTCCCAGCTACCTCAGTTGGTCTAATAAAAGATACTAACTTTTCCCACAAATCTTGGCTGATTTATCTCTTCAGGCCAGCACATCTATCAACAACGTTATTGAGAAACAAACATTCCTGAGTGCAGGTGAAAAAAAGGACTACCTGAAAGTAAAATGAACCTTCGTAATTAATAACCTGTCTTACAGTATATATCACAAAATGCATGTGGAACTGAGAAATCAAGGGAAAGGAAACAAACAGGAATACATCTTGACAAGGACATTCGCTTCTTCACTCATCCATGGCTGTTCTCACTTTTTAAGATCTTTCATAATACATTAGTGAAATGGTTTGGAAAGTTTTCAAAGTGGCTCATGAGTGCCAGACAGAAAACTACTGGCTGGCGTACACGGTTTGGAGAACCGCAACATGAGTAGGATTTTGCCTTCATCCTCTTTTCTACAATGGAATTAAGGATTTGAAGAATTACTGAAAAAATCTACTTATGCTCAAAACTGAACCGAAAGACTTTGCCATGGTAAAGCGATTACAAGGCCAGGATAAATGTTAACCAATATTTTATCCATCATTCATGCGAGGAAGTGCTCCCACACAATGCCACACACAACCTCAATTCACAGTTCCAAGATCAAACCTTCAACAACCCTTCACTAAAGACTCAAAACTTCAATTTAGGAAAAGAAATGCAAGCATATATTGCTTCCTTTTCTGCCTTTGGGATAAAAGTAGCTTGGAAGAAATACGGAGCCTGCAGAACATGCCATGAACTACAATAATAAGGCAGTACCAGACTTGGAGTGGAGAAAATGTGAGAGGAGCACAACGAAATACAGATGCACAGGATGGTTACTGAGGCCTTTTGAAGGCATTACTGAAATTAAGGTGCTATGCTTACGACACAGTCACATCAAAAGCAAGCGACATAGCAGACAATGTGAGCCGTGCTGACGACTTTGGGTAAGTCGATCCCACAGATGCACACAACCCATCTAACTCCACACAATTTAACCCTAGTTAACTGGGAGTGCAATGAAGTGCAACACTCAGCTAGTTGTGCATGAGCTCACGACGCAGGGCTTTGGCACAGCTTCTCAAGCACAACGCTACTGATCCAGCCACAGCATTTCCAGAGGGCAATTAGTACCCGCACACAGCGCGACAACATACAAATTAAGACTAAAAGGAGGCTGGATGGCTCAATAACATACTCTGTTATGATAATATACTCTGTATCGTAGAGATCTGACTTTTGTTACTCAATTTTCAGCTAGCATGAAATGAGCCAACCAAAATATTGTATCATGTACTTTCAGTAAGTCGTTACTGTATATTCAAATTCACTTTATAAAAAATCACAGCCTATACAAATTACACAAAATTCTACAATATATTGTATTGAATAGTTATATATATTAGCTATATAAATTATGTAAATTATCTAAATATATATTGTATTGTATAGTCTCTATATATTAGCTATATAAATTATGTAAATTATTATTTAAATTCTTTGTCCTCTAGCTAGTGATATTTTACTCCCAGTTTTGCTCAGTGTACACTAGTGTAATTCAGATTCCCAGCAATGAAAATGAGAAAAGACTATGAGCAGGTAATTAATGTCATATACAAACTCTTTATTCTGCTACATATTCGGAGAACACCAAATTCTTTGTGGCCAGATTTCACCCTTTGTGGTAGTCTGCTGAAAGCAAATGAGTTACACTAGGAAGGTTTTAAGTCTTTGCCTTATGCCATCAGGATTTCAAGCAGCAACTTCTTGCTCTCAAAAAACCCAGATCAAAATTCAAATAACAAACTTGTATTCCTCATTTTCTTTTTATGAGCATTAAGACATGTGACTTTGCTAGGACTGCAGTGCAAAGAGAATGGAATCAGTATCTAAAGTGCTGAGCCACAACTTTCACAAAACAATAAAAATGATATATGCTTTCCTTCCCTTTATATTATGTGTGTGGTACTCTTGTTAGTAAAAGTTGTGATGGAGCTAAGATGAAATTAGTAGCAGCACAATTACTGCCAAAGGCAAAGTACAGCTGCTGGATGAATCCTCCATCCATTTTTCAATTTAAGTCTTAAATAAATTAATAATGTTATCAATAACATTATTAGGTGAAATCCACCTTTCCATAAAACTTCTTTGTCATTCACTTCATATGTTCCCCATTTGCCTGTTCAGTCTGACTCCATGTGTTCTCCAGCAGAGCAACTGCTTCTAAAGGGGATTAAAGAACTAAATACGGCATGGTTGTGCTTGGGTTTCACCTAACGTGCTGCCTGAGTGTGTAAAATGTGAATAGAGAGCTCTGCAGCACTCACTGCCAAGCCACAGGCACGTGAAAGCACTAGATAACACTCACACTACAGATGAAGAGTTTGAAACGCCCTATATCAATAAGGGACCGATGCTGCATATTTATGAAAATAACATCGGTTAAAGATTGGAATTATGTTGGTTTCATCCCATGGCAACAAAACCAAGTGACACTGTGTAGTGATACCAAAGCTCAGCTCACTTAGGGGTATACATCAGAAATGGTTCACACCATCTTTCAGTAAAGTGGCACCTTTTGTTCTTGGGAGGTGCACTGTCTGGCTGTCCTTTTCCCAATCCTAGATTCAGCAGGAATTTAATCACATGAGTTTTCAATTTAATCACATGAGATTGGGTGATATGAATTAACTCCTTCATGAATTGTGGATCTGCACCAGTTTACCATAATGTAAAACTGCAGTTAATTTTACATAATTTATAGTTCATGCAGCTAGAAAGGACTGCCGTGATCACTGTGCCTGACCTCCTACATCTGAAGCAAAATTTATGGGACCTCTCATTTTAAATAGTATGATACCAACAAAGATTCCCAATCTCTTCTTTATGGGATTCAGAGTAACCCTGAGAAACAACCAACAAAAGAGTCTATAACAATGAGATGACTAATTTCCACACATCTTTGAATCCTGTTGTTTCTACCTAGTTCTGCAAGCAAAAAACTAGAGGTAAATTTTACAAATATTGATGTCTAAATCCCTCTCTATTTTTTTGTATATATATATAGGTAGAATACCTTATTTCTGAAAGCTTTATATCTAATTGCAAATAATTAATCTAAGATGGCTTGATGTGCTTGAGTTAAATTACAAGGTTATAACTTTGCAAAGCATTGTATTTGTTTCAGTCAACATCAATTACTTGTCATGATTGATAAGAACCACTGTGTATCATTGGTAATAATTTATGGTTAGCGTTAATACCTTGGGGTATGAAATATTGCCAGCCATAACAACTATATGCTGCCAAACAAAAATAAATATAAAGGCAAGACATTTCTCGACATGTAATTTATCTGTAAGAGAAAAGTCTTTCAAGGAAGCCTAAACAATAAAGCTCCGCTAGAAAATCTGCTAAAGCTTCAATTGTTCCACATATAATTTTTCAGTAAGATTAATTATCTCAAGAAAAAGACATCCATCGCAGAATGTTAATTAATTCACAATCAATTAAACTTAGTTCATCTAACCAACAGCAATGTGATACAAACCACAGTTCTGAATAACTGCAGAAACTTCTTTTTCTTCTCCTACATCAAGAGCTGAGATAGACCACCCTATATTTGGATATGCAACTCAATCATTTTTGAATATATAATAACTTCAGATGAGTGAATTATTCAAAAAAGAATGTTCTGCATTGCTACTTCTGAAAGCCTCATATATCACTGTCATTTGAAATTCTATTAGTTACACTATCACGTAAAATACGTTTCTGAGTCTTGTATGAGATGACTTATGACAAAAATGTATATGAATTTTTTTCCGGCTTATTCACCTTCAGCATTAAAAACCAGGTATGATTTCACTGAGATGATTGTTACATGACGGCAAAACTAGCAAGTCTCAAGCCTCAAGCATAATGCGTGCATTTTTTATATTGATACACATGTACCTGTACATCATTTTCAAGTGTATGCTCACACTCATATTAAGTATGATTAGAATTTTGACTTCACAGATATTTTGGGATTTAAAGAAACTTGTCCTTTCCTGAACTGATTTGCAAGCAGCTTCACAACATGCGTGCGTATTTTGATCTGGACTAGCGTAAAGGGAAACAGAAGATATCAATGCTGACAACACAACCAGAACTTGATTTCCATAGAAATATGAGGCTGGTGAAGGTGCTTGCTTCGGTCACTGCAGCTGAGGATACTAAATCTGTCTTAGGAAAATATGTAGTTAAGTACTTTAATACTGCTTGATACTTTAAACAGTCTTATCTCTTTACATGTAGAGTCCTCCCAGTACAACGTGAATCCCGTACGAGAGGCATCCTTTATGGGAAACTTGGACTGAGTATCTCCACATATATTGAAAACTGTTAATTGAAACCAAAGTATGTTTTAAATCACCGCTTCTTGAAGGCAGAGATGCAAGAAGTCTCCTTAGAGTGTTTTGTGATGGTTTAATTTAGTTTGCTCTTTGGGATACTCTGGAAGAAAGAATCAAGCCAACACTTGGTTTTCTTCTCAGGTTTTCCAAGTTAATATGTTCCTCACGTATTGTATTTATTTGAACAGATTGCTAGAGAGAAAATTGCCAAATAGAGAAAAAATACAACCTTGTTTTGAAGAGATGCGCTTCTACATGTAGTCATATTTACAAGAATGTATATAAGATGATTCAAGTGAAACATTATATGCAAAGATATGGGTAAAAAAAGTTGAGAAAATGCTTTCTAAAATCATATTCCATATAAAATAAAATGTCCAGGTTCTGAGCACAAAACCGAACTGAAGGTGCCCTGAAATGATGAGGATACAACAGAAAATCAAGGTATGCAATGGGACAGTTTTGAAGTAAAGACTACAGTCTCAGTATCTCTCTTTCTTCTCCAGAGACTCTGACTCACTCAAGCATCAGTAAGAAAGCAGATACTGGAAGCTCCTCTCCTCCTTGGTTACAGATGACATGAGATGAGAAGCCCCTGTGGAGCTGCAGAAAGGACAAACAGTGAGATAAATGGCCTCTGGGTCTGAAGAAATGCAAAGGGAAAATGAAAAAATGGGCTGGGAGAAGTAGATGGGTTAACCAGAAAGCATGCAGGATGGAGGAAGGAAAACAAAAAGATAAAACTAAAAATATCAGGATAGGAAAACAGAGAAATAATAATAATAATAATAATAATAATAGGTAAAAAAAACCCACCAAAAAAAAATCAAAAACCAACGTTCAGAACAAAACAGAACCGAACCCCTTAAAGGGCTGAAAATGAAGAGAAAAGAGAACAGGCAGCAGGGATGGAAAGCAGTAAGCAGATCCACAGTGTGTGGGCATGGTGGACAGAAAACACTGGCTCTTAGGACTGATAAGGAAATCCACGCAGAGCAGACTGGCATTTAGACCCTTTGTCTTTTGGAGGATAGAAGACATGAGTGAAAACAGTTTTCTCAAGAATCTGACAGTTCAGTACTTGAATATATGAACTTCCCGCCTTTCACACTCTTGCCTACCATCATCACCAATTGCTTAGTGGGGACATGCCACATAGACCCACTGCATTCCTGCTTTTCCTTCCCATGTGTGGAGTCATCTTCTTTTCTCTGGGAGTCTCCCACGGTGATACCAAGACACCTTTAATGGTATTTCTACATGCTAGACTGTCCACGCAATTTTTGTATACTGTTGGTGATTTGTGGTTTTTTTTTTTTCAATTGTATTAAATTCCTTATTTGGTCTTTCATAGTTTTTTTATGAGAAAATGACTGTTGTGTGCCTTGAATTTGAGTATTTATTAAACGTTTCACATTTCGTGTTTTGAAACCCACGTGGTTAAATGCTCTTGTACTGCAATCAAACCCTTACGACTCAAGCAGCCAATATGGCCAGGATCCATCCCTCCAAACCATTCTCTAGAAACCCTGTTTAAACTCTTCAAATTATTTAAACGCTGCAATTTAGATTTTTCCCCTTCTTACATAAGTTCTGCTATGGAGTGTGAACTCCAGTACCTTCAATAAACTACACCTATGTTAAGACAGCATGAAAAGAAAATCTTGTCCACAGCAGTAAGTCCCACAAGTATCGCTACAGCTAAATTTCATCTTTAGTTTTAAAATTCCTTTATGGTCATGCCCTATTCATCTCTCTTATCTCTGCGATTTCTTTGGTGCTGCTGATCCTGCTAGCTGGCTTGTATTGTTCCCCTTCTGTTCCACTACCTTGTTACAAAACTGAGCAAAATACCACCTCTATTAGCAGCTTCCAACAATTGAGCACAGTGCTAGTTATCCACTCCAGCACTTCCCATTAGCAAGCCATGATGCTGCTTGCAGTCAACTAGGCCTACCTTCACTAATTTTCTCTTATTGTACCGTATTTCTGTATTAGTCTCTGTTGTTACCATTTTATGATATTACAGTACCTTTGATGGGGGTAACATTAAGTAGGCTCTCCTAGCAAATAAAAGACCTCTTCATGATGAAGCGATTAAAAGGTCATGATAAGAGAGCTATTCATTTAGTACAAGGGACTACATCACGGTGATCTCAAAGAACCTGTAACAAAGTGATGAATACCTCACACCAAACTCAGCTCTCCAGGATACATCTAATCTGGTGCTATATTTGCAGACAATAAATAGAATTAAAAAGGTTAAATTTGTGCAGGTGGTTGACTGCCTTCACTGAAACATTAATTTATTGCCTGAGACCCCAGGCTAACAACCTTTCATGCTCATATGCCCCAAAAGACTTGTCCTTACTTAAAAAGAACACAAAAATTGGATAATAAAGGCGCACATCTTAATGTTTCTCTAAAAAGTGGACCCAACCATTTGATCTGTTAGGTCTGCCACACTATCAGTGTTCCTCAGAGCATGAGACTGAAGCCTGGTTTAAAGCATGATATGCAACAAAGACAGCTTTGCAAAGATGCACTTAAAACATTTCTCTGGGACAGTTACATAAAGGTCTAGTCTTTGCCATCTACTTCAAGGTATTTCAACTCTGTCTATGTATGTATTTTAAAAGATCTTTCATTCTATCTGTACCAAAGTAACTGCTAACTCTGATTTTGCAGGGATTCACTTATTCAACACTCCTCCTTTCAACACTGTTGAGAGATGCAAATGCCAGCAGATTTATCTGCTTTCCTGACTGACCTGTTGGCCTAGTCAGAGAAGAGACAGTCAGCCAATTTTTCTTTGATCAAGGAGCCAGGAATGCAGGCAATGCTTCTTCTGAGAAAGATGGGATGGGTTCCTCATGCATAATGTAGACGGGAGATACCCCTGCTACATAATGAGCTACAAGAAGAGAACTGTGAGACAGGAGGGTTAAAAAGTTTGAAACACATACAAACCTTTCTTGTCTTTGGGCATCTGCTTTGGGACAGTTTTCAGTTAAAGGGTTATGTATTACTTCCTAAAAGCCAAAGCAGTGTCAGCCATCCCCATTTACATCCACTTGCGCAGTGGATCCAATGATGTTGTTGCAACGGTGTTTCTAGTGAAAGGAAGCTCGGCCTCAGCATTTTTTAAGTAATGACCTGGGTCAGGCTGGCTGTTTTCCTTTAGGATAAGTAATTCTACATTACTAGAAAGACACAGGTTTTCCCTGAAGGTTACTTGTCCTTGCTCAGTGAGGAAGTAGCAAATTCCAGATTCCAATGATAAAGGAGTCAGCTTGATACTTTACTGTCTTGTTTCTCCAGTTTTGTTTTGGTTTTTTTTTCTTTGGGGAAGAGACTGGTAAAGTAGTGGTGGGTTGTGTTTGTTGTTTGTTTGGAGTTTTAATCTGTTTTCATCCTTTTCCTTTGCAGAATGTTCTTACCACATCTTTTGTTCTAATTTAAAAATAATTAACTTCTTTTATTCTTGATTTTAAATATTTCCTAGAGATCTATTCTCTGCTTTGATTGTACAGTCACAGAACATATCAGACCACTTGTTAAATTGCACCATATATTAGCTCTTGTTAAGGAATAGAAAAACAGCTTTTTTGGTCATTTTTTTAGTACTCTTAAATGATATCACCATTAATGGTGGACATAGCTGTGGCTAGTAGCAAAATTACTTCATTACTGCTGCACATCTTCCTTCTGTTACCTCCATGTAATGCTGCTTTGGTTCCTCTTGTGTTAACGTATCTGATAAAATGCAGTACAGTTTGCTTTCTGTTTGACGCTGTGCTTTTGCCAAGACGTTTAAAAGGGCACTGGCAACTATGCCATTTATCATCTTCACCTACTGCCTTGTCGAAGCAGAGAAAAGCAACATCAAGAATGAATTCAGCAGAATAGAAAAACTGTATTTTATTCATCTGCATTGGTTGGTACAGAACTTACTAAAATATGGGTCACTAACTGATAGTACAGATGGTATTGCTTGTATCAATATGACTCCCCTGAGAATTAATTTTGTTGTAATGATAGACCCTTCCTCTCTGGCTTCCAACATTTCGTAATTTTGATGATCATATTTATAGATTTGCCCATCTGTCAACTCACTACTTTCCCTATTTGCATCCAGAGACTAATGTTCCAAGTATTTCATTAAAGCCCTGTTCTGATAATCTGTGCAAACAAGATTTACAAGGTAGTGCGTCATGCTTATGAACTGACTGCATTTCACAGTGATTGCTAGGCACATGAGCAGTGAACAGGTACTGGTTTCAAGCTCTTGTAGGGTACCTCTTACAATGAGGTGCGATCTCTGGTTACTATCTCAAGTACAAAGATACATCAGTGATTACACTTTAAAAACATTTTTCTAATAATATCTGCCTAAAAGCTGAAGTAAATGTGCTCAAGACCTTTCACATCAGCCATCAGCTAAGCAGGTATCAGTAAGACTACATATTTCCTTGTAGGTGATTAAACGTTTCCAATGATGTAGCTTCACAACACCAAGGTAAGGACTCAGCTGGATTTGCTCTTTTAACACCACTGCATGGGCTGCAAGTCAATTTTCAAAACCTTATGACAGGTCACTTGCACATTTTCTGAGCTTCTATTCTGATCCCAAAGTATTTGTAAAAAAGCTAATGCTTTTAGCTAAATAAAAAAAAGAAAGTTTGATAAACAAACTAGAACTTTCTATGATTTATTACATGGAACATTCTTTTTGCTATGTTTTTCTGGTAAGCATGCTTCGTTGCAAATGTATTTATCCTTGTATATACAGAGTTGCATGTGATTATGAATGTGATCTTCAGAGGGACTTTAACTTCTGTTAAGATTCTTAACAGAAGAAATCATCTGTTAGGGAAGCCTATCCTCACTTTAGGCCTTTCCAACTTAGGTATTGATTAGAACAGTTTAATGCCTGATCCTCCATATGACTCCCACCTGTGACATTATGTATCTGAAAAGAGATGGCTACAGGAAACTTACATATCTTGGATGAAAATCTTTTTATTGTATTGATCTCTGTAAACTTTGGTTAGCTCATTAATGTGTGATTTGTATCCAGAAACAAGTAGTAAACTTAAATATGCATTACTATTAAGTTCACATATATACTCACAGTAGTTCACTCATATATATAAGTGACAACTGGAGATTTTCAGTTATTTGCACAATGAAACCCTAAAGAGTTATTTGTTCATGGCAATGAACTAAATAGTCAGCAATCTATGTGGATAGGTTATAACCTGCTGTGTTGGAGCTCTCTTGCAGGGACACCACCACCAGGGATCTCTCATGGGCATATCTGACATTATTTTCAATGCTTCTTCAGCATAAAACATATGTGGGGAACAGAATTCTAAACTTTCTACAGATGGATGCATTTAGGTGTCAGATGAAGTCGATGGGGTGCACACCTCTGGCATAGTTCTTAAAGATCATCTTTGGTGCTTATCTGCATCTTCAGGCATTCAAATACCTCTGTAATTCTGACGCATAAGCCCTTGAAATTGTTACCCTTACCCTTTCCATGCACGCTAAAGACATCATAATCAAAACAAAGAAATCTAAGCGATCTTACATCAAACACCTTATGTAAAGTGCTTATATTCGTCTCACATATCACATGGAGCAAATTCCATAATATAACCACTTATTTGACATTTAAGTCATCTTCCTTGTAATTCAATGTGCAGAATTAAATGATTAAACCTAAAGTGATTATGTACATAATGAGTAAAAACAGATCAATCCTTTTTTTTTTTTTTATTTCAGTAGTGGGGGTTATAAAAATGTTTAAGCACCTTTAATATGAGGAACTACCTAGTAAAATTCACATTTGTGTCCTTTTAAAAATAATAATGGGACTTCAATCAAATTAAGCTTCTTAGATTTTCAAGTAAGCAGTGGCTATTTTATTATAATCCACTGACCAGATTCTCAGTTGCTGTACTGTTTTCTAACGCTATGGACTCTACTGATCTAAGCCCATTTTGAACACCTATATCCTCTTCTAAAATATTTTATTTTGATTTTTAAAATGTGGTTTATTTGCTGTAAGAGATACACAATAGGCCACATACTCAAGAGGGAGAACAGCCATTTTCACTTGATCTGTGTCTTGACCATCAAATTCCCTGACGTTCCCCCTCTTCCCTTACAGAAATTTATGATCAATTTAGCAAAGCCATTACAGAATCTCTTTTACTAATAATGATGAAGCAGTTTAAATGACTCCTACTCAAGTCCTTTTAACTATATTTTAGTTATAAGATTTATACATTCAATATGGAAGTTGAGATTAAAAATGATACAGAGAAACATGTATGATGATTCAGGCTCCTTTCAAAGGTAAGAACCATGTGTCAAATTAATACAAGAAGCAAAGCTTTGTATGTGTCAAGGAGGAGGGACAGGATTCATAGTAAATCCATCCTCTTGCAGGTGCAGATTTATACTCCATCTGGTTCTGTGGCCCAAGACCGAGTGTAACCAGTCCAGTAGTCTCAAAGTCTAGATCTTGTCTAATTGAATTCAATAACAAAATGTCATTGTCCTCAGTGGTACAGAGCACAGCTATCCTCACAAACATAAAGAGCCATTTCAGCACCTACTTAATGTGTAGAGCTCACCTTGCCATTAGACGTTTCATAGGAGTCTGCGGAGTGACCTTAGTACATACCGTTCCCATTCCAGCCAATATTAAGGGAGCACAGACATACATGGTTTACATGTGAATGCTTTTGGAAATTAAATGTAACCCTAAGAATTAGTACTTGTTAAAGTTGATTGTTCCTTCTCTCTTTCAATATTAAGAATGAAAATCACTAAGAGCAGTGTGTGCTACAAGCACAGCACTACTGATGTAATACAGGACACATACAGATCTCTTTAGCCTGCTGCTGGTTTATATATGGGTGCAAGCTATGTGATTAACTGCATATTCATTTAGAGGTTTAGGAATTTATAAGGGTCTATTAAGAAATTTGTTCTTTACTAGATATGTCTTCTTTTTTCTCAACTTTTTTTTTTTTCTTTTTTTAGTTCAAATTAGGTCAGTGGTACCTGACAGCTACAATTATACTTAACTAAATGCTACTGAGTTCTGCTAGCAGACACTTACTTCTCTATCAGTACTTGGGAAGCAGGTAAAATTAGTCAGTAAGCTAATGATCTGCTTTGATAGAAGCAATTTTAACTCTCTCATCATTCATTCCAGTTATTAACTGATGGGTCTTCCTAGAGAAGACTGCTTTCTTTACATATGTATTATTCTGGTAGAGCTAATCTAACTGGACTTATACCCAGGAGCCTATTATTATTTTTATCTAGGAGAACATGCATTTTCCAGTATTCCCTAGCAGACCCTTTTAAATTTCCGTTTGCATTTCTGGCATAGCTCCTCCATGAATGAATCTCTACTGGACCACCATTAGCTGTAAAATGTAATACTAAAATTGTCTAGTCTTCCCATTGTGGCTACTGCAGCTAATCTGACCACAGAGCTCCTTGAGCAATTACCCTTCTGGTGATTGTAACTCTGAAATACAAAGATGAGATAAAGGCTGTGTAATGCTTTGTACAGCAAGACTGCATCTAGCAAGGCTATCCAGTTTATTCCATGCTAATAATAACATACTTCTCTGATGTGTGATAAAAATCTTTAAGAAAACATTAAAGCGTTGTATTATATTCCCTTAACACATTTTTAGAAATTAAGTGACTTGAGCGCAGAGTGCTCTGCCCACAGCGTTTTAGCAGTTAGTTACAAGTTATCATTAACTTTTTAACATTGACAATGTTTCCTTGTCTAATTAGCATGCAATTAATCAGAGTACTAAATTCCTGTGTGCAAACTCACAAAAGCACCCTTTTTTTTTTTTTTTTTTTTTTTGGGGGGGGGGGGTAAAAAAAAA
>JAVJGJ010000061.1:34178332-34189165 GCA_035590215.1 Microhierax caerulescens
CTGAAACAATATCCTATAACAATGTTGTAAAACACACCACACTTTGGAGATCCATATCTTTTATATATATATATATATATATATATATATAAAGCATGTAAAGCCTAACACTCATCACTTCTAGTTACAAGTTAAGAGTAACATTGTTTTGTTAGATGGGGGGGGGTTATTTTCTTTACTTGGTGAAGTAACTACTAGGCATATTTTGTCAACTAACATTTGAGTTTTCAGTAGTATTATGTATTTCAATTCCTGTACATTAAATTATTAGGTAAAGTATGTTTTCTGGAAAAAAAAAATAATAATCCTGCATATACACTAAACATGCGCTCAGGAACAACTGATTGCCAAGTGATACGATAATCATCTGGGAACTACATGCCATTAATGGTCTGCCCAGAGAAAAGTACATGTCCCTGGCAGCAGATCAAGCTTCCACTGAAGCTGATAATTTATTGGTTAGAAAGCCCAGCAAGGAGGCATTGGAGATGTCACTGTGGCCGAAAGAACACTGGCACTTTTCAGTAATCTGTAATGACTAACAGGAAAAAAACATGCTTTAAGTGCCTTCAATTTTAAATAAAATGAGAGCTGAAAATCTGATATATTATTTAAAAAAAAAAATCAAAAAAAGCTTATTTCCTGTTGGTGCTTCCTCATGGGGTGATTCTACTGAGCTCTTTGTGGTTATTTTAACCACAGGGACAAGTGCCAAGAGGACGGGCCCAGGCCCTTTCCAGTGATGCCCAGTGGCTAGACAAGGGGCAATGGCCACAAACTGCAACACAGCAACGTCCCTCTGAATATGAAGAAGAATTCTGAGGGTGAAAGAGCACTGGAACAGGCTGCCCAGAGAGGTTGTGGGGTCTCCTTCTCTGGAGATGTTGAAAACTCACCTGGACACAGCTATGCAACTTGCTCTAGCTGAACCTGCTTTATCAGGGGGTTGGACAAGATGATCTCCAGAGGTTCCTTCCAACCCTGATCATTCTGTGATTCTGATTTTGGATTCACATTGTTTTAAGTAAGATGTGAACCAGACCCATAGATTCTGAAATCACTAGGTCTTATTTTTCAGGTAGTTTGAGGAAAGGACTATAGTCAGCCTTTTCACCATTTCAGTATGCTTTCATTTAGTTAAATAAAGCTGTTGTATTGCTCCTTTAGGCAATACTTTACTAAACTAAAGACAGTATATCAACAACTAAGAGAGTTTGTAGTAAAAGCCTTCTGACCTATATCTTTTCTTCCTCGGACTACGCTCTTAATACCACATACAAGCAGAAGTCAAAGCAGCAAGGTCACACGCTCAGTCATGAGAAACACAGCAAAGGAAAGCACATCTTAGCGTTGTGCCACGTTTAATTCACTGACAGCAGTATTTCAACATCCTTTACATGGCTTGTCTAAAATCAAATGTGATGTTCCTGCTTCTTTATTATTAATCAAACAGAAATATTCAATTGCATTTCCCCTTATAATTAAGCTTTCACTTTATGCAATACACCATTTAAGCAGAAACTACATCTGCAATCATTGCTAGAGAAAAGAAATGTCAAATTCAAAGTTATCTCCTACGAATTAGAAATTCTGTCTTTGTACATGATGGTTCTAGGTTGTACTCTTAAAATAAATTTGAAATAGAGTTCAGCCAAATTTAAATTAATCAAGCACATATTCTTTACCTGTAACAGGTGATGATGAAACAGATTATTTGAAACATTTAAACCAGAAGACATTAAAAATACATAAACATATAGAAACATTGAAAAAAAGCCAGGTAGAAATGCCTAAGTATATACAACTCATAAAGAATAATGAGAACAGAACTTGTACAAAATTACTATTAAAATTCACACAGAGTTTTATCTTTAATTCACTTTGAGTATCTCTGGAAGTCAATTCATTCAGGGGCACTCTAACCTGCATTCAAGAAAACCAAGGTACATGGGTTTATTATACCAAATTATACCTATCACAAAGGTACAATTAGTACTGTACCAGAACATAATTAGTTTTATGACATGTCCTCAATGCCTCTAAAATTTTAACCCAAAGGTCCTTGCTCTTGGGACTTAGTATGTACCTAATAAAGTGTGTATATCTTAATCAAACCTAACAAATTAATACAACTTTATCATTGATTTGTGGATGCATTTATTGTTAACATGAACTAATCACATCAAACAGGTCACAATCTCTACTATAGGACATAATTCCTAACTCACATCAAAGCCAACACTAACTGCTTAAAATACACAAGAACATTCACACTACAGTAGCACCAAAGATGATGAACTTGTAGGGTTGGTTTAGTGAACTTTGAAATGTGTGCATAAAAAAAATGCAGGCATTCAGGAAACCACAGCCACTTACAACCTCCCATAACCTACGATAAATAAATAAATCAGTTCCCTGACATAACAGGATACAGTCAAGGTCGTTAGGTCAAATAAATGACTTTTCTTAATAGTGATACGATCACAGAGATTTTGTCTTTTTTACATTCTGGACTTCAAAGGTGAGGCAGGTCTACAAGTTTCTAAGACTGATACATGCCAAACCAGACAAAATTTTAGTTAAGAAGCAATGAAAAAATTAACCTTTTCTGCGCACTGTGAGATAACATGATGTTCTGTAACTTGTCACTGTTGCAATTTATATCAGAGTATAATCAATGTATATCAATCAGATATATCAGATTATAAAAATAATCAGAGTATATCAATGTTAAGCAGACTGGTTAAATAAACCCCACCTCCCTTGTCTTACGTTGAATCAATTCTCAATCACTTAGAAACATCTGCCTTCAGTGCAGACTGATTTCTAAAAAATGCACAAGTGCAATTCAAGTATGTTGATCAAGATGGCATGAGAACAAAACACAGGTAAGAATCTAAAGTAAAAGGAAGAAGAGATATTACATACACAGAAACGGGAAAATTGACTTGGTAGTTTCTGGTAAGAAAGATGAGAACAGATGTAAAACAGTGCTTGAAAAGAGACCCTACGTGCAAGAGGTAGTTGAACTGGCAAGTGCATTGAACGTATAACCTGCAACTATTTCGTGGCCTCTCATCATGTCTGATGGTAGTATTTGTGAACCCATTACACTTAGTACTGGTAGCGTGCTAATGCCATACAAAAACTGAAGTGCATCCTGAAAACAGTGGAAGGTTGGAGAGGATGTCCAAGCACAGACAATAGGAATGATATGAATCCTGCAAAACCTCGAGGATTAGGAATGCAAAGAAAGTAAAACACAGAAAAGGGGTCAGTTTGGTATCCCCCAGAATTGAAAGAGTCTAACCATTTTTAAATTTTGATTTAACCTCTCATAGAATCCCCCCCTCCCATTTTTTTATGGAAAGATTTTCCATCACACATTAATTTGGATCCCTTAGTAAAAATGAGAAGACAAGTAGAGGAAAACTTGAGGAATGTCTGTAACCTCAACACTTCTACTCCTCCTATTTTTATTTCATAAAGGCTGGATAAGAAATACTAAAGTTTTGATGAGAGATAGGGGAGGAGGAGGAAAAACTAACAGTCAATACCCAGAAACATTATTATTTTAAGAAACCAGTCTAAAAAACTGAAATGTTGACCACTTTGAATTTCAGCAGGAAAAATGGAAAAGGCAAAATGACTATAAAACATTTTATGAAAATTACAATTAAAAAAAGATGGCAGGAAAAAAAAGACAACTGTTGTATGATTAAAAGCCAGTACCAAGAAAATAAGAACCATAAATATTTCTCAGGTGTACTGTTTCAGGCTTTGATGGAGTTATACAGAATTACTAAGTCATTGCATGAAAAAGATAAGCAACCTCCTCCCCTGGGGGATTAGAACAGCTCAGGTAACCAGATTCATATTCAGCTTTAATTACTACAAAGAGGCATTTACAGCTCAAATGCTGCAAACCGTCTAATGCAGGACGAGATATGCATCCAGGTGAAATTCTTAAAAACCAAACACTTCCTGTTCTATAGAGACCTTCAAGCATTTGAAATCTGCTTGAATTTTGAAACTGAATGAAACCTGAAGATGTTCTACAGTCCTTTAGAAGTTACATCATGCTTGTTAACATGATATTAAGGCAAACAAAAAAAAAACCCAACCAAAAAAACCAGTTTCCAAGTGAAAACCCCACACTTAACATTTGCATTCTGCTAATCTTACAATAACCATTTAATAATCAATGTTCTTAATTTTCTCTAGTAAAGTTTGACAAACCTGGAATGATCTCTTTAAGCATTTATAATTACAAAATATTTTTTTTAAAAAAATAATCAGTATCAATAAGTCTAATTTTACTAGCCTATTGGTCTAAGTTAAGCTTCTGCTCCAAATCACCCCTGGGTAAATTCTTCCTTCTTCATGGAAAACAGTGAGACACTACAGACGCAAATCTCCTAATTTACACATCTAAAACTGTGGATTTGGACCCTTTCCACACCTTTACTGAAATGTCTTGTTCTTGTCCTACTCATTTCCATTGATGAGTGTGATTTGTTTCCTTGAACATTTTCAGGAACAAAAAGGGACAGCTTTTTGTTTTGCCTTTTTTTACCCTTATAAGCTACAAAGAATTTTACCCTTATAAGCTACAAAACATTCTTCCTTCATGAAAACTCTCAAATCCCATGGTATATACAGTCTGGAGAACTTCACCCAAAGAGAAGACTGAGCTTTCAGACTTCTCTGGAGAGAGAAAGATAGAAGACACAGAGCAGAAGAATTTCCACCTTTTTCTTCAGAGCAGCCCCGTAGCGAGGGCCTCACCTGTCCAGGTTACAGAGCAGGACTCAGTATACTGACAAGCCTTCACCAAGGCAAATTCATCTAAACTGTTTATGATATTTAACAAAACCACGGATGAAGTTCAGTCTGGTAAGGTTTATAATAATTTATACTTTATCCACCTTAGATTTTGATTTTTTTCAGTTATATATACTGAAACTATATATAGTGTATATATATATATATTATATATATATACTGAAACTTTATATATATATATATATAAACTATATAAAGTAAATCATCAAAGTTTATTTATGCCAAAGACCACTGTTAATCAAAATAATAACAGCTAGACATCTTAATCATATTTATTTATTCCATATTGTCAACACCTGCTTTTGGGAGTCAGGCCAGATCTCTCAAGGAACATGATAAACCACACTAACCCACAATTTTAATTATAAAACCTTATTGTGCTTTAAAGCTCTTAAATATTGAGCACTATATGCTCTTTCTGTTGCATAATTCACTTTAAAGAATTGTATGTAATACCATTTTTTAGTTTCCAGTTTTTGCAAAATAGCTCTAAAGTTTTAACTCTGATGACCTGCACTTATTACTGGTTGATAAATGGAGGGTTTTCAAATTAAGTTTCCATTTAAGATTTTTGTTCTCCAATAAGATTCCAGTACCCTGGAAATGAAAGCAACAACTATCCTGCGAACACACTTCTGAAGAAAACCATTTAATAGAAATTTTCCTCTACAAGTACCCGCATTATTCTAGTACACAAACTCTTCTATGTTCAGCCCTTACAATAACTTGTATGATGCAGTCTACAATGCATAGGAAATTTTGATTCCCAAATCCTCTAGATAGCAACATGCAGAGCTTCTGCTCTTGCCTGGACTTCCAAGCAGCAGAAGAACATGGATGGTGTTCGCTGGCTGGAATTTAGGAATCAAACAGCTCTCCAAAATTTGGTATACACTGGGACAAGAGAGATTACAAACACTGCCTTTGCTGTTTAAAATAAATTAATTTCATCTCATATAGCAATTTGTAACCTGCAAGCTTACAACCTGTTTTCATAGCAGGTTGGAGCCTTACAGACATATTCAAACCTGCTATATCAGCAGGTCTGTTAGCTATCCCTGTTCGACTTTCTTCAAGTTCTCACTTGTCTATCAAGCCTCCCCTCAAAAAAATTTAGTCTCAGAACGATCCCCATTAACTGAGTAGAAATTATGGTTTTAAAGTCTTTATTTTACTCGTATGTTCTATGTGAGAAGTTTGATCCATCACCACTTAATCAAGTCAATGAAGACAATGGAATCAGCAGCCAGCTCCTAATCACATTATTACTTCCGAGCTTAGAAGTTAAGAAGTTAAGCACTGAAACAATCCCAGATTTCAAGGACATCATCACAGTGTGGAACCAGATGACGTACTGAGAATAATCTCAGCACCAGTCAAGTATATTTATATCATATTTTAGCCTGAAAGCCAGAGTCCACTATCACAGCAGATTATGCAGGCACAAATTTTAAAAAGAAACATCAGATGAATAGCAATTTTTGATGTCAAAAAGAAAAACTGACTAGACAATGATCAAAGAAACACAAACCACTGACAACTAACTCACTGAAATGCAGAACTGATTCTCTTTGTGTCATCTTCAAGCTCATTTCCCAGACACACTGGTTTCCTCCAATTGAGAGTTTTGAAGCAAGTTACAAACTTTAAAAGATCAGTAGGCTAATTATGTGGTAGAATATAGAAAGTATATAAAACGTGTTGCGCGTGAACTTTCCCCAGCCCTGTACTCTACGCTCAGTCTCTCTTCAAAGGTACTTTGTAAGCAAGAGCTGAGCAACATGGAGTTGTGTTGCACGGTACAAGGCACTCACCCACCTGCAGGTATCTGCCCAAGAGCAGATACGATGTATAACAGGCTGTAAGAGTCCATCAGCTAGTTCAGAATATAAACGTAAAAAGCTTTCCTGCATTGCTGTATCGGGGCTGGTGATCATAACTGGGAATAGTGGTGAAAGAAATAAAAGCTTGCCAACTTGAAATCTTTACCAAGTGCAAGTTGGGTTCACACATAAACAGCTGAAACACACTGCACCCACCCTTATATACAGATACCTTTCTTTTAGCCTCCATCTACCTGTGCACATATGCACATTCAAATTCTTCAACTTCACAGCCAATAGCTCACATAATAAAGCCTCCTGTACGACATTTGAAATGCCACCAGTTAAGTACCACCAAACATGCAGTGTTAGTGAAAACAAAAACAGAACAAGAAAATCTGAGAACCCTCCCAAGTGAATGCGATAACATTGTTGGTTTAAATGCAACAGGGAGGACAAAACCCCATATGTGGTCTCTGCCATTCTGTTTTATCTGCTGTCTGCTGTAGAATTCTGAGTAAACACATGCTGTTGCCATCATATTGCTGTTGCATGTTCAGATTAAATGCAGGTCATGTGTCATCAGCACATTTCCCTTATATATATATATATATATATATATTATATATATATATATATATATATATATTATGGCATAGACAGACATAAATGAACTGGATGAAAAAAATCACTACAAAATGTGAAAAAAATATTTTCCCGTACCGAAAAAAAACATGTTTACCATAAATATTTGAGGTTTCAGCAAGAAGTACACTGTGAAGTCACGTTTCCCAATAAGTTGTGGTTTTTTTTTTCTCAAGAGGTCTGCCTTGCTTGCACATAACTCTGCTTTAAAAATTGTTCTGAGATTTCAAAAAGAGAAAAGAGAAGAAAAAAAAAAAGAGAAAAGAAAGAAAGGAAAAGGAGAAAAAAGTTATGTGTAAATTCTGAGTTAATCAGAAGGAATTCCAGTTCAGCATTTCAAGTAATGAAACTTGAAAGTCACTCCAATATTTTCTGGAGTGGCTGAAGGCAGCAGTTGGCCTGACGGAGGGAGACTGTATTTGTCTTTGAAGTTCAGCCACTGTGTTCACTCAGAGTTTAGAGACAGAGGGAGTGCTTTGAAGGCAGAAAGGCACAGTTCTTATAATTACAGTGTCCTCCTGATTTTTTGATTATTATTTTTATATATATATAACACCTGGGAACAATGTGTTTCACTAAACATGCACCAAAATCAGAGCTACCATTAAAAAACATAAAATTCAGTAAAACAAAAACACATACTAATATCAGAGCAACACTAAATACATGAAAACTTTTTTTTTTTCTTATTCCTTGTCCTATAAAAGAGGATTTCAGGTGTTGTTTACAAGAGCTTCAGGCTCCCACATATAAAGTAGACAGAACAACTAATGGATCAGAGATTAACCACTAAAATAACTTCTAATTCAAATCTTTAGTGCCAACAAATTGTTTCATTTTCCTAGCAGACTTTCTTGGAATTAGGAGGGCGAGGGGAGAGAAGGGAAGATGAAGGGCAACTGCCTTCAAACTGCAGCAGACACAGAGATTTAACCTGCAAGCTGGGGATGTCTGCAGTTCCCCTGGGCAACGCTGCTGATATGAATAATAGGAAATTAGTAAGGCAAGTACTAATTTTATCTTTGCAAAGCCCAGAAGCTGTGGATGATCTGCTACTGACTGTTCATGCTTTCCATTGGAAGTGGCAGTGTGATATGACAACCTAGAGCGTCTCAAAACCACAACTGTCTGACCAGCAACAACATAATGGCAGTTAGAGGGGAAAAAGTCCAAACATTTGAGATGTCTAAAAATGGAAAAGACTATACAGAAAAGTACTACTATTACCAAATAAATTTAAAAATTCCCTTCTGATAAAACCACAAACATCTCTTCAATGCCCTGCCTAACGTCATCAAATCCTTGAATCTCCCCTGCTTTGGTGCTGAAGGAGTATTTTTTGTTAATGTTATTGAAACCTGAATCAGAACCACTAAAAATCAACCACCACAAAGGCTCTTCTACCGTCCAGAGCAGCAACCAGGTAACAACTGCTTCTCTCTCAAATGCGAACGTCAGGTCAAGGCTGACAACAGAACCAGGCTGTGCTGATGTGTGACCATGAAAGCTAGCTAACAATCTCAGCTGAAATTCCACCCCACATGATCTCCTTGGTAAAATGAATCAGAAAGGGCCTGATACTCAGAGTAGTTGGTGGCTGGTTTGTTGGGTGGGTTGTTTTTCCCCCCCCTTCCAGAAAATCTAGACACACCTTAGACCAGCCTTTGTATTCAAGGCTTCAAAAGTGAAATGATCACCTTGCTGAAACGTATGGCGTTTTTCTTGAGTAGGATCAAGATCTCAGTGGGTATAGGCCAAAGACTAGCTAAGCCTAACTAAAGCAAAAGTTCTCACTTCTTCCCTTTTCTTTTTGACTTGCAGACAATACTTAATAAAGATTATAAGGCTTAAAGTTTGCCAGTTCTCACCATACATAAATTCTACAAGGTTCTCCTTTCCCAATCAAACTATCTGCACCCATTTTTAGAGCTCAATGCAAAACGTGCTTTCTCAAATTTAGCTTCCGGAGCAGTTCAGTTAAGGCAGGATGCAGGAAAACAGAGATCATTCATGCCTTTCTTGGGCAATACAATTTTGTTTACTTCTCATACATAATATATTTAAATATATTTTTTTTAAACCAACACACCAATTGAGTCCCCCTCAGAGTAACCTTTCTTATCCCAAGGTATCTCCCTCTTAAAATTAAAGCAATCCTTATAATAGGTCTAAACTTCAAGATATGAATACAAATTCTTGCCCATACAACTTTATCACACACACACACATCCACACACCTAAAACATAGAATATTTTTGCCAAAGCTGGCTGGTCTGTTCTTCTTCTGGGTTTGGGCCCACCTCAGTCACCATTGATCTCCATGCAGTGAGGTCACAACATAAACTAGAGTGGCAGAAGTCAAACAAGGACAATTTTCTACTTCTGTTCTTTTTTCTATCTTCCTGCCTTTCTATCTACCTCCTCTTTAGTCTTCCTGCAGTTCAAGACCAATGTCTGCCTTCGCACTTAACCCTCATTTTCCTCAGCAGCTATTCCTGGCTATAAGCATTGTCCCTTTTGGCTTCAGGCTGCACTCCCAGGTGTTGCAGGAACCTCGACAAGGGTAAATATTTCCGAGATGCCAGACCCAGGCAACAGCTGCTCTCTGCATAGTACTGGCAGTCTGGGGGAAGGACTGCAGTCTTCAGGAGAAGAGAGAAGCAGGTGTCCAAGTTACACCTAAGATAGATACATGAAATCCTCTTTTCACTTCTTAGCAGGATCTTGCCTCTGTGTGAGACACAGCTTTCACCTCCCAAGGAATTCAGGATCAAGTTGTGAAATCATGGGCACAGTCATGGAGATAGATGTGTCAAAAATAGTGCTGCAATGGGGTAAGTGCTGGCACAATTGCTCTTATTTTAAAAGGAGTAAACGTACTGAAGTGTTTTCAAATTAAGGAGGATTCTGGATATGATCCATTACAGTCAGAATTCATAGAAGGAATTTATGCTGCAGCTTCGTACTTCCTTCTTAAAATACTACCACACTCACATTTCAAAACAGCTGTGATGTAGAAGAAACAGAATTGTATGCAAATGCATGAACTGGAAAAAGGCGAATAGTTAACTGTGCTGTCACTGTTACATATCCACCAGAAATTCTTATAAATAGACAAGGTGTGTCTCTCTCTCAATGTATTGTCACAGCTTATAAAAGCATGCTCACATATGAAAATTTGAATCAGCACTCATAAACATGGTGTTGTAACATTTTCTTTGAAAAAGAAGGTCCCTTCTATGGGCTGCATTTGTCAGATATGACCTTGCCAACTGTTGCCCTGGATAGCAAGGGAGGAAAAGTCTGTACAACTAGTATTCACAGGTTCTGAGAAAATATCAGGCAAAGCGTAAAGCATTAGTTTTTATTCTTTCCTGTCGTGGTTAAACCGTGACACCCACTGTGGTAGCTCTCTGAGGAGAGATGATGTCAGTAATGGCTATAGGTGAATAGCACTTGTGGATCTTATCTGGGTTTCTCCAATCCTGGAGGGGAACACAGGCAATACATCCACATGGAC
>JAVJGJ010000061.1:34190771-34213718 GCA_035590215.1 Microhierax caerulescens
GGATATTCTAGTTGTTGCTAAGTCGTGCTTACCCCAAGTCAAGGGCTTTTCAGTGTCCCAGGCTCTGCCAGCGAGGGAGGGCACGAGAAGCCAGGAGGGAGCAGAGCCAGGACAGCTGCCCCGAGCTAGCCAGAGGGATATTCCATACCCAGAACATCATACCCAGTATATAAACTGGGGGGAGCTGACCGGGGGCTGCTGATCGCTGCTGAGGGACTGGCTGGGCATTGGTCAGTGGGTGGTGAGCGACTGCACTGTGCACGTTTGGTGGTTCCCCCCGCCACTCTCCTTGGGTTTTATTCCTCTCTCTCCCTCTCTTCATTATTATTGTCATTGTAATTACTTTATTTCAATTGTTAAATAAGAACGGGTTAACAGATCTTGTTTCTTATTTCTTACTGTAAAGTACTTCGTACTTTACTGTGGGTAAAACACACAGGTTTACCTTTTTTCAGTTCTCCTCCCCATCCCACCAGGGTGGAGCGAGCGAGGAGCTGCATGGTACTTAGTTGCTGGCTGGGGTTAAACTAGGACACACTTGAAAATTCTTATTACTCTGCAAGCAATGGTAAAGTGGGAAACACAGTGGAAAATATTTTTAAAACAGCCAAATAAACCTCCGTAATCTGAAAGTTGATACCTATTTCATAGAAAAAAGAACACTCAAAAGTACCTTGAACTAAAGCCTGAATCTTCCTAAGGTTTACTTCTAATTAATGATTTTCTTGCAGAGCTATGTGGAAGAGCACTTTGGAAATAAACACACAACCGTGAAGAACAGCCGTGTTCAGAAGCGAAGTACTTTCTGCAAGAAAGTCTGATAATGCTCTGAATTTAGAGAGGAGGGAAATGGAGTTACTTTCTTGGCACATCTATAAATGAGAAAATGAGAGTGACAGTTCCTGAAAGCTCTGCAGCCAGCAGAGATAGCATGATTTCAGTAGTAATTAAACTAAACAAAAGCCTTTCTGGCATGGTAGATAACCTTTTTTTTAAAAAAAAACCCACTAGATCAGAAATATATAAATATTTCATATATAAATATTTCACCACTTTTTTTCTGTCCACATTTTTTAAAACAAGTTATGCAGGCATTTGCATGGGTTTTCTATATTAAAATTTCATGTAAACGCATACAAAAATACATATCTTTACCACAGCTGCTGCCCAGAACTTGAATGTTTCTGAAGATTCTCTGATTTATTTACAGGAAAACAATTAACCCAAACAATTAACAATTTACTAAAATGTTTATCTGTCCTGTTTATTTATTAATCCAAATAAATGGATTTATATCAATCCATTAGAGGTAGTTTTTACCCATCCATTTCTTAGTTAGAGAAAAAAAAAATTAAAAAAATGTTGGTGCTTCACTTCTATTATCTGACTTTGATTTTGAAAGCATGGTTAATTGATTTTAATTGTTCAGTCAGACCCGTTTAGTTTACGCAGTACAAATGGGAAGAGTTTTTAAAGACTCCTTTCTACATGAATTTCACTCTTGAAAGGTTTGATAAGAAATGGGTACAATTCTCAAAATACCTTTTTGGTTTTTGGGGGTTTTTTACTAAAAGGTAAGAGATTAAGAACCTAACAAATATATTAAAGTCAAAACCAAAAGAGGACAACTGTAATAGAATGCAAGGGCAACATCATATGTAGGAGGCTCTGTAAGAAGTGAGAAGCATTACACAAACATGGGTTTGTGACAAACAATTTTGTATATTCCTATTCAGGAATAATTAGAAGCTCTAAGTTTCATGTACATTTGGGAATCCTATGCTTTCTCTCCTAATACAATTTTCAACCAGCAACTACTTTAAAGCCTAAATGCTAAAATTTCCAAATAAAGAGGAAGACGTTTTCAATCCACATGCTCACTTTGACTACCTCAACCTGCAGATCACAAAACAAATTTCAGAGGACACTGTCTGTCATCAGTTTACATTCCAGATCGGACTTAAAATTTTAGGTTCTTTGCTTTCTTATTCACAGAAAAGGAAAAATAAAATCCATTATATTAAATCCAACTTACATTTTATTTACAGGTTACTTTTTAAAATGCTCTTGATATCATTATATGTACATTTAAACAGTTAAGACAAGATTTTAAGTGAAAGCTTTTAACATGAGAGAACTTCATACATGTCTTCACTTATAATTGTGACTCTTGGCATTTCTTTTCGCATTTTGCATTATCTTCTGACTGAATAAGCATTAGCAGTGTGCCTGAATGACTGTGCTGTCTGACAGCTTTATACATTCAGTATCGCCACGGTTAAGATCTCTGTGGATCTAGTTACTATGTTTGGTACGTAGGGTATGTAATACAGTGCCTAACATGGCAGAAAGTATAAAGCTGAATCATTTAATTGTTCTTTATGTTTTCATCCCCTATTTGCCTGTTTCCTCCCCTCTGCCCCTGCTCCTGCTCTTTTGATCCAGAAAATAAAACACTTTGTAAAACTGGATGTTGGGATCCAGTGATGGAAGCTGCAAAATTCCCACTCCAGATAACTTTTTGCCGTTTCCTCCTTTTTCCCCCTTTTCTCCTTTCGGACAAAATGGGTGGATTCCCAAAGGGGAGATTATTATGTGCAGAGACACAATAAATTATTCCTTAATCAGAAATAAAATAAGAGCCTACATAAAACGTTTTATTTAAGTATGTATGCATCTAGTAACTTAAATAAGGAAGGGGAAAAAACCCACATTCCTGATGTAACTGATAAACATGTTTCAAATATCAGGGTCCATATATGTTAGAGATAAAATAAAGGCAGATCAAGTTGTCAAGTACAGGAAAAATCTTGGTAGCTTCTCCTACTTTGTAGTACAACAATGGCAATAAGCCCCAAAATTATGCTTATAGATTTCTCTCTTATTCACTCCCTGATTCAATCTGTACTGATGCTTTGGAGTAGCAAAGAGAGCCATTCAAAAGTAGGTAAAGTCTTCCAGGTTCAAATCTTATTCAAAACCCAGTTTTGAGTTTTGAAAGGGTTTTATTTTAGCTCTGTGCAACATGAGTGATGTTGAACTTCAGGAAAATCTGAAATAAATCAGGTCAACGATAAACTGGCACTACCTACATGAACTTCTTTGGTTGCAAGTGGATAATAATATTTCTCTCAGTATAAAGGAGTTCTCAGGAAGCCTGACTGCAAAATCATAAACATCTTAAGCTGCAAATGTCAGTGTACCATACAATCTTCAATCAAATGCAGATTCCTGATTCGTGTAATGTATTAACCAACTTAACTTTTAAAAAGAATAATAAATAAGAGAAATTCAATTTAATCTTATAGAACCAATTTAGGGAGATGTTCCACAGATAGGCAAAGGAGATCCTAACTCTTTATATTCTGTTCTCATTAAATTCTTTCAATCTTTACATATGTTTATTGATCCTCCACACCTTCAGAGAGGGGAGAACACTCAAAAGAAAGAAGACCTTTTTGCTTCATCTGTAATTTGGAATGGAGAAATGTTTTCTTCTCTTTATGTAAGCAGTTATAACAATAACCATGTAATGAGTAATAATTATTGAGGAGGTAACAAATTAATAGTTTTAGAAATGGACGAAAATTCTGCAGGTGTTTTCCTGATTTCTAGTCTACTACATTGGCCAAAAGAGCCCCAAAATGCCTTCATAGTGAGCCAGCTGTTCCAGCTATAGTCTTCTTTACCTAATCCTGCCTTCACTTATGCTAGTCTAGATCTACTATGCATAGTAGCTGTTTTAACTTATTCAATAGTGGCTTCGCTCAAACCAAATACCACAGAACAATCCACTGCCAATTAGTTCAGTACAACAGTTTTTACTGCATCCACTGAATCAGTAAGAGCTGGGAAGTATAACGAGCAGAAAACTAAGCTGAAAACAAGCAGAAGAGAAATGAAGAGCATATTTTAGGATTTCTCTGAAAGATTCTGCCTTTCTGACACTTCTCTAAACAATATAGATCATTTTTATGTGCTATGCCCATGAGAATAGGAAGAGTCACAAATAAAACCCGACCTTCAGTACTAAGTACGTACTTGATATCATATGCTTGTCATTCATAATGATGTAGTCAACGCTGTTTGCTTACTTACACATATTACTTCATTTTAAGGTTTTATTATGTCTTCCAACAATTTCCATGAAGATTGTAATAGACTTCCCTCTTGTGCCAAGTTATTTTTTATGTATTGATTTTGTAAGTAAAATCAATACACAATATTGTCCTCTAGGATATTATATTTGCTACACCAAAGCAAGTGAACAAAAGGCCAAACAGATATTGTGCCTCAGTGCATTAAGAAGCTCTTGTGTTTTTAAAATTACTGTGCCACTACAAGTTTTGGTTGCCATTTATGGAACTAGAGGTGCCACATTTAAGCAACAAGCATGAAATAAAAGAGGGGGGGGGAAATTACCCTGATCAACCTAAAGACCTATAGCACTTTGCAACAGCACTTAATGGAGCCTATGATAATACTGAATAATAAATGAGAGGAGAGCAGGAGAATGAGGCAGGAGCACAATGCAGCGCAGCCCTTTGTGGAGCCAGCTTCAAGACAGCCCACCCGTGCAAGATGCACACTGACCTGCGCAGTTACTCCCTGCCTCTTCATAGTGTGAAATAGTCTGGCCACGACATTGAACCTCCCTACTGCTTCCAGTGCTTAGTCAACAGTGCTTCTGCTCAGCACGCCTTTGCACAGCAGTCACGGCCCACGTGGCAGAAGTGCCGCTAACCATACGCCTCAACAGAAGAACCATAACTGCTAGAGAAGCAGAAATTTTACAGGTCACCCTTAACCTGACCAAAGAGCACTAGCATCTAGTAGTAATGCAAAGGGGTCACAACAACATTCGCTGCCTGCCACGTAAGTTTTCACTGGTCACATCCATACTAAATCTAAGGACCATGGCACAACGCTAGCCTGCACACAGGAGTACCCTTCCCCAGCAACTGATTTTTTTTTACTTTATTCCAAAACAGAGATTGGGTACAAACCAGCATGAGAAAGGGTATCAGACAAACAGAACAGTTCTCAGAGAACAAAAACAGGACACCAAAGCCATGACCATCAATATGACATCTGCATATTCTTAAAACACTTTGAAATTCATGACTGGAAGACGTTATAGTAAATTCAAGCTTTATAAGTGATAAATATTTAGAATGAAAGGAGACTCGGTAATGCTACTCCTATCTGTACATGAATCTCTTTTTATCCAAGATAAGATCTAGATGGCAGTTTTCAGTGTCTTCCTATGGATATGGCATTTCACTGTCTACACTGAAGTTTATTACTGAGTCAGCTTTGATTTCAAACTTATTTCATCTGCTTAGGTATCTGTGCGTTTTGAATCTACTGACTGGATTCACCTCACCCACATACAGTCTCTTTCATCTGCTGCCAAAACCTGAGATGGAGGAAAAAAATCCTTCGTACAGACTTCACACTACTGTCACATCAAAAAGAACTGGAGACTTTTTTTGTCTGAAATTCTCTGGAAGTGAGAGATTCTCTTCCATTTCCGTGATAACAGTAGGATAGAGCAGGAATTCACTGGACCAGAGCTCCAGAAAATTTACTCCACTATCAAAAAAGTTTTCTCTCAAACATTTGTTAACTCACTTTGATGGTGAATGGTTCTGGGTGTTAAATATTTTACAGTAGATGTTTTAAGGGGAAAAAAAAGGAAAAAAGAAAAAAGGAAAAGTAATAGATTATAGATGAATGGTGCAGAGGTGGGCAAGAGTGTTTTGTGTAGGACTGAAAATAAATGAATGCAAGTCAGTTGAAAGCAGGAAATCATCAGGGAGAAATATATCAGTGTTTGAAGATCAAGGGGATCAAATGCAATTAGATATGGAAATCTTACACATCACCCAGTCCACCTACTGCACAGTATAGAACTGTTGCACTTTCATTACAGGGTTTTTTCCTTTGAATTACTTTGGATCTGAAAGTATTTAACGATCAGCTTCTATTTTTTAATTTTCTACATTTATTTTTTCTTAAATCACTGCAACTGCTGGTTGTAAACTCCACCATAGCTACTGAGTAATAACACTTAAAAAAAGCTCTCTTCTATCAAATACATCCCACTGCTATCATATGCTACGCTCTCCCAGAATCTCATGTGCAGACTGATCAAACATCCCCTTAAACTGAGTAGGTTGCTGCCTCTGCTCTTCTTTTGGAAGATTGGCCCGAGACCCTGCTGCTCTGGAGGTTAAAAGTTTTTACTTATTCTGCTTTGTAGTTTACATTCATTTATTTGTTCTCATGGCAACACTGGCCTTAACATCTACTTTCTTACCCCTTCCTTTTATAAAACAAACCAACCATTTTTAGCTCTTCTTATTAGATATCAATCACCCTGTCTTCCGTTACACGTCTTGAGCAAAGGTGCACAAAATTACTCAGAGAATTAAAAAAAAAAAAAGGTCATAAAAAGTGTAACATATCCAATGGAGACTAACTGTGAGGAGAAAGACACGTTGACACAACTGTCCCTTTCTTTCAGGATCCTGACTACTACTTCTGCAACCTGCTGTGCAAGGCCACATCAACTGACTTGCAGATCTCCGTGCCACATTGACATGTGTAAAGCGTTTAGGGTAATCTCTCCTTTTCCACCGTTCTTAAGATACTTTCATGTAATTTTCTATTAAGTATGCATAAAGAGTGATTTCTTTTTTTACCATGATTGCTATTAGAGCAAACCCCCTATAATACAGTACTGATGTTTAATATGCTGCTCAAAAACAACGCAAGTGAAATGTTATTCAATACAACTGTGTTGTTCTTATGTATGCAGAAAGCTAGCTGGCAAAGCATTTTATTCCAAAAATATAAATGATTAAGCTGAGGTTACCATTTTTTAACATATACTTCCAAAATAAAAACTTCTCAGTGAACTATGTGTTTTCCTTCGGCATATTGGAATTTATAACTTGTAGGGATAACACAGAAAAAAAATAAAAATCAAATATATAAATGAGAAACATGTCAGAAATACAAATTTCTGAGAATCTACTAAAGTATACTGTGTCCCATGTATTTTCCTTAGCTAACAACAACAAAACCGTTATTTCCAAACTATTTTAAAACATACAGAGTATTATTGTGTCATTTCCAAGAGGTTTCCTTTACTTTAGCCTCATTTGATGGTAATGTCTAACATCAAATAGGTAAGTAAGCTTAATGACTTCTGTCCAGTATGGTTAAGAATAGGCTTTTTGTGACTAGTATACGCTTTCCATGATCCTCTACAATTAAAGCTGTGACAACTAAAGATGTAGTTTCACTAAAATATCCACAGACAACTCTTTAAGATGTTAAAGTAATCCCTTTAAATAACCCATCTTGAATAAAGGATTTTTTCAGTTTGACTGAATAACTTTATGAAGTGCTATTTATACATGTCCAGCCATACTCTCATGAAATATTTTCATTTTAGAGTAATAAAGCAGCAAACACAACAGAGATGAAACCTGATATGCCATTTGTGTAGTAAACTACATCTCCAATTTACTCAATAGCGCTCTAATCAATGTTCCGAACCACTTACCACTCATTATTCTTTATGCATTGTAAGAGAATACATAACCATACATCACTCAAAGATCATAACATTTTATGCTAATTTAACATACTACCATACACATCATCTCAAGGTTAAAAAGAAAAAAAAAAAAAGTCTCAAACATTTCTGAAAGTGATCTAGCTGATGAATTGACTTTCATTTCCATTTTTTAAGATAAGTAAATGTATAGATTGATAGATATGCTAGCCACTGCTAGTAATAATTACCCATTTGGAGTCCTTTATCAAATTTAAGAGTGAAAATGATGCCCAAATTTAGCTGCCAGCATTTGTCATCTACTGTATTCATTTTTTTTCTTACTCTGCAAATTATTTGAATTCATTTCTATACATGGGAACGTTTTGTAGTCTCAGACTCTTTTCACAAACCATTACAACGGCAAGCGCTATATAGGACTTTGAATGAGCTGGGCTACCCTTCTAGCTCACACCATCCAGCTGCACTGGGCATGAACAAGACCACTTGCCCAGTTCATCAGTATATCCAGTCTCGGGTGTATAACATCTCAGAGCCCAGGATGCAATCAGCAAAATGAGCAAAGAAGTTCTAGAATCAGGTATCTTCTCACATTTAATCATTCCTAAGCACACTCTAGTCTCACGGTGCAGCCAAATTGTAAGAAATTGCAGAGAAACTGTGCTCTGAATTCCCATTTTTTTGCTGGAACATACCTCACATTTTCTAAGTTGTTATAACTTAGTTATAACTTGCTATAACTGATTTATCTATAAAACTAAAATAGAAGACAAGTGATAAGGAAAGTAGATATTACTAATTTTAAGAAGTAGTAAAGTAACAAATTAGAATATTGATTAAGTGATGTTTTTGAGATCAAAAAATATATTAGAAAACGGAATTTTCTCTCAGGGAAAGACAGAAAGAAAAGGAAAATTATCTGGGAGGGGATGGGATTAAGAAACAGAAAGTTAAAGTCTCAGGCACACTAAACAAGGTAAAGACAGGCAGAAACAGAAAAGCCAGAGAAGTGGAAAAGGGAAAAAAGAAGGAGGGGTGAGATTTCTCAGAAAGCTTGGTATTAACAGGTTCTGATTATGGAAGCATACATCACAACAATTTGGGAATTTTCCTGGCAGAAGATGACAACAAATTACTAGGATAAGTGCAAATACCTGGAATCTTAAGACTATTAAGATACATATTAAAAAGAAGAATGACCTATCATTGGATATCAGTAATAGGGAAGAGAGAGTGGGACAGAAGAGCAATCTATTCCGCACTGTGACCCTGGCTGATTCTGTGTTTCTCCCCATTCATTTGCTTGTCAGATTTACAGCAAATTCTAAAATCCTATTTCACTGTAAGGTTGCAAAAATTACTGGAACGCTAATGGAAGCAAAACCACCCAAACAGACATCCTCTCCCTAAATATTCAAAACAGTTAACGTTGTTCTTCTATTTTGGAATACTACACAAATAGAATAAAAATTGCAACAAGCTATAATAACTTTAATACCAAACTCATATTTAGATTTTCTAGTTTCCTAGTAGTGTTCACTGTATGATGATTTTAATTTCATCTGAGATACTGAAAAAAGAAATTATGGCACTGCCAAAGCAGATGGCTGCTGTAATGAATACCACAGCTGAGAGCCACAGTGAAATTCTGTTCATGAGAAATACTATTAATATAAAAGTTTCCTTTCACAACTTGATAGTCTCCCATTTTGGGGAGGCTACATTTTTATGTGTCTCAAGATGTTGAAAACCAAACTTAAAATTTAATCACTATACTCTTACTTTATGTGTATATATATTGGCTTAATTGGTTTTAAGCTTCCTATGTGGAATTCTTGCCAACCAATCGCTCCAAAGGCTACACCATAAAGAGTATTTGTAAGATCAGAGAAACATCTTTTTTTCCATATCATTGAGACTCTAGAACCTCAAGTACAGAATAATGGGATCACACATGAGTTGAGAGAGGTGCACATGGAAAAAAGAACTATTACCTCAAAAAGAAGACTAATCTAACTTCTCCAACATTCATACAAAAGTCTTATTTAACTTACAAAGACAAGAAAGCGGGTTACAGAAAAATTAACAAAGAAATAGCCATATGCTCCCCACTAAAATGGTAAAGTACCACCTCGATTTGCTAATTTATGTCTAACTACAGTATATTTACACTATTTCAAGTTCTTCAACCATTATGGTAAGCTGAGCCTTCCTGGTACAACACCAGGTTAAGATATCACAATATTTTTCAAGAAAAGACTCTTCAGCTTTGACCAACATTCACAGACATCATAACAAATATAAACATTGCAACAAAGTGTAAGTCCTACACAGTAAATTAAACTATTTACTCAACCCACTAACTGAAAAAAACCTCCAAAAAAAAGTTTATATTAGTGCCAATGATCTGCCTTTAACTTCAAGGACATTTTGATGAGCTAAAGACACATTTAACACCACGTCCTTTAAGATCTTCATTATACTACTGTACCAAAACTTCCTTTACTTTTAGTGTTACTGACTCAAGAAGACATCTGAGACAAAAATACAGTAGCACTGGCATCCTATGCTACAGAGACACAAAGTTACTTCTGCCAACTTGATCTCCTGTATCTTACAGAGGACATATATTCTGTCCTGATTTGGGCTGGGATTGAGTTAATTTTCTTCCTAGGAGCTGGTACAGTGCTGTGTTTTGGATTTAGTTTGAGAACAACGTTGGTGACACACGGATGGTTTCGCCATTGCTAAGTCGTGCTTACCCCAAGTCAAGGGCTTTTCAGCCAGCGAGGGGGGGGCACAGGAAGCCAGGAGGGAGCAGAGCCAGGACAGCTGCCCCGAGCTAGCTAGAGGGATATTCCATACCATCAAACATCATGCCCAGTGTATAAACTGGGGGGAGCTGGCTGGGGGCTGCCGATTGCTGCTGGGGGACTGGCTGGGCATCAGTCAGTGGGTGGTGAGCGACTGCATTGTGCATCACTTGCTTGTTTGATTGGTTTTCCTTTGGGCTTTATTCCTCTCTCTTTCTCATTCACATAATAAACGTTGTTATTATTATTTTTATTCTATTTTACTTAATTTATTAAAATATCCTAATCTCAAGTCAGGAGTTTTAGCTTTTTCTGATTCTCTCCTGCATCCTACAGTGGGTACTGAGCGAGCATCTTTTTGGTACTTTGCTGCCTACAGGGCTTAAACCACAACAAAATCAAAGGGTTAAAGAAAATTAAAGAACCCAGACACATCATTAGAACACATGAGGACTACATGGTATCAGTAAGGACTAGAGCTAGTAGGTTCATTGCAGCTGTAAGCTGTCTAAATGTATAAAAAAATAAACAATCAAGGTGTATAACAACTTATGTTACTAATTGACACAGCATGAAAACAAGAAGAGTTCTTCCACACAAAAACCTTTCCTCGCCTGATCTAATGATAAGTTTGGCCTCTTCCAACTAACCCTCCTCCAAGCTAAGTTTAGAGAAAGATGAATATTTTCCAGAATATTTGACAGAATGACATAAAGTCAAAAATCCTCCATCAGAACTTGAATGGAAGTTCAAGCTGTTGAGCAGAATTTGTTAGATCACAGTTTCAAACATAGCCATCCCCAGGGGACGGTACAGAGACAAGGAACCATCATAGGAAACGCTGAGATTCAGATGTACTTAGCACAGAGCATCAGTTACTTATTTCCTCTACTCTGCAAGTTTGGCCACCACAGCCAGTGAAGACCGGGGAGGGATGCAGCCTCTTGAACACGTTACACACAGCACTTTCACATACACATCAGCACAAACAACAAAGGAAGGGTCTTTAAAGAAACCATGGACAGATGAAGTTGGCAGTGAGAAGAACATGAATCAATTCCTGTCTCAGCATCCACAAGAAGCAGCTGAATGTCAAATTGAGGAAGCTTTCCAGTGGAGGAAAACTTAGTTTTAATATATCTTTAAGATAATAACACCGAAGACAGCAATTAAAACCACTACAAGCTGACAGTGCATCAGGGCCAAGTGAATTGAGCCCAAAACGCTACAGAAAATAACAATGACGACAGCGAGCTGTCAGAAGTCTCTGTCATCGCTGTCCCTACAGGGAAGGGAACACCATGGGAAGCAAGATGACTAATGTTCACAAAGGTGCAAACAACCTACAGACCTAAAGACTCACTTACAGTACAGATGAGCCTCTGAAAACATTGATAAATCTATCCTCCGAAAGATCCTGCTGAAAATCCCAGAGGCACACTGTGCCTTATTCATTGTCCACCTGGCTGATGCTGTCACACCACAGAGATGACTTCATTATGTTTGAGTAATAGCTAGACAAGAGCTGATCCAAAAATCCATTTTGAAGTCAATGGAAAAAGTTCCACTGACTTTAATGACATTTTCATGAAGTTCAGAAGTGGTAAGGACTTTAGGTGCCTGCTAAATAAGGGTTGTTACTTTAAAATAAATTTAATGATATTGCCTGCACAGTGAAAGAGCATGGAAGAAAATTAAATTCTGATGTGTTTGCACTGGTTCTCTGAAATGCAAGTGGCTTTGGAGGTCCCACAGCACAGAAAACCCTCCATCTTCAAGATCATCTTCGTATAGGCATTTTGGAATAGCAAATATTCTCTATGGGTCAGCTTTTAAACACGTTTGCTCACATTCTGGACCATTTGCCATTGCTACAGGTTGTCCTTACCACAGGCACTGACGCTGGAACTTCTCTTTGGAGTGGCTAATTTTTTTCCAAAAAGGTGCCAGGATTTTAAGTTTGGATTTTTTTCTGCGTATGAAAACAAGCAAACAAAAAAAGCGAATGCCACCCGACTCAAGCAATTTGAGTGAATGTACAACACAAAAAGTCTCTCCTTCAAGATGAAAAACATTTCTTGATTAAGAATGTTACAGTTATGCTTTTAGTTTGTGCATTAGGTTCTTCTGACTTGCCATTTGGAATTAAAAAGCAGTTGCAAGTCTCATCCACTGCTGTGATTTATTTTTTTTCCACTCACTAATCTTTTTCCAACTTGTCTATCTTAAGAAAAAAATTATTATCATTCAATGTGTGCTGCTGATAGAGACATAATTATGTAGAATAACTGAAAAAGCAGATTTATTTTTTTCCCCCCTCTCTCACATTTTAGAATAATTGGTTTCCAGATCTGGCCAGCCTGTTTGATTCTTGAATCATAATAAGAAGTAATTGTAAACCTTCAGTCAGAGCTTAGATTTTTCCTTCATTCCTCATTTTGTAGGGCACAAACATTTCAGAACTTCTTCCAAGCAAATCTGATTGCTGCAGCAAGAATTGTATCCATTCATGTACTTGAAGAGGCAGAGGATGAGATTTCTCATATACACAAAGGTATAGAAACATTTGAAGATTAAGAATTTAAGTAAACACAAAAAGAAAAAACCAAGGATGAATAAAACTATTGATAATATATAAATATTCCTTTAAACCATGAAACTGGACATTTGGGTAGACATTTAACATTTGTTTTCTTCCTTGGGAACTGGTTAAAAAAAAAGACTTATTTTTCTAGTATTTTTCTGATCTTGGGAAACTTTATCAAAAAGGACAATAGCACTGATGTCATAATACTGACTCCCAGACTGACCTAAGATGAGATGATCTTAGGAAGTCATTAGTCCAACTCCCTGCACAAAGCAGGATCAACACCGAATCTCAGACCAGGCAGCCCAGGGCTTGGTCCAGCTGGATCCTGAAAGTGCACAGCCAGTGAACTCCAGGCAAAGTTTAATTATTAATTGCATTTAACAAATGGAGTTTTTATAATATAAATATATTATAAATATATAATTAATATATTACAATATATATAAACAATATTTTATATTATAAACAATAAATTAATTGCATTTAACAAATGGAGTAAGATATGCATATAATGTTTGGGAGGGTTGATTTCAAGGTACTGTCACTGACAGACTTCAGTCAATAGATGAATGACAACACTAACAAAACTAGATAAGTGTTTGCTTTTTTACTTTGTATGTGCTTATACTTTGTCCGTATTGTTATTTAAATTCTAAATTATTTTAAATATGTCAAGCTATATTTATTTAAATAAATTAATATATTCCTCTATATTTAAATACTTCTGTATATACATATAAAATGTGAAAAACAACAGGGCTCCTCTAAACAGAGATTTGGTTTAGCTTTTCTAAAAATATAAAAAACCCCATCCTAATACATCTGCTATTAATGTGACTTCAACCACATGTTAGCACATCAATCAATATTGTGGAATGACTCTGCCTCTTAATTTCTATATTAAAATTATTTTCAACAGAGAGAAAATATTTCAAAAGATGACAACTTTGTGCTTCTAGACTGTACTTGAGCATTGTATTTCATATATCAAATGTATGTGCAAAGATTTTTGAGCAAACTTTTGTATTAAAAACCCCACCAAACTAGAAAGTCGCTAAGTCATCCCTAGTTTGTAAATCTAACTCATGACACTGCTGCCAAAGAAAGATGCTAATTCCTTTTGGTATATTACTAACAACATATACTAGTTTGGCTGCAAGACTACAACTCTGGACCTGTGATCAATGACTATTTTAAGATTAAGTGACCATTTCAGATTACATTCATCAGTACTAATGGTATCTTATTTAAAAGTTTAATGAGAAAGCTATAATGCATATCACATTTCTCAGTAAGACACATTACTATTGAATTTCAGATAGAGTGTATTATGAAAAATGAAATAAAAGCAAAAAAACCCCATTGTTTAAAATGGATTTTCTAAGCATATTGAACACATGAACCAGACTGTAGGCATTTGTTAAGAGGGTTATTCTTGAAGTAATTCAATCTTGTTTATTTTCAGTACATATAGAAAGAGTTGGTCTTTAAGTTAGATCTGAAATGAGTCGTTAGAGAACACGCTGATATCTACATCATAAAAGCATACATGGCGTTTTCAGTAAAATGTTTTAACATAATGGGTTAGGCAGATCCATGAAGTGACTTTGCTCCTCAGAAGTCATTTATTCAGTCTATTTGATGTGAGCCAGCTCTTATATTTGAGAAATCAATGTGTAGCGGTTGAACTAACAATGATTCATGCTCAGGGTAAAACCTGTCAAAACTGAGAGATGTGTAAAGTATTCTTTTAGTCCATATTCTTTTCATAGCAAGGAAGGGAATTAATATTTCTTGGGAGCACGGAACAAAGAATTTTTAAAAACAGATGGGTGTATCTGTTGACTCTAGTTGCTTGTGGTGAACTCTGGCAGATGTTAATCCAAACTGCAGCTCGCATCAGCCTTTCCAGCCTATAGCAGCTACTAATACAGTCTCCAATTAGGACTCCTAACAGTCCTTGCTCTGTTATTTATACAGGCTCTTCTTATTTCTTTATGATGATGATGATGATGATTATTATTATTACTATCACTATTATTATTATTATTAAAAAACCCAAACCAAAAAACAAAACCACCGCCCCCCCAAAAAAACCCCAACAAAAACAACAAAGCAATCACCTTATTTTTCCACTCAGCATTGCTGAGGAAGATTTAGTCTCACAGATATTTGATAATATGTCACTTGTATCTCATTGTCTAAAAAAATATATACATTAAAATATAATTGTAAAACTAGCTTCCAATTGTATACTATTTCTTGGTAACATAGTTAGTACACACCACAGATTATAGCAAAAAATAAGTGGAATTTAAAAACCCCCACCTTTTAAACACTGTGGAGTTATTTGGGTTTTTTTTGTCTGTGGGCTATTACGGACAAACCCTTCACTTACAATGGACACTTCTGGGACATTTCTGCACATTATCAATGCACAGAAGAGAAATAGGGAGGATGTGATAGAGTTGGCAGTTTCACAGCAGAAGCTTGAATTTAGGCCATATAAAATAAATTCTTTGTAGGTTAAGGGAGCTGCTGACAAATAGTGTAATATTGTCTATTTATACAGCACTAGCACACAGGGACTCCAGTCCCATGTGATGCAGGAATACAACCGTGTGAAAACCAGAGTTGTGTTAAGACTTTCTAAACTGCTGGATCTTGGAAACTCAGCTGGACAGTACCTAAATCTTCCTGAAATAACAGTATTCGCACTTGATAAGATTGACAATGTTATTGAAAATAAATACTTTTTCTGTCAATAAACATTTTGTTTGAAAAGCTAAATGCCCTAGAATCCATTTTTACTGAACAATAGCAAAGCACAATGTTCTTTTCTCAATACAGTCTTTGAACAAGAAGTTGAAAACACAGATTCTCATTTTTCAACTCTGGCAATTCTGAATGGGGAAAAAAGACCTATCTTCCACCTAAATTAGAATTATTTATTTTGTTTACTTATAAATTTGAATAGCAACCCTGTAAGTCTAAATGGAACAGAGCAACCCAGTCGGTTATTTGAAAAGCAGCAACACTTTGCCTCATGTGGTTTCCTATGAAAAATGGAGGGTGATGTATCATTATTTTTTAACCGTTAAAAAAGGCTGAACTCGCATATACAAATCAACATATCAGCTGATGAAATCAAGCACTTTCTAGAAGAAATTTTAAAAACCCTTCTGAAAAACAGGTAAGTAGATGCACATGGACATGTATGTAACATGGTAGCTTTCATAATAGACAAAAAAAACACCCAAACAAACAACAAACCAACACAACAGTGGGAGCATCAAAATAGCACCCCTCTTTCCCTGTCTTTCTAATTCAGATTTTTTTACAAGGAAGAAACTGTGAGAGTTTACCCCCTGTTCTGCAGGTGATCACAGTAATGCCCCGGCAGAGAGCAGCACCGTAGCCCCATCAGAAATACACCAGTAACGTTAATATAATAACACGTATATAAAGACAAACAATGCAAAAGATATGTAGATACTCCAGGGATAACTCTGCTACTTCTAGTAAGTAGTAACTGTCTGATGAACTGGATGCAAATACTTACGGGACTGTAACTCAACACGGATGAAATGTGAAAAGGCTGTTTATCAGACAAATACTAAGTAAACATCAATGCCCACAATTCTCTACATAAAACAGACTCTATTTTCTCCATCTTCTATTTATGGGGACTGGTGGTTATTATGTTTTGCCACAGAATTTGCATGAAACCCTGGACAGAAGTGCAACACTGTGTTTACACATGAATACTCACTCCTGTGGCATAGCTCATGATGATAGCACGTAGCATCACCACATTCATATTGCCATATTTTGCTACAAAGCACATCATCATAAGCAAAGACCTTATCTTTTTAGATCTTTAAAATGCCTTGCATACATGTGGAGCTATATAAAATAAAGTAAAAAATGTGTAATAGATGACTAGTATGCGAAGATCACCTACAGCCTAGCTATTACCTTAACAAATTCTAATCTGTCCAGCTAAAACTTCAACTCAACATAAACCGACAGCCTTTAAAAGGGAAAAATTTGAATAGCTCACTTTCTCAATATTTCTCAATATCTGACTTTTTAACACCTAATCTTGCCATACCTTAGAGAGAAATAAAATATATGACAAAAATATTTACAGGAAATAACTTCAAATTTTAAGGATGGATCTCACTTAAAATTCCCTTCTTATTTTTTTACCTCACTGCTCTAAAGATGATAAAAATTGGTCTTTCATGTTCTTGAGAAGAAATAAAAGTGAATGGGAAAGTCATGTCTGCATCAGACTTTTATTTTTGATCTTGTAGGTTCAGGAGTATGCACATGCATGACTTTCTTCTGGACTCATCTCAAAATGAGCAAATGAAAGAGGAACAATCACCCTAAGCACCCAAGCAAAAACACGTGAAAACAGGCTTAGCTAATGAAGCATGAATTTCTGGAGGAAAAAGTTGATTGTATGAATATTATATCAGATCTTTACTTCATAGGCAGTGCTACATAAAATATTGCTGTCCGTATCACTGCTGGTTTAAGAGGTCATTTGTTATTCTTCTGCATGGAGTAATCTTGTTGAGAAAATATTCTTTCCATGTTTTAGAAGACAGATTTGGCTTCATCTTTCTTATGTATATTTCCAACCATTAGCTGGTACTTCAGGTGACACTCTTCAAAATCATATTTTCATAAGCACTGTATAACCTATCTTATTGAAAACACCTGCACACATAAAACCGAACAATGTCTTGGTTAAAACTGAGACATACTGCAACATACTTCCTTTATCCTTTGATTTTTGCAGAAAAAAAATTCAACAATTAATTTCACTGACCAAGAAAATTACTGACAATTGAACATTTACTTTCCACCTAATTGATTGAAAGATAATCTCCTAATGCAGAACAGATAATAGTAATTTAAGACTCCATTGAATTTTTCCCCTCACGGATTCTTCTAATCTGCAGACAAACTCCTGAAGATCCTTTCAGTGCACTCGAGTAAGCCCGTATCAGAGGCAATCTCTAAAAGCTTGACCTGTGTGTCACTTGTTGCCGTTTGTCCTCCATTCGCTGTAGACTGTGGTCAGTACTCCCAATCATTATCCTCTAAAAATAGATATTATAGCAGCGAAGTGATGACAGGCATCAGCACACAGCAGAAAAATAGCTTCTTTCTCTGAGGGTTTCATTGCTTCAGAATCTCATCTTTACTTCAATACATTAAACTACAAATATTCAGACACGCTTTTGAAATATTTTTCATTCTTACTGAATGAGTGATGATGAGATGTAAAAATATTTTTCTCCTACCTTCCTGAAAAAGATTGGATTATTCTTCATCCTGATCTTACTGTAAGAATTCTTAAGTTATTTTCACAGTGCTTTAAGCTAAATACATTGTTTTATTAAAATTCTCTAGCTAAAAAAGATTACAAGTTTGAAGCCCTAATTCAGGAAGACATTTCCTTTTTTAGAGAGTGTATAACTGCTTTTGCTTCTAAACTAGAGCTGAACTTTAATCTGTTTTTTAAGCACATTTCTGAACCAAGGGCTAAAAAAACCCGTACATAATTCATCTTGCATTGAAAGCAGAAAAATGCTGCATTAGTAATAGCAAAAAGAATAAAGTAGGAAAAATTCCTGAAAGTTGGTATTCAAAAGGGATTTGAAAGCAGGGGAAAGGAAAGAAAAGCTCACAGAAAGAAAAACAAAATCACAAGGAAGGGATTATTAAATCAAGTTTGAGAAAAAAGAAGGGCACTTTCAAAGAAAGAGAGCAACTGATCCCATTTACTTCTTCCCTTGCTCTTCTGTGCCATATTATATCCTAGCAAGAGCATGGGGAGAACATTCCTACGACATCTGAGAAAAATATCCAGAATAAAGCTAATTTTTGTTTCACACTGACTCTAGGGACAACTTGCAAGGTACAAGCTTCTGCCGAGGGACACTGAAGTTCCCCAATGGCAAAAGAATTTCTTAAGACCCCAGTGCTCACTCCACTGCTATTTGCAAATTTACCACCCCGTTCTTTACCATTAATGCAAGAACACAGTTTTTGACTTTCATTTTCTAATCAAATCTACAAATCTGATTTTGGTAGCTGTGATTAATACCACCACCAGAGTAAGAAAAAGCTTGAAGGTAATTTTAACGCAGTCTTTATTAAAAGCAACAATGAAATAACCTTTCCTCTGGAAATCTCAACTGGCTTGGACACTGTCTCTCAGAGCATCACATTCTTTGCTCGTACCTCGACAATCTTCAAAGGAAAATAAAAAAGACGTAGCACTGCTGAACTACCCCCTCTGCATACGTACAATGGTCTCCCTGCTGCTGTGTTCACACAGTCCCAGAAGAATCAGGATGGCAGGACATTCAGCAAGGACATATGCATTCATTTCTCAAATTAGTTCATACTTACTTATCTGTTGCCTTGCAAAATGAGACTTTTTCAGTGTTCCCAACCAAATTATGACAAGTGACAGAAATAAAGTCTCAACTGCACACAGTCAATCCATGCAAGTTTTGGCAAAGACAAAAAACGCAGAGAATTGATGGAAGCATTTCAGAAGTCTGGAAAACTATGGAGTACTGCAGCAAAGAAAACATAGAAAGTACCTCTAAAATTGCCACAGCCTTCTGTTTCAAAAGAAAAAGCCAGACAGCCACAGTGCTTATGCCAGTAATACCAGCTTACATTCAGTGACCTGCTATGATCTAGATGGACAGAACCTGATGTCCAGAAATCAATTTACAACACTTCAAATTCCTTAGCAAAGGAATTTTCTTCCATATGAACTTTAGAGAGCTACACCAAAACAGCTGTTAAGCCACATGAATGTTTTTCTTCCTGCTATTAAGCATGATTTAAATGATTCATTCAATTATTACTTTTGTATTCAAAGATGGCTTATTTTCATGCAGATTTATGTCCTGTTATGCAGAGGACATTCTTAATTGTGCTGAAACAACTGCAAATTTAATTAAAGTTTGCCATTCCAAGCATAAAACAGATTAAAGAAAATGCTGACAACAGTAAAATAAATATTCAACTATTTAATTTAACTCAACATTTATTTTTAATCCAAACATCAAAATAACCTTGTTTCTAATTACAATTTCATGACAAAATGTCTTGAAGAAACATTTGTCTCTATTTTTCTCCAATCTGTTCAGCTGAAACACACTGGCTTATTTATAGAACTGTTGATTAATAAATGTGTTCCAGCTGTATTACTGTATGTTACAAAGAACACAGATTAGTGTATGTAAACAACATCTAAAAAACCCAAAGCCTTTACAGTCTGCAAAAGCAGAAATCCCATCAAATATATTACAGTGAAATTATAAACCTAAATCTTAACAAAGAAGGAAAAATAAGGGGCAAACATAGGTAATAAAGCCTAGAGATCTGTGGCAATTTATAACAGATGCTGAGGGCAGCCAAACACATAGTAAGTTACTTGTAGTTCCTTAAACTGGGTATTATTAAAGACTCAACCATGTGTTGTAATACAGGACTACAAGCAAATCCTCAGTTTCATAAAAAGTTACACTGAAATGGGATATAATGAAAGAATCTGACTTGATTCTACTGAAAATAATTTGAATATCTCCAATTAAGTTATGCTGTTTAATTTTAATTTTATAGGCAATATATTTTATGATTTAGTTAACAGCTGGGCAAAGGAATAAGTTAGACAGGTGGATTTCCTCTCATCCAGACCCCCTAAGTACAGCTATGATTAAGGAAGAGGAAAAAAAAAAGGGGGGGGGGGTAAGAAGGCCCAAGAAGAATAAACAATAACTTAACCCTTCACATTATTCGAAAGCATTAGTTATGCAGAAATCAACAGGCTTTCCAAGGCATTACAGGTTTTGAGAATATAGAAGTGCCTCGCCAGCCTAAAAAGTATCCCAAGAATCAGAAAATTTGGTGGAAAAAGAGACTTTTTACCACATCTTCACAATAATATTTTCTGTAACTTCTGACAGAATTCATTTTCACTCTTTGGCTATTTTTGCTTCCATCCTAAGCTACAGATTCTTCTCAGAAGGTAACAGACCTCAGTGGAATTATTATTTACATCTGACCGACAACATCCAGCTAACAACCAATTTTAGCACCGCCACCAGCACTTCTAGAGGATGCAACAATCACAGTATGTTTCTGGCTTGAAAGCCATGAGCCCAGCTAGAGCACTCAAGAGTAAGCATCACAAACCTCATGCAATGCCATCCCAGACTACCATCACAGATTGATTGCCAAACCCTGTTCATTTCTCATTTTAATTACTTCTTACCAATTGACTTGAGCAAAGGAAACCACTAGATGGAAAATGTAAACGCTGCAAAATTAATTCCTCTAAGTACCTATCAGCAACTAGACCGTAAAAGGAATGAAAAGTTTATTTTTGCAACAAAACCAAGAATGAAATATGGAAAGGGAGTTCTACTGCAAATTAGTAATATTCAGCATGCATTGCAAGCAATGTGCATGTCAATGGACCATCTTTAGTGTGGGGCAGGGATTCATCCCTGATGTCACTACATTTAGATGTAATAAAGTGATGGATACTTTCATGTCCTCCTTATTTTTCTAGATCAGCTACGTGTGCTATTACTAAGAAAATCCCAAACAGACCAACCCATCCAAAACAAAATTTTCAATAGATAAAGTAAGGAAATTAAGTAAGTGTGAGGGATTATTAAACTCTTTCACACAATAAGCAGCAACCAAGAAGGGAACCATCAAGGAGCAAATATTTTTCAGGCAGGAATCAAACTGGAACCCTTCACAATAAAAGCAGAGAACAGCTGCAGCTCTTCCCTAGTTTATCGATATGTGCATATTGCAAAAAAGGTTTGACCCACAATCCACTAGACTTGCTAGAAGAAAAGCCTACTTGGATCTAGTACCAAGTAAATGAGTCATTTTACATCAACACCTTTAGAATATTTCAGGTCAGCTTTCAGCACATTTTCCACTTTGCAGATACAATTGAAGCTGCAGGTATACAGATCAATATGGCAATGTTACCAGGAGGTCATACTGTATATTGACCTGGAAATGAGTATTTATTTTATTGTTCTATGAATTTCAATCCACAACACAATGCTATTTTATTATAAATTACCAATACAAAACCAATAAGTAAACTACTGTACTATAGTATAATGTGATAAACAATAGTAATCTTTTTTCATTAATGAACATTGACTTCTGATACTAAGGTGACAAGTATTAACAGGCATTTGTAAATTTTTTAAATATTTATTTATTTTGGAACAGTAAAAGCCCCACAACCCAAACTTGCTTGAATAACCACTGAGTCTATCAAACCAGAACTTTTCTGTAATGGTGAACAGTTTGGTTTTTTAACAGCGCTCAATACAAACACCAATATGCACAGAAGAAATTCATAAAAAAATTCTTTGTTTGTGGTCAAAGATTTATTATAGAAAATTCTATATGACAGTATTGATCAAAACTCTTTTTGACAACACAACAGCCCACAAAATCTCTAAATACTACGAGAAACAAAGAATATACTGCATTATATAGTCCAAGAGAATTTCAGACTACCGGGTTTCAGACTACTGAAGCCAACAATAAAACTTCCATGACTTGAATCAACCTTGATTTGTTTTTTTAGTATAGTCCATAAATGACATGTACAGCTGTTTAAAATAGAAGGAATTCAAAAAGATAGGCTTTCACATAATCAGCTAGTAATGGAATGGTGTAAGGGTTCTTCTACACCAAAAACCCAGCAAGACACTGCAAAGGAGCCATGAGCATTTACATTGGCTAAGAACCTTGCAATTTTTCTATATGCTTTTAAATACACACTTCACCATCATTGCATCATAAGGTTTTGGGTAGAGAAATCAAGTACATTAATTATATTATATTATATTATATTATATTATATTATATTA
>JAVJGJ010000061.1:34219901-34239829 GCA_035590215.1 Microhierax caerulescens
GCTAGCAAGGCCTGAGGAACTGAAAAGTCTCGTGTCAAAGCCAAAACACAGCACCACACTAGCAACTAAGAAGATAATTAAGTCTATCCCAGCTGAAACTAGGACAGGAGGTGACTGTAGGAGATAAAAAAGGACATGAACAGACCTGTGCAGCTCGCAGGAGCCTCACACCATTGTCTCCCTAGTAGAAAACAATGTCTAACCAGTAAATCACAGAATTTTCTTTCTCCCATTCCCCATCTTTGATATAGTTAACCCTTCACTATTTTCTATATCAAAGAATCATCTCATCTGGACTATTATTTAGAGAGATCCCACACAGAGCTACCCTAACCTGACAGGTTGCAGTACTGTCTCCTGCATTTTGTATATTGAAAACTCCTTCACTTGGACAAAAAACAACGGGCACCACCAAACCACAGTGGCTGCAAACCCTTCCATCTGTCAGTCTTTCCCATCTCCATGCACAGTGGTGCACTGCAACAATAAACCCTACCTCATAAAAAACCCTTTACTGAAAAGGTTTTGCTGAGGGGGTTATTTAATGTTTAGAGGAGCATGGGAGAGCAAAGATAATGTTACAGTGTTCATAACCACCTATTTACAACATGTGTGGGTCATTAAAATGTCCAGTGTTGCAACAATTAATAGTATTTATGTGGTTATATAATGTTGTTTAATGTATTTACGATTATTCACCCTTTCATTAATCTTTTACGCAAGGCTCTTAAAATATATGCATGTAAACTACTCTTGCAATTAAATCTACATTAATCAATAAAGGAACTACGATTGCATTGAGATGCTGCACTGAGTTTCCCATCAAAAGAGGAAAGGGATGTAGTGATGTGGAATACAAAACAAACAAAAAAACCCACAAACCAAACCAAACAAACAAAAAACAACAACAACAAAAAACAAAAACAAAAAACAAAAAAAAGAAGAGAACTATCAACAAGAAGGACTGTTTATGAACAATGCTCTGTAGACCACCACAAAATGGTCCCTGCCAAAAGCTTTGCTTGGACTAAGACTCATTCTCTGTGTTTGGCTGCAAGGCCTGCACAGGGTTTTCACAGCTGAGCTGCCACAGCCTAATCATGATTCATGAGCCAAGACTACTGCTCTTCTCACCCTTCTGATGCCATCCCCTAACTAGCAGGCAGCAAGAAGTAATCCTTCTCTCCACCCTTGTGTGAAGATGATCCACAGTAATACGACAATACAACATACTCTAGGGCATACTCCTGGCAAGCCCCTGGAAACAGGTTTGCAACTCGGTAATACTTGTTTGCTGTGCACTAGGATGCAACTTCTCTTTCAGCTTGAAAAGAGCTGTGGAAAGGTGCTGAAATCAAGGGGGAGAGCAGGTCAGGAATTGCTGGCTTCTAGAAGACAACAATACAACAGGGGGGAATCTGCTGTAAATACAAAACACTATTCTAAAGCTTCCAAACTGAAAGCAATCATACTTGTATTGTCAGGCATCGCAAACAAATCAACATCCTCTTCTTTGGTGATTCAAAATATATCCCATCATCTACTCTCCAAAGGCTTAAGGAGTCACGTTAGATTAATTTCTGACCCAGGATCCTGGACTGAGCACTTATTAGGGTGTATGCACAGTGTCTGAATCACCTTGCATGCACCCACCACAAAAGCAGGGGAACTGAGGGCATACAAATAACAATCTTACCACTTTCATAATTATTGCAGACTTTTTTTTTTTTTTTTTTAAGAGGGAGAAATGAAGGCAAAATTTCTAAATGTTTCTTTCAGAGGATTCAACACATTTGGAAAGTACCATAACAGAACACACGGTCCCTACATGCGTTTTCTTTCATCTCTTTGTTTGCTTTTTTCATTTTCATTGGGTTTAAGGATTGCAAAACAGACCAAGAGGCTGAGCTAGCAGTATAATAAGGGACCAGAGGGACAACGTCCCCTGAGCAAAAGATCCCATGTGGTCCTCCATGTTCTCCTCTCCAGCTTAGCCAGAGCTTGAGGCTGGGTTGCGTGTGAACAAGTAACATGCTCATAGTGACTTTATGTAATAGTTGACAGCAAAAGGAATAAATAAAATGCTTGTTAAACACTGAAATTAGTTAGATAAATGTGCCATAATGGTACTTATTTTGGAACTGTAACGTGTGCTGAAGTTATTGCTAAATGCTGAAAAAGATGGTAGGCATGTCATGATAATGGTGATAGGCACCTCAGATAGATTGATAGAGTCCATATTGTAATCACATATCAAGGCAGCATCACAAACATCAGGATGCCACACAGTGATTAATGTCTAGGGCATTTTTTGGCTCCATTTAATAGAAGACTTGCCCAGCCTCCAGCTGTTAACATTTATATGCCGCTGGCTCAGAATATTAACTGTTTATCAGACAGCTTAAACAGGATGCACTACATGAATACACTCAGAGGACAAATATGTAACAGAAAATGTCTTTAAATTATGATATCTAGAGAAGCTAATAGATACTCTTTGTGCTTGACAAGTTACTCTTTTTCACTTATGTCACTGGATTTGTTATCCATAGTATCGCTTTGCTAATTTTAATTATATATAAGGCCATATTGTTTTACTAATAGATGGATTACAGAAAGTTATTTCATCTGAAAAGTACAAATGAAGTGCAGTAATTTCTTCTACATCTGAATAAAACCTAATGAAACTGGAAAAAAACCCACACTTTAATTCAGGAACTTTGGATAGATACTTCCATATGGAAGTGAAATGGGTGTCTTAAAACACTAGCCTTTCTTCATTCCAGGTGCATGATTATTGCTACAGGTAGTGTTAAAAGTTGCTTTTTGGGTTTTTTTTTACTTTTTATACACGTAATATATATGTTTATAAAAAACTGCAGTCTGCTTTTTTGCTGATACACATGCATAGTGAGCATAGCAGCTCTGCAGTAGGGCTATCTGACTTTCAGACAATAAGCAACACAAAGAAGGATAAAAGAAATGTACTTTGCACAGAAATGGCAGTCTCTAAGATGCAAAAGAAGAGCCAGTGATCCATACACAGTGGAAAACTGCTTCAGGGAATCAGTGATGAGGAGAAAAGACTATCTCTTCTGAGCTACTGGTTCAAATACAACCCAATCAGTGATGACAAAGAGTCATTACCAGCCCCTTGCCACTATACAATGAGTTTATTGTGGCAATTCAATTTTCAATGGATAATTATCAACACTACTAAGAAAAACCTGCCACTTCTGTGGGCTGCTTAAGCAGAGAGGCAAACTGGAGAGGGAACGCAGACTGAAAACAGACTAATAACTTCCATCGAAAGGTGACTTCCATGACTAAAACCCTCTGATAGGGAAGAATGAGGGAACTTGCATTGCCACCGCCTATATTGGATCTGTGCTGTATTTTTTATTAACACAAGACATCTCTGCAGAGTCATTAAACCAGCACCATTCTAATTATGCACTAGTGATTAAGCAGATGTGACATTGAGCAAGGAAAATTTTGATTAATGATCCAGGTGTCTAACTTGGGAGAGTACATTTAGCAGTGTGAATCTGCGGACAGTGGAGCTTTGAAGAACAGGACAGCTTTTGATTTCAGCCGTACAGTCTGCCTCTGTAATGTTATGATCTGTTAGGATCACTGGCCACGTTGCCAACAGACAGCACATCAACATCTCCCATTGCTCTCTGCCAAATATACACCAACAAACTTACTGAGTCTTCTGCTTTGTTTTCAGCTTTTTATTCTACTTCCGTATGAATAATCATTGCTGGAATTCACTTTATTTACCTCTAACACTCAGCTTTTGACTGTATACAGAGAGGAGTTTTGCAGGAAAAAAACACATTTATGTTTTCATTTGCCTCTGCTCTATACATAACTTAAATGATTACTCGAATATTATCCATTTTGGATCAGTTTCCCACATTTCTAATAAAGAGCAGATATCTAGCGCCTAGAGAGCTCTCAGTCTGTGTGATTTAGGAAAAGTCACACAGGATAAAAAAGGATAAAGCAGTTATATAAAAAGACCAGAGAAGAGCAACTTTGTGAAGAGAGGCAACACTCACAGTGCAAAGCAGCCTGTCCATACTGATCCACCATTACTTGGCAAAGACTGGTTTAGCATAATGGCCTGAATAGTTTGTCATGCTGGCATTACACTTGACATCACATAAGCCAAATATTTGCAGCCAAAAGTGTATGAGGTAACTCAAGTCTTATCATTAAAGTCAAGTTTTATACCCAGGGACGTTCTAGTAGCTGTTTGCACTCAAGTTATGCACTAAAGGCAATATATATGCCTTACACAGTTAATCCTCTACTTAACCAGGCAAGTACACACACACGAACGCACGCGCACGCGCACACACACACACAAAACAGGGAAAATTCTTCTGCAATATTTTGTGGTTTGTACTCTACAGAAGTTCACCTTTTCATGCACTTTTAATTGTGTCAGCCAGCATTTTTTGGACTAAGAGGTACCCCGAGGCACATCCCAGCATATTGAAGGGTGCAGCTTACAGAAAGGGAGGCTCATACATGCCATTAAAATACAATTCTCTCCTCCTTTCTCCTTCATCTTTAGATTGACCTAGGAAGTTAGCATCAAGTTCTTTCTCCTGAACTTCTACTCTCATCTTTTTAGTTCAAGGAGTTAGAAGAAAAGGTTAACCGGGGTTTTATGCTTTGAAAGCATAAAAATCTGTAACAGCAAAGGCCAGGAACAGACCAGGAATAAAATCAGCCTTTGCCAAAGACCATTGATGAAAATGAGTCATCCTTTTGGGACATCAGATATGAAAGACTTTACTAAATTAAAAATACATGGATTAACAATAACAGCCAGTGGTCTGTATGGAATATTTATGAGGAAAGATTGACAAGCCATGTGTTCATGCTGCAAAACCCTGACAAACAAGAATTACAGGGTAGGATATGAGTGGTATCACTGAGAATAAGAGCACCAAGCAAAGCAAAAGAAAATGTAAACCAAGGCATTAAAGTGTTTCTTAGCAATTACTGCTAGTGAGAAACATACACAAACCACTCATGTATATACTATTCACTGGTCAAGAGGAATAGTCACCGTTCATGTAATTTGCCATTAAAACACAGGGGAACAACATTTTGAGTAGCATTCCCCCATTTTATGATATCTCTTATTATCAAAAACCCAGTAGATTCACCAGCACAGATGCCAGGCATGATCCTTCAAGTGGCCTGAAGAAAGCATGGACTACAGCCAACAACATATCCTCCAACATCTTGGTAATCTACACATAGGTTGCACAAAACAACAAATAACTTCAGCCAGAAATCGTGTACTGACAGAGGAATGATTATACTTTCCATTTATACATAATCTAGTCTATGTTACAAATATATTTTCCTTAACCTTTAAATATTATAATCCCTCACTCCTGTTGCACGAAAAAATGTTAGCAGACTTCCACTAAGAAATAAGTAAATAACATATATTACTTACAAAAGTTGTATTTTCCAATAATAATGTAGTTGTATTTGTTTCTACATTCAGTTCAACAACATGTCCATTCCTATTTTTATATACCACTGCTGTATCTGCAACAACAAAGGCATTAACAGTTAGCAAACACATCGAGTATTTAATACGACATCTGTAGAGAAAACCAGCATATTAAAGTCATTGGAATATCTTTATTACAGTGTGCAAACAAGACTGAGAGAAGAAATGCATTCATAATATCTAGTTTTGTTGATTTGCCTCATGGAGCTTCAAAAATACCAGTTAATGCCCTATAGCATGCTCACCTCACTCAAAAATATTATTTCATTTAAATGGAAACATTTGCTGTAGCAAAAACATATCTGATGGGATTGCTTTGAGCAAAGTCACATCCTGAATGTTCACCTACATGTCACTGTCACTCTGACATTTTCAGGTCCAACCATATTCACTGTGATAGTGGCCACACACCAAAGAAAAGTTTTGTTAAAAGGGAAAAGCTTTTGCTGGGCACCATATTCACATATCCCCTTAGAAGTGATTCTACCAACACTTCTGTACTATTCTGTATCTCTGGTAACTGGATTGCAAACATACGTACTGTATCTTAAGACAGTCCATATCCTGTGTAAGTAGTGCTGGGCTGCATAATACCAGATCATCACATAACCTGAATGTTATCAAAGCAGGGTTAAAGTAAAATAGGTCCATTTGTAGAACATTTTAAACTCTCTGGGATGAACTATCATAATTTTCTCCTTCTACCACTTACTTGTTGTATAAGTTTCCATTACAAAAATAATCAAATACACCTGAACTAAAGAAAAAAAAAATATATATATATACAAAGTAATTGTGGCTCCTATGAAAAAGGTTTTGTATCTGTTTGTATCAATACCTGCAAACTTACACAATAACTAAAAAAAAAACAACAAAACCAAAAAAACAAAAAAAAAACCCTACATAAGCCTTGATTAAAAAAAAAAGATTCCAAATTTCCCACTATTTCTAATAAGAGATTGAATAGATTGAATGCTAATTCTTTCATGTTATTTAAAACCCATGTAAGTTATTTATATTTAATCAAATGAAACTATTTTGTTATAAAACTGTAGAAAGCACAAGGAGAGTTCTAAATTAAGCCTAAAGGAAACACAATAGAACTGTATTAATCCTCAGTAATGACTGAGAAATTCATCACAGATCCCTGAATTTTATGAAGTGGGAAGTAAACATGACTGGAGAAAAAGGTTAAGCTATCATAAAAAATATGCTACACTTATTCAGAAAAATGTAGCTGTATTTAAATTGACTCCATAGAAACTCTAGACATACGGCAATAGCTAATGTCCTCTGGTATGTTCTGTAAAATTAATGAAGCCTCATTTGGAGAGCTTACTAAGCTATTTTAGGATCATGGCTGGTAAGTGGGGTGGGAATGATGGAGTTTAAGGACAGTATTATTGGAGCTGTTGTTTAGGAAGCAAAATTAGATTAAGTGTGGAATTAACAGCAACTTCTTATAAAGAATAATATTTCAAATATTCATTTTGAATAAAAAGAAATGACACTGTAAAAAGTAATTTTGCTTTCAGGATACTGGCTACTACATAACATTACAATTTTTGCAACTTCTTTTACCCAAATCAAGAACTTTCCCTTAACTTACTAACAGGACCGTGAGTAAAATACATAGTCCTAGGGGTCATCTTGCAAGTCCTATGTGTGGTATTTGGAACAGCAAATACCGTGAATGACATAAATGAAAGCCTTTGTTCTCCAAGTTAGAAGAAAATTTATTCAAATGATCAGAACAGAAAATCGAGTCAGATCTCTTCAAAAGGCACACTTTACTGGACAGTAATTACACCTCTCACTGAACCTGGGCTTTCATCTCTATATTGGATTCAATAGTTAACTCCTGAAGTGCATGAATTAAATGAATGCTTGCAAAATGCATGGAGATTCTTGGATACAAGATTATATCAAAACACCCACCATGCAAGCACTGAGCATAAATATAGTCTTCAAAAGTAATCATATTAATTTATATGAAAGTCTCATTCCAGTCAATAGCTTGTCAGGCTAGATAATGTGATAGTTGATGGTTACAAAACATAATGATGATTTTTTCCTTGGTAGCTCAAACGTAAATAAGAGCCATAAACATACATTTGTTTAGAAATTTTTGTTACCTAGAGTCAAAAAGTCTACAGAAGAAAAGAATACCTTGTCACTAACATATTCCATTTACACAACTGATTAATTTATTTTGTTTATTATCTTGGTGTCTTCACCACAAGGAAGTTCAGGGATCCCTGACCATTCACAAAGCCATTCAGAGAAGTAGAGTTCCTACTTCAATGAAGCTCTCTTTTAATTTAAAACAAAGAGTAGTATCATCTAAAAACCTCTTGGATGGGCACAAATTGCAGCACTGAAGAGCCACATTAATGACACCAGTAAAATAGAAAGCATTCTGTCTTGAGCAAAGGAGAAAGTGAGGAACCTTCTATAAAAAACATGTATTACCAAGTCACCAGCCCTAGATGATGGACAAAAAAGGCTTTAGAACAACTCATTCAAAATTTCCCACTTGCAATAATTTTTGAATTTCTGAAAACTCTGGAAACTCCAGACCACTGGATGACAAATAAACTTATTCTGTGCTACTAAAAGATGAAGACAGACAACCAAGGGTCTGCGCATAAGTTATTCCGACATGAGTCCCAAATAAAATAGTGACACAATAAATCCAGTAATCTTCCTGCAAAATACTGGCTATCAATATAATTAATACCTGATAGCATTTTATGAAACATAGATCTTGCTAAACAATGTTTGGCAGGGTTATGTTTGATAGTGCCAACTATGCTGAAACTGTACACTGGGCTTTCTTCAAGTTATTTCATTTATTTTATGATATTGTGATTCCAAAGCTTACATGAAACAGAATTAACGGGACACACACTAGGAGGATTAAAAATAGTATCACTAAGAAAGTTAAAGAGTAAGACCCTGTGCTCCTACCAAGTGATCTTACCAAGTGATCTGTCTCACCTGGTTAACCAGTCATTATTGTAGATGGGAGACTGGAACTGAAGAGCGGTGATGGAAAGAAAAGTATACAGCCTTATTCAGATAAATACTGTACTACATGTTCTCGATGCAATATCACGGCACAAAGAGTTGATGAATTTCTGCAGCATAAGTGGATCACAAATAAAAGTCCCAGGATGATCCCACCTCTGATTACACCACTGGCGAGATTGACGCTACTGTAAAACCTCCAGTTCCCGGAACGTATGCTGCAAGAATGGGAAACGAGCAACAAGGAATGCTAAGAAATTGTCAGTGTAACTCCAGTACAGAAAGCAAATATAAAAATGCAAAGTTGGAATGGCTAGAATTATTTGGGTTAACAAAAACAAAGCTCAAAGACACATAGATCATATATACAGTTAGGGAAAAGCTGATGAGAGGTATGGAGGTTGGGATGTGTGGAAGAGCTCAGCGAAGAAGATGACAGAATCAGCAGCCCTGAGATGTCTTTTCTTAAAGATATGTTATATATCTTTATATCAAGAATTAGCTTAGTCTGAATGTGGGTAAAAATATAGAGTTGAGTTTGGATGCCTGTTGCGATCTCTTCTGGACTGGAATCCATGGATTTAACTCCCTCTTGATTTTCTCATGCTCTTCTGCAATGAATCTTTGGGAATACAGGATTGTCTGCACAATATAACTTCTGTTTGTAGCTCTGCGCTAAGACAATTTTAATGAAATTTTCAAACCTTGAGGTTTTTTAGTTGACTGCCTGTGGGATCAAGGGATATTTATTTTTCCTTCTGATGCATAATTCACCTCCTGTTTGTGCCTTCTATCCACTTTCCTACAAACTATCAAATATTGATCTGAGCTGCAGATGGGATACTGGGGTTGGTTAGTGCTGCAGCCTCATTCAGAGAATCTGCGTGGGTGTATGCCTGGTATGATGCTCAAATCCAACATGCAAATTCCACAAACCTCAGAAATTTTTCCCAGGCAGACAGGATAACCGCTGTTTGTCCCCTGACCTGCCTTACTCTGCAGCAGGTGGTTTAGTTTAGCTGCCGAGATCGTTCTGTTGTGGCTTACCAAATTGATTTACTTGATTGCAGGGTTTTCAACAAAGAATGTCATAAAGATCTTTCTTGTTCTCTGTGTTGCATATTTAAGGCTCTTCATCAGAATTACAGTGTCTGGTTTAATTAAACTCATTGGATTTGTTACAAGACAACCCTGGAATAAGGTAACTAACTTGGTATGTCAGCAGTCACTCTAATGATAGATAGATAGATAGATAGATAGATAAATAGATATATGAAAAAAACATATGGTAGGTTCTGCTGTTATCATAGATAACTATCTTGGTGAAGAATTTTTTGCACCTTGATTTTGAGCTTATTTCTAAAGTTGACTCTGACAGAGGCTGCCTACTGAATGTACAGATCCGTAGACCAAACCTGCTGCTGAGCAACTTATGCGGCTTTCACAAAGAATGCAATATTCAATTAAATATTACATGAAAACAAATTCTAAAATGAAAATTCTTCTGTGATTATCACAGCATAATAATTTCACCTGAGTCAGCAACATAAATGTTACATCCTCTTACAAAATTATATCAGCTCCAGAACCAACAGTAATTTACTTGATCACTGTGAGGCTACATGTCCAAATTCTTATGCTATTGTATGTGTTTAAAAGTAAATCTTTTAATCATGTGCTCTATCTCAAGGCAAAGAATGTGGAACACATGTTCTGATGAAATTACTCCACACATTTTAAATCATAGTTTGGATGCATATGTCTGTATCATAAATATAGCCATCAGTGATGCAACTATTAAATAAATATGGCATCAGCATAATCTCAGGTGTTTTTAAAATGAAAGCAGCATTTCATATAAATAATTCTACTAAAGCTATTGTCCCTCTTTTAGTTTTAACACTGCTAAAGGTTCTGCTCAAGATCAGGATACTGTTGCTGGCAGGAGATGCAGCTCTACACTGTGCCTAGTGTAATATATATTGTTCCACGGAATGTCAAACTACAGGCAAAATATCATACAATGCAAAGAAATCAACACAAAAATTTTCATATTTGACAAGCAGCCTGACCCCCATAAATTCTGCAATAACTCTTCACCCTCATTTATCGCACAGACCCTCATTTATTGAATTGACAACACTCTGCCATGTCCTAAATGCTATGGAATTAACTTGTAGCACTCACTGTTCCAACTAGCTTCACATGGCACCACATACGTTCACACGATCTAAAAAAAACGTCAGTTCCTTTTAAATTCTAATGAAAAATTATGTATTATTTTTGGGGGGAAATGTACTAACTCCCTTGGTTAATTACACCACCATCACTGCAAATCAAGCCCTGAATTCTGCTAGTCTAAGAATTTGGCCCAGGATCTATATGGTCTTTATTGATCTAGTTTTCTGAAAGCAGGACACTGAATGGTGGTGGTTTATTTGATGAGTATAAACTCTGATTTAACATGTCATTGAAGTTAAGCAACTTGTCCTGTAATTTAAATTACACAGACTGGGCTGGAAGGGGAAGTTACCATATACTTAAAAAAAAATGAAATTATGTCAAAACCACTATATTCCAAACACTTAAACCTTATTGTTTAGAGCCAGCCTCTATTATCTTTACTCAAAATTACTCTATCTGTAAGCAGTGCTATAAGAGTTGCTATCTAGACTGCAGTTGCTCTGTCAAATACTCTAATTATTTCAAAAAGCAGTTATGCAATGTTAGTCCACTGAGCTGTTTCTTTACTCTCTCATTAGTTTTCCCCAAGTGAGCATTAATTGTTCTTTCACCAACTTGGAAAACAAGATTTACTTACAGAGAGCCATTGCACCTTACTTCACAGGGATACAACTAGTATTAAGTAGGGCAACTATTTCCTCAGAAACCAACCTCTTCCTTGCCTACAGATGAACGTATGTTGTGTTAGAAAATTTATTACATATCATCAGTTTCTTGCTCCAAATAAATACAAAAGAAAAGACAATTTAAAAGGTAATAGACAAAGAAGGTACAGAAAAGAGCTGGAGTGATTTGATGCAGGTCACACAGCCTGTTAAGAGCGTGTTGAGGAATTTAAGCCTCTTGAGTTTTAGTCCAGTGCCCTATTCTCTTTCACCTCAGCACTGATCCAACTTTTCAGTAGTTGGAAGTTTTCTTCTTTTGTTGGTAGATCTGCATATTCAGGCCTCTACATGACACAAAAAGCTCCAGTCTGCTTATCGCAATTTTTTTTTCTCCCACAGAGTAACTCCAAGACATTCCCCGTGTGCCTTAAACCGCTGACACACATGACAAACCGTGTATTTCAGCCATAAGAGACAAGAGAAAGCCAGTCATGTCCTACATCTGAATGAACAAAGGTGATATGAAAATGTTTTGCCATTTCCGTAGGTCTCTAAATCTGGGATATATTACAAGAGATCACAGACCAACAGAGATATGAGACATGACCAGTCAACCAAATACAAACAGTCATCAGTGTTATACTTGGAAAATCCAACAGCTTCAGGAACAAAAGCATAAAAGAAGGAACCCTGCCCTGCATGGACTCTAAGAATTTATGAAAACTTGAAGAGTCAGCTTAAGCTTACTAAAGCTCCAGGAGTTATGAGATTCCTGAAACTGAGCTCCCAATACTCTGTGCATGCTTCATCTTAGCCATGCAAGAGTTGTGCTGCTATGAGTGGGTTTGTTTTATTGAGTATTATTCTATTCTATTCACAGGGGTTTTAAGCTGTGAATTTTGACCTGTGAATACACATCGTGTTTTTCCACTAGCCTTTAATAGTCATCATGGTAACCGCAGCTTATTATAAAACTAACGCTGTCTAGCTTGTAAATCTACATTGCCACCTTGTTCACTAAGATTAATTTGAATAATCTCTGCAGATGCTAATAGTGACAAGGAGTAACAGAACCCATAGTGCTACTTTGGGGAAAAAAAAACTCCTATTAAATTCACAGTATTGTTAACATAAATTCTATTTGCGAAACAAAAGCACTTTGGTAGACCATTTGCTAATTTTGATCATTTGTTGATAATAAGGTTTTCTTCATGGTAACTCCTAATAAATTTGTGTGGATCCATCAATTTCAGTGGGGACATGCCAAATCCAATTTGCTAGGACCTGGCTCAACAGTGTTTTAGAACTTGCTAATACTGATATTGACTAGTTTAAAGAAAAAATTTATTTATAAAGAAGGTACACAGACCAAAGACAGCTGACTGCTGGCTAATTTATACATAGCACTGTAAATCGTAGCATAAGCTCGTTGCCTAAAAAACACAGAAGCGGTAAGCACTGACATTCTTTCAGTACTCACATCCTTATCTCCCCTCACTTAAAAATTATGAGCATTACAGAAATCTGATAGGCTTTTGTTCACTTTGTTTTCTCTGTTGTCGTGTTAATACAGAACAGGGACCCAAACCTGGAGCTTTTCACTATCCAGTAAGTACCATAGCAAGGGGGGCTGATACATCATCCCATCGCTCTAGCACAGCCTGCCTTTTACTCAGCTAGAGGAGGCCCAATTGATGAGCCCCCAGGCTCCTGTTTGAGGGCAAAGCCCAAGGAGTTTGCTGGGGATACAGCAGCATCAGTACTCAGGCAGTTTTGTGCATAGAAACAATTGGATATTAACACAATCTATCAGTCCTGAGAGGGTAAGTAGCAATCAAAAGGTGAAGGAAAGAGAAGGCGAGACAACCAGGCAATGCTGAAAATCTGTTCCACAATATCTAGAATAAGGATGCCTCAGGGCACTCTTCTGAAATTAGTGATAGTGTTAACCTGAAGATTGTAAAGGCTTGTTTTCTGATCAAAAATATTTACTAAATTTTGGCTTGTTTAAATAAAATTCTCCTCTGCAGCACAAACAGCAGCATTAGCAAGTCAGCCTCCTTTTCCTTACAGTTTACATTTTTAAAATACAACCATAAGAGAAGGTTGATAACTTGCTGTCAATACATATGTCAATCAGCCTTTGCTGTACACTGTATTATTAGAACCACAGATGGCATTTCATTAAATTGATTATAGAAAATGTCATGCTAATTAAAATTGAGAATGTTTTCTGATTTAATGAACAGGAGGTGCTAGACAAATCTTTGTCTAATTAAGTGTTTGCTAATTAAATAAAATAGTCATTTACAAAGATATTACAGATACAGACCAAATTTCAATATGCCAGGTAAGTCACATGTCATCTGAGCAAGATTTCCAATGCTTTTCTACAAGTTTAGGCTCTGGTTAGTGCTTTCAGGAAAGCATTTATTCTGCACTAGTTTATAACATAAACTGTGACTCTTCCAGACAATCTTTCATTATATAGAAGATTCTCTATTCAAAATGGCTTGCAAAGTTGTAGACAGAAGTAATTCCTGTACTTTCTGGCTTCTACAGGTCTTCTACTTCCCTCCCCCTTCTATGCCAAGCACAAACTAACAAAAAATCAAACTAACCATCTTACGGAACAGTAACTACAGAAACAGAAGCAGCACAGTCACAGTAGCATCCCGTCGGACACAACAAGCAAATTAGCTCTGCTGAGAAGGTGGACTTCTCAGTTATTACACAGAGCTATATTATCATGAAGGTAGAGCCCAAGAGCACAGATCTCAACTGTTATGCTGATCTTGATGGATTAATCAGCCTAAAAAACAACCTGGATTTTTTAAAATTACGTTTATTTCATGTTGTATATTTGTGCAGAAAGGATTAATTAGCACAAACTGGAAGTGAAGGCATTTGCACAAAACCTATCCTTCCATCTCCTTCAACTCCAGAATAAAGTGACCAGATACGGTGGACTGGCCTGGAAAACTCAAATCTCCATTCCTAATCAATGCATCTTCCTCTTTTCCTAATCTTCTTGTTGGATATCATAAGAATGCTCAACTCATACTGATTTTCAGTGGGCCCAATTACTATTCTATATCACTGTATGAAATTTTTAAACTCTTCTCAACAGTCACCACCCATTTATAAAAGTGCAGATTTCTTCCGTATCATGCAATTGCACAAGATCATGCCTCATTATTATAACTGCTGATATGCCTATCCCAGCACTTCAGATGGCACATGAGAAGTAGACAGCTCTTGAGTATTAAAAAATCCACTGGGGGATCGACTTGAAAAAAAAAAAACAAACCACTAGTGAAATACATAGTGCAGTTAAATCAAGCCTTCTTCAGTTTGAACTGAAGCAGTGAGGAAATACTCACTGCAGAGCTGTGGAAAGCAAGAAGGTGGACAATGACCGTCAGCCACAGGCAGGAATGCCTGTAACGATCTCAAATGGAAGAGCATGACCATCTGCTCCCTAGGTAAGTCACTTCTGTACGTGTTGGAAAGATGGAAGCACAACAGAAGGAGCTGAATTACTTCATGAAGACAACAACGATAGCTAGACTGACTGAAATGCATGTAATCAGAGAATGCAGCTGACTAAAGTTGCAGACACTGTACTGGGGCTCTACCCAGACATGCCGTGGAATCCAGGTGCACCGTCAGCTTAGTTTTCACAGCAAAACGAAACCACCACACACAGGTTTTGGAAAGATACATTCCTCTCCTACATACTGCCATGATAACACAAAGCTGTTCTAATTTAGAAGTTTCCAATGTTTTGCTAAAGGTTTACCAGTTTATTCACTGGTAACGTAAACTGCAGCCCCTTGAGGGCTTTCGTTCTGCTATCCATGGAGCAGAGAACAGAAATAGCTTGCTGGAGCTATTTCTTCTCCGGTCTTGTTGGATAGAGTAAAAGCTGTTCCTTCTCCAGTCTTCCTGGATTTGGGAAATGTTCCTGCCTTTCTCTTCTGCCCCCCTGGGACTCTGCTTGGCAGTGAGCATAGCACCCCTATACAGATCTGCTCACTCAGACTTCCCAAATCCAGGCTGCCCTAGCAGGGTCTGTCTCATTTTCTCTGTTTCAAGAGCACACTCAGAACAACACAGCTGCAGCTGAGCTCCAGCTTTCTGGAATGGTCAATACACCATGTGACAGCAAAATATTGACTTACATCATTTAAGGAGATAACAATTTAAAAAAAAAGTTGGAAGAAAATAGGATTTATGCCATAATTAATCTCCTATCAGAAGTAACAGAAGTCTCCTTCACTTTTAGAAAACAACTGGACAAACCACTACAAAGCAAATTAATAAAAATAAATGAAAATGCAAAGATCTAAGTGTGTACTAGCATAAATGGAAGGCAGTTATCTAACACAAAGAGCAATCAGTTGATGTACTAAAGCACAAGATTTGACTATTTTTGCCATTTCTCCTCACACTTTCCCCATTCTACTTACTTTAATGCAGAAATCTCCATCTGTATTTCTGTCATTACTGGGAGGAAAATGTTTAGGGATATTCATTTCTCCCCTAGAGCAAAGCACTAAACATGATTTCATGGTGTTAAAAGCTAGGATAATAGACTTGAGTCTAATAGTCCATTCCAATCCCTTTGAAGTGCAATTAACAGTAAATCAGCACCAAGAGGAGGGGAAGGGCCAGTATTCACAGCACAGAGAGCCTTCCTAATAGGCTACCTTTACAGTTGGACTTGATCTTAACAGGCTTTTCCAACCTAAATGATTCTATGATTCTATCACTGCTTGTGTGCCACACAGCCCCGGTAAGGTCCATGAGATTATTACTCCTGGATACCTTCTGGTACCTACACTTTTATGTAGCTGTTCTCTCCATTAAAATTATACATGTGTATATATATATGTAGGGACTTCAAATTAGAAAATGTACAGTACTCAAGGTGCTAAAAAATTTGAAGAGGAAGAGCAGGGAAAGTTACACCAGCACTTTGGTTTTCTCACCCTACATTGCGCACTGATGGTGAAACATCAGACACTGTTGTAGATGTGATTTTAACAGTCTAGAACATTCCACCTTTTCCCAAATTTCCCACCGAACTGCTCAGCTTTCCCAACTACATGGAAACACTTCTGGTCAGGAACAAAAAAAAAATAAACTCTGGTTGCTCTCTTGCATTGTACCATGGACCATTACTGAGCCAGATTGGCAATGGACTCAGCCAGCTGTTGCCCTAATAATGTACATGTCCCTGGACTATTGAGAAAATTAGGGAACAAATTATCAGTCACACATCCTATTCCAGGCTCTTCCCCAGAGAGATAATAAGGCCTCTCAATATAGCAGCACTTCTCTGATGGCCTTGGGAGTTGACTTTTCTACTGACACTGTCAAGAGGACAAGCCAGATGGGACACAGACAGCTCTGCTTTGGAGTGGGCAGCACGGCCCAGGCCAGATCTCACAGATTACTGAACTGGCAAGGCTACACTTTGGATAAGATATGGTGATTTCAAGGAAGGAAGATTTATGTGCTTCTCTACTCATATATAATTACAATTCTCAAATAAAACTGGGTATTTCAACCTGCAGTAGAAATGTGAAATTCCTGTGCTTTCAAACACTCCCAAGACTTCACCATCTTTCTTCTGTGGTGCACAAGATGAAACTGTCATTTCATAGACAAGACCAACAAGTGAGAAAATTAAAATTCAATGGCTACATACACATCACAGTAAAAGACAAAAGTCTCTGGAGCAGCCATAGGGCTGCAGTTTGCTTACTCCCTTTTGTCCACATGAAGCTCAGCATCAGCAAGCTGATTCAACCAGAGATGATGGGTCAGCACCTACCATCAAGCTCAGGCTGTAGGCTTGCAGGAAAAAGATCGCAGGTGCAATATCAAAGCGTTCTTAGGGCTGTCCTTAACAATCCGTGTAATGTAGCTCTCGAGAATCTGGCACTCCCAGCAGAACATGCCAAAGGCAAATGAGGTTATGGTGTAGGATTTCTGAGTTTACACTGACAATGCTGATGCTTATTAACTACTGCTCTCCAGCTAATTTCTGTAGTATGTGACAATTCTGCTAAATCCATTACAGCCTCTGGTAAACTTCATCTTGAAGAAATTAAAGCCAAAACAGAGGACACAGAACACGTGATTATGCAAAGTAATATCTAAATCCTAAGTGAGAGCAAGGGTAGTCTACGGTCAGATTATTTGCTACTGAAAAAACTTGCTGATTGTTTTGTGGAAAATAAGCATCCACAGGAAAATAAACATCACTATTTGAAAGGTGAAATAAATATACACATACTATCAAATTGGTTTTACCCAGATCTTATCATATGTTCTATTCAGGACGGTGATACCTTCTAACAATTTATCATAGCTCACCAATTTTATTTAGTCAATGAAATCAGAAGACAATATATTATGTCCCAAAATAAAATATGCATATCAATACCAATATTCAGAGTACAATAGTGGCAAATAACATCCCCATTCAGTACTCCATTTTCCATAATTTTTAATGACTATTTTTTTCTTCAGAATAAGCTTTCTACTGTAATGAGCACAACAATCACCAAATGTACCATACCTGGCATTGGTATTATAAGACTGCATCACACGCAAAAAAAGAATTAACTCATTAACCGTTACAAAAGCAAACTTTCCTCTGTAATGAACGGTTTGACTGTCTTGAACCTTGGCCCATAGTCAGTACAGAGGGAGAATAATCTCAGAGTGAAAATAAAATTGATTATTTGGAATATGTCATGATATTCAATGACCAGGAGTATTACTTAATTCTATCCAGCCTGATTTGAATGGCTCTCTACTGCCTTTTCCATGACTAGCACACCACAGAGTGCACCCCCATTCACAAATGCTAATGAATCTTCAGTCCTCAACAAAACCAGGAAATTATTCAAAAGACAAAAAATGCTTTGGATTTATTTACTAATATGAAAATATATTAATAACAAAAATAGAGATGGTTCCTTTATGTACACATGGTCTCTTCCTTGAGGCTCTGCACATGCAGATGCAAGCCACCTCCTCCAGTGCTGCAAATACACCACCACTTGGTCCAACCACTTGTCAATGCAGATGCTGTTTTGGCTACAAGTGAACAAGGTACATCCACAGCTCAAAGTCTGAGCCTCTACCTCTAGAAATAGTTAGGTCATCATCAACTGGATGGTGATAATGTACACCATTTGAGACGCGGAACACGCAGTAGAAGGGATTGCTAATTATCTGTGAAAACCAATTCCCTCTATTTTTTATTACTTTGTTGTAGGTCTGAGAGGATCTGCTAACTACTGAGTAGCAAAATGCAAAAGTTTGTGGTCTTAGATATGTAGTTGAAATCTACTATGAAATTCTGACTTATAGGTAACAATAAGACATATTTCACAGCTATCAATTTGCTGCCACTGAAAACTAAATGAACTTTTAAAATATGATGCTGAAAAATAATTTATCTGCATGCAATAGAAATGCTTCTTATTTTAATAAATATTCATCTCTATGGCAGTAGGTACAAAAAATTCATTAAGTCAGTAGTGCATTTACTCTCAGCCTTTTTCAGCGCAAAATTTACCATGTGCTTGAATTTCATTGCACTGAATCCAATAGCTTTGCTAGAATTTAGACATCTTTGTTAAAATCCAGACTATACTGAAGGTAATGACAGTTTTCCTTCACAGTGCAATGAACGCACAATTTAGCAGGTGCAGCTAAATGTCATAAACCACATGACTGACAAGACTTTTTTAATTATTTTATACTACCAAAAGATAAACAAAATATTCTGAGTTATTATGAAAATAAACAAAGGTACACAATTTTCTGTTCAGAATTATTTAACCTCCTCTTTCCAAAATAGCAGATGTCTCATTCTTATTTACGAGAAACACATGTTGATTAAATGAAAATCATCAGCTCTTAAGAAATATCATGTTACCTGTAATAAAAAAGTCATATCAAGGCACTGTTTTGTGATTTTATTTGTATCTTTTTATGGACCTAAACCACCAGTCTATATTAAATTCTACTGATCAGTCACCTGGACATTGAATAGAAATTAGATATTGAAAAGTCATACGTCATTAAATTTTTTTTTCCCAGAAGTATTAAATTTTGTGTATCTAAATTAACTTATGAAATGAAAGCACTTAAGTGGTCATGTTTTCATATGTGTTCATTACCTACCATACTACTGGACTTCTTGGGAAATACCCATGCTAGCTAATTTGAAAATTAAATGGTGAATGTGTAGGCACCTAATCAACATAGGTATGGAAACAGAGATTTGGCACCAGTATTTGAAAACACTGGCAGAATTTCCTTTGGCATTCATTTGGTTTGGATATCATTGCCTAGTCTGTACACGTAATTCCACGTCTGCTGAAGCAGGGAATTAGACCGGTAGTGCCAGTAACTGTGTAGGATCACCAGGACAGTGCTTATCTTGATCTGGTGGGTTCTGCCCCATATGGCAG
>JAVJGJ010000061.1:34239929-34284930 GCA_035590215.1 Microhierax caerulescens
GTTCTGCCCCATATGGCAGATGCGGGAAGGAGGGGAAGAGCAGGAAGCTGGTCTGGAGCATGAAATGCTCTGGGAAACACTCTCATCCTCAGGATGCAGACAGTAAAATCAGATGTAAGCTCAAACTCATACAAACTCTTCAGATAGAAACAGATCAACTAAAGCTTCTCATACTGGTCTGGAAAGGATTCTGATTGTATTTTAGAGCACTTGCCAACAGATTCTATCTGGCTTAGTTCCAAAGCAAAAGAGACACAAGCAACCAAGTTTCTATCTTAACATTATCTTTATGTGCTTTACTTCACTTCTCTCAAAATTACAGAGGTGGCACGTTAGTTAGGGACATTTTGTGCAGCTCATCTATGCAATTAATTTAAAATAAAATGTAGCTGAATGGCATTATTACAACAAGAAGAAAATAAGGGAAGTTGAACAAAGGCACTCTGGGCAAGCCAACAACTATTCTTTAACAGCATGAACATCTAGCGTTAATTTGACTGCACATTACCAACAAAAGGAGGAGCACAGTTCTGCTCCAGGTGTGATGTGCAAGTGAAACAATAGAACTTTTCTCCATACTTCAGTTATATGTTAGTTTCAAAGGATAAATATTCAAATTATAGTTCAAAATTTATCCTATGGATTATTCCAAGGAATTACACTGCTTACCTCCTCCTAATCAGATAACTCAAGCAATTCACCTTTTTTTTCCCATTTGAATTATGCTCCCCTTTCAGATAACATTGTTATTGATTTTATCGCTTTCTGATTCTCCCTAAGTAAAATTGCCATTTTTTTTAATTGAAATGCTCACTTTATTAGTAAATTGTACCTCCTTAGTAACTGCTTTAGGCACTGGAAATTATTCTAGTAAGTTTAGCACACCTGTTCAGAGATATTTTTTTTTATTTTTGCCCCCCAAAACCCCAGGAAAATAGCTGGAAGGATTCAATAAACTAGGGGATTAAATGCAAAAAATATATATCCAGAGTTTATAATCTATAATTATTAAAATAAATGGATCCAGAATAAGCACCATTATATAATGAGAAAACCCTGAACAGAAACTTCCTTGTTTTTTCTCCTCCACTCCATCACTAAGAATGTATCACAAGGCATGTAAGAAAGGCTGATCCACAAATATGAACAAGAATGAAATTTGTTTTGGTGTAACTGTGCCCTTGGCAAAACATCTGTATCTTCAAACAAATACTTTGCTTTGGAAGAATATTCAATACCTTGCTAAAGGAGAGGTCTTAAATGTTTACATTTATTCATTTTTCCTATCTTTATTAAACATTTTCCTGATGCTGAATTTGTGAAACATATTTTGTTATATTATTTTCATTTTCTATGCAATTAAAAAAATTATATACAATACTGGAACATAGACAGAAATGTTCCAATATTTTCAAAATGCAGATTACTTTTAGCAGTTCTAAAGACAAACTTTATTCTAGTTCACAGGTTGAAATTGAAGTCACTGCGGGGAAGCTACTTAGAAGTTCCATGACTCATCTGCAAAACACGAAGTGGATTTTGTCTTCTAAATTATATATGCCATCTGTATAAAAGGTGGTCAGAACTGATGTAAATAAACTGCATTCTTTATACACAGTAAATTCAGAGATTTCAAGGCCAAAAAGGGGCCATTATGGCCTACTTTCCTGATTTCTTTCAGACCACAGGATTTTGACCTGCAATTCTGGCATCAGGCCTACAAATTCCTGTTGGATTTTATTTTGTAAAAAGCATGCAGGCCTATTCTGCTCTGTTCCATGGAGCATACCACTTCTGCAGTCTGAATCCAGTTTGTGTCACTGAAACAATTCAATATTAGGGTAAAAATACAAAATTATATCTAAACTTATCCAGCATACTGCAGACATACCTGTGGGGACTGGCCCTACACCGTTGCTTCAGCACTTTGCCATTCAAGGTCACAGCCCAACTGCTTCAACTATCTCCCTCTCACCCACTGTAGGGAAGAGCCTCAAATGCTGCCCTTTGACTGTTAGAACTTTGCACTGAGGAAACATATTTGTGTCCTATATTACACATATGAAGAAGCAAATGGTTATATTTGTGCTTTCCGAAATAGTAAAGGGCTTAGAGAAATACAATTAAAAAAACTGTAGAAGCAGGTTTCTTTAAAAATCCCGACCAAGCAATGATGACAGACTGATGTGTTCAGCTGTTGTTGCCCTTCTCAGAGCCACGGGACTGTTGGGTTTAGACTGGTAAGTGCCAATAAACAGGGACCCAGCCAAGGGGCCTATAACCACCTGTAGGGACGGGCTATGCCTCACAGCTGCATAGCAGATAGTGCCGACAGCACAGAGCCAGGGAGCTGCAAGGAACGGCATAAAAACAATTGTCTACAAAGAAAAGGAATCTTAAAAATAAAAAATGTCTGGCACTCCCTTATTACATCATGTCTCCTACCAAAACCGTCTACAGGAACAATGTAGAGGTTTCTCCACCACTCTAGGTCAGACTTGAAGAATCCTTTGTATCCTATACTAAAACAATCAGCTTAGACGCAAAAAGCATCAGATCAGCTTTAAAGGCACTGTACTGGCAACAAAGATAGTCCACCTTTTTCCCTTCAAGAAAAGAACCCACAAATGGTGTTCCCTAGGAAGGAAATTACTTCCTAGGAAGAAAATTGCTACTACATTTGAGGACGGATGTCTTGTTCCAAGCAGATGCCTGGTTTGGGCCAAGAACCCTTGGCCTGATACCAATGACTAAGAAAGGCTTTTCACATTTCTTACTCAGCAGAAGGGCAGAGGAAGAAAGCTTCCAAGCACCCTGCAGTGAAATATCAGCACTATGAGTCTGTACTCAGTGATCAGGACATGCTTGGCATACATGGTTTTGGGGAGATGAAAGAAGAGAGAAAAGTGCCTTAATTTTCACTTGGGGTGTGTGTGGGTGTGTAATTAGCTATCTCTTGGCAAGAGCAGGTTATTTATTCCTGACAGCAAGGAAAGCAGCTGGGAGAAAACTGTAACTTTCAAAATATTTAAAACTCATCACTGACAAATTTTGGCACAGCTTGGCTCTGGCTCACTGTAGGACTTGGTCACTGTTCGTCCTACCTGTAGGAAAAATACTGGGCGTATATACCAAATAATGCAAAAAAATCCGCCAAAACCCACATTCATTATTTTCAGTAATAAGCAGTAGCTTCAGGAGTACCTATGAAACATACTTTTATTTTTAGCCATGAAAAAATAGGCAAAAAGCTATCATCTATGCTTCTGCAGTCTTATACCCAAATAAACACTTCTGAAATACCACAAAGCAATAGAAAAAATTGTAATGTAATAAATAACCTGCATTTTGTTTTTCCTATCATGCTAGCTTTTTAAGACAAAAAAAAATGAAGTCTTTCAGTATAGAGTTATGCAAGTAGTGAGTTTCTAGGTACTACTTCTAACTAGTATCTGAGATTCTATTGCATTTATTTTTTGTTTGTAAGATAGATGGCTGGTTATACATATACCTGAGGTGGGGACAAACAGTACAATTCTAGCACGTCCTAACATAGTTAAATGTTAAAGTGAAGTGGCATCTACCCCTGTACAATATATTTTTTACATATTTGATCAGATAGTTTACATCCACCATTAAAATGTCAATAAAAAAGTCCTACGAATAATTACCAAATGGTGAATATTAGCTACATTGTGTAGACCACATCAGAATTTCCTATATCCTTGTAGATGATGGTAATATAATACTTATCCTCTTTAAAAGAGGATACTCATCCTGTTGTGATGTTCTTTTAGTCTGCATGATAAGATAGTACCCATACACTTAACTATTCAGTAAGTCCAATTATCATCAATCACATCATATAATAATGTGAATGGACATTACATACCAATAAAATATTATCGATTCCACAACTTCAAATACATGTTATTTTTTTAAAAATGGGTTCACATAACATAAACATGATGTAGATGATTCTCTTCTAAGCAGCAATTTTAAAATGCTTACTAAAATAATGATTCTCATGCAAAAGAAGTCAGGGCAGTATTAAGCGTAATGAGACTAAGCAGCCGTTGAGATGGCTGGTCGAGCAAAGGCATGAGCATGGGCTCACAAGGAGGGAGGAGAAGGAAAGCAGGCATAGGCTTAGGGACAGATGTCCAGGAAGGGCTCATCTCACACCAGATCCTGAACCTGTGCTCACCCGGCACATAACTAGTCACTTAATCTAGATCATGAATTCAGATGGATTTAATTGTGCACTAGAGATAGTGGCCAAACTAATATATAATTACTCAATGTAATGGACAATGTTTCAAAATGTGCAAAAACAGTGGTTTTTTTTTTCCTTTAAATAGGTCTTTCTTTTATATTTTAATGATTTTTTTGGTAAATGTTAATTTTATCTTTTCAATACTATGTGGGTTTAGAGGAAATGTTAAAATATTTAAAAGCTTAATACATCGGGGCAACTTCCGACTGATTAGTCATAGAAGCAAAAGAGAGAGTAAACCACTAAGGGCAGTACTTTCTGCATCACTTCCACTATACTCACATCCAGATTATTTTGTCTGTCACCCACAGCAACTTCAGCTATAAAAGCACCCTGCCTAGCTTTGCATCCTTTGTTATAAAGAATTACCCTCAACTGCTTGGTTACAGAAACAGAACTCTCTACATAGTACTTTATTGTACAGTTGCTGACGGCAGAGATGGAAGTGCACTCTGACATCTTCATTAGATGGCAATAATCTGGCAGCCACAAGGATTAAATCAAGTCATATTTTTCATTTGGACAGCAAATAACATGACCAGTATTTCTAATTCAGTTATTATGATAAGTTTATTTATGCCTCTGCATCCTTACATTGGTACTACACTATAATAAAGACTGATCTACACAAAATACTTGAGCTCAGATAACCAGCTGAAGGAGTCATTCCTTCCAAGGAAAGGGACACTAAAGAGGGATTTCATGAGAGAAGCTGTTGTCAAGTCTAGATGAATACATAAGAAAACATTTTTCTAGTTCTCTCTCTGCAGACATTTTTCCTGTAAGATACACTCGTTCCAATAGTCCTAGGTTTCATGAAGCAGAAAGTTAATGCATTTACAGTTAGTCTAACCCTTTGATCACTTCTTTTATACTCAAATTAAAAAAAAAAAAACAACAAACACACACACACACACAAAAAAAAAAAAAATCCTACCCAGCTGTTAGATATTCCATATCCAAAGCACAGAACTGGTAGCTGTGTCATGTCATACAATCATAAGAGAAGAAGAAAAGCAGAGATGCCCTTATAGTGAAGGACATTCAGTACACAAAATCCATTTCCAAATGTCCTTCATCTTGGTGGGAAGCACCTTCCACAGGAAGCAAAAGATGAACTCTCTTATTTATATGCAGACTGGAAAAGATTTGGGGAATATGCTGCAGAAGGTAACTAGCACTGCCTGCAACAGAACCAGAATGAACATTTATGATCTAGATAAAAAAATAAAAGTTTGCAGTGAATTCCTTTAAATAAATCTTTCTCCCTTCACAGAAAACTACTAACACTAAGAAAAAAAAATTCCTTTCATTACAGGAGACACAAGAGATTGTTTCAGTTCACCAACTGGTGATTCCTGTAACACAGAGACACATACAAATTCAAAATATTTCCGTAAAATGTAACACATTTTGCATTCAGTCAACATTAAGAGTTATTGCTATTCATGGGTGAACGTGCAGGTAATGTTTGAGCAACAGAAGGCACTAAAATAAAAAGTCAGTTCACTGTTTTTCAAAAGCAAATACATACTTACAGGCAAACATTTCACAGTCTCTTCAAATCTAAAGGAGAGAAAATGAGCTGACAAACCTTTCCTCCCTTATACTGTTATTTTTCAATAGATGGAAAAGATATCTGAGTGGCTCCCCTGAACATTTGTCAGGAGTGATCCTGGAACAGATCCCAGCAAACCTTCAGCAAAGATGAAGGTGGTGGAGTCTGCATGCAAATATCAAGGACTTAGTCATAAACACATTCTAGTGGGTAGCTGCACAAGGCCAGCATTGGTACGTGGAGCGTAAATAAATGGTGGGGGAGCGATGTTCTCTCCTGAATCATGTAACAGTCACTTTGATAGAATTATGGTGGCAAATGACAGGAAGGGAAGTATGGTGACTTCTGTGCTGCTACGGCTGGAAAATGAAAACGCGCATTTTCTGCAGAAGCAACAACACATCAATTGTGTGACTTTCATCACTGGCTTTTTGTAATCTTGCAATAACTTTAACCTCATTATTTTCTATGTGCAGCACTTTATACAGTGCAACATACAATATCTCCATTCTACTTTTTGTCTTTAAAAGCTAAATACTAATCAATATGGTGTACGGTATCACCACTTCCCATTAAATAAGGCCATTTGGAGGGGCTTAATACATGTCTTTATCACTTGGCATCTAGTTCTTCACTGCACGTAGTACTTCTTAGCATAGATTACCCCAGTATTGATGTAAGGTAGCAGTAGAATCTTTAATTATTCAAGCAAAAGGTTGAGACTAAACTTGTTTTGAGAGAAAATGCTACGATCTTTGCAGATTATATAGTGTAATTTGTATATCATTCACATCCTAGCCTGTAATGTTTCTTTCAATGGGAAAGAATACCTTCTATGACATATATAGAAGATATATTAGATATAGCTTGTATTAGAAATAGTGTGGCCAGCAGAATCTCATTAGAGGAGATACATTTCTAGGGAATATCAGGTATTGATGACTGAATCACTGATATTGATGACTGATAGCACCACTTCTATCAATATTAACAGAGGTTAAAGACAGGAGTCTGAAAAAGTCATGCAAACAGTACAACACTAACTGACTACAAGGTGGAAGGAAAGAAAAAAAACCACAAGAATGTGGTATATCATAAATTTACAGAGTTAGAGCTTCATAAATTTCCCCGAAGGGTTACTTCATAGTTTGGAAAGAGAAGAAGAGTTAGCTCAATGGCATAAGCTAGAGGCATCTTGGAACTGGGTGAACTGTATTTAGTTTGATCATTAGGAGAGTAAGTATTTTACAGACAGGAAAAAGGGGGAAGAAATCACTTAAATTAGCTTTTTGGAAATAAAGAGTTCAAGCTAGCTGCTTCAGCTGAAAATTTTAGTATTATGCCTTCTGACATAACAGGTAGAACAGTCACACAGTAGGCATGAAATTCAGGTCCAAATAACCTCACTATCAACTGCAACAGCTTTAAATGAAGTTGTAGGAAGCAGGATATGACTGACCCTACAGATACTCTGTCCCTCTCTTAATCTTTCAGTGGGTTGGTCCTAGTTTTTCAGACTGATTGACCTGAGAAGATTTAAAAGATGTTTATCACATCTCTATCAAGTGTCCCAAACACTGCAAGATAGAAAGAAGCTGTGTCTCATTTCCTACTTCATGAATTGTTCCTAAAGCCCATTGTGAATCAGACCTTTACATTTATTCAAAATAACCAAAAGCCTCATTTATCTCAAATAAAGATTCCCCTTTGATGAAAATCCCTAAGTATCTTATTTTTGAGCTGATCCACAATTAGCATTTTACATACACACACATATCCCTCTGTCTATCTTCAGCTGCTATAGCGAAATGTTCATTCACTCAGTTGTTCAGCTGAAAATGAGCAACCTTCGTACTAATATCAGAAAGGACATAACACAGTCACTTCAGCACCCTCAACAGCCAAACCTTGCTTTAACTGCACACATCTCTTGAGAAAGACCTGTGACTGCTACTGTGCCTTGAATCAAATCAGTCCTGTAAGAGACAGAAAGGGCTTCCAGATAGGCTCCAGTCATGCAGGTGCTGCAGCAATCATACTTCGCACCCTAATTTTCTCAATTCTATTCAAGATGAAAAACTAATTCACAGAGATGGTAACATCATACATACAGTGAATGCAAAAATACAATGTATATGCTTCTCTAGAAATGCACTAAACCAAAACCTATGATGAAGCCTAATCTAGCTTTAGGATAAACTCTGGATTTCCATAGGCACCATAAATATATATGGTATTGTATGTACACCTGATACTAACAGATCTCTGTTAGATGGAATTATATAGGTGACTATAGTCCCTTCCGTATTTGTATGATTAAAAGCCTCATGCTTCAGTGACATTTGCCTTGGCAAGCCTAAGGAAGAACAACCATGTAAGCAGCAGACAACGAAGAGCAGCTATTTTCTCACTGCTGTTGAGGGTTCTCATGGGAGTAGAAAATTTAAGGATATCTGTAGAAATTAATTACTGTTTAGATTTTTTTCCATTCTCTTCCTGGGATGCAGAGACTACAGGTCACTTCTACTCCCCTCTTCCAATAAAGATAAATCAAGTTGATTGACTTGCCCTGATGTGGGGTAGAAACGTCTTGGCCACAAAGTAGAGAAAACCTACTTGGTAACAAAAATGCACCTTATTCATTAGCTAACATTTTCTTTACAAATGTTAATTTCCAGCACCGAGAAGTCAAATTAATTACAAATACTATCAGACCTGTGTTAAAAACAGGTAAATCACCTGACAACCACCAACAGATGTTGGTTGCTACATGCTTTTTATTAAATGCATATTTAAAATGAGCAATATTCCTGAGAAATTCATCTTATCACCAGAGCTTTTATAAGAAAACGCAATGTAAAGAAACATCGTGTAATTGTATCTGGTGGACCGTTTCTTTCACGGGATGACCTGTTCTGAAAGTAGACTGCCTTTAAATAGATTCAAGTGGTTTTTAAGTGTGCTTCTTTTTCATATATACCATAGGACCACAAGCAAGACTCAAGATGACATTGTGATCTACGCTACCTCTGCCTCTCATGGTAAATAGCAGTCATAACTCTTCTTTGATCAGGGTGAAGAGGAAGACTTTTACTAAAAATTGAGAGGTTTTGATATTTCTAGCGTTTATCTCTTTTCCTCAAATCCAGCTATAATTCCTTCTTTTTTTTCCCCTTTATATTACCACATTTTCATTAGAAGAGTATGACAAAAAGGCCAATATTCACATAAATGAAACAGCATCTTATTTTGATACATAATGGCAGTCATACAAACATTTTGAGATAGGGTATTACCCTAGCCTGCAGGCCTCATAGGCTCACATATGTAAAAACAGGCATTGACAGTATCTCTGGAAGTCAAGGGGCCACAGAACAGCTTTCAGAAGTACTTCCAGAGACCTTAGTGGGCTTTCCTCCAGTCCCATAGCCCCTCACTTGCATCTCTTCAGCAAAGAAAGCCAAAGCCTCAATACCTTCTGGCATGAATCTGAACAAACAGCATTCGTGAAAGGAGCGCTGATTTACCAGGAAAAGACGCACTGCGCCCAGTTACACCACATGAAGCACCAAGTGTTTGCATTGGGGCACCAAAGTAACTCACCGATTTTCCTTTTATTCTTACAATAATGTAACTTCCAGACTTTGAAACTATTAAACATTTAAAAGTCCCCAGTAAATCATTAGAAGCTCACATCTGAACTTTACCAAATCAGCAGTAGCTGATCCATCTCCAAATGCTAACTGTAAATATTCACAAGTATGAAAACAAATTTCTGGTCACATTAAGCAGTATTTTTAATAAAATCTCCTGATAAATAAGTAAACATTAGAGCGCTTTAGGTTTGTTTAGTTTCCTTTTCTTTTTTCTTTTTTTTTTTCTTTTTTCTACTGTCTACACATAACCAACAGTTGTGGTGTGAACATGGCTCTGAAAGTTTAATCTGGATTGTGTATAAATTAATGAAAGATCTTTTGTTCTCATTTGGAGACACGGATCAAGCCTCATCACTAAAATAAGATGTTTCACCACATGTTCTAAGAAAGTATTTATGTAGCTAGCCCAGGACATGTTACTTCCAAGAAAAAAGAGTATCACTAGTGCTAAAACTTTATTTTCCTGACAGTGCAATAGTTCTCACCTCTGTTCAGGATAGCCTCTAGAATGGCCTGATAAAGGAGACTGTTGACACAAATAGCTTTTCATTGTCATTGAAGGAGATGAAATAGGTTTTAAACGGCTGCTTAATAAAATCCTTATACATATAGTAAATTTATTTTAGAATTAAAGGAAAAGGAAGCAGAGAACACAATGGCCTACTTGTGGGAGCTGCTCAGCAAATCTAAGAAGCAGCTAAAGACCATAATATTCTTGGGTTACATTACTGGGGTACCACAGCTTCCAGTATTCATGGGGACAAAGTATTTGATCAAACAGAAACTACAACACACCTCCTTTTCCTTCACCACATTTTGCTTCTTTTCATGTCTCCTTACTTATGAAAAAAGCAAACAGGTATGTGGGAGTCAACATAAAATTGTAAAGTTACTGATCAGTGCTTCCTCAGAAGGCACTGAAGAAAACCCACTATTTATGAGTAGAATGAAACACACAGAAACATCCTAAAAGTTATAAAATACAATTCACTGGTCTGTGAAGACAAAAAGAAGTCTGTATTAAATAAAGCTTCATGAATGATTCACGAGGTTCAGAATTCCCTCTATTTCCAGCAGTGTTCTCAAGCCAGTTTAATATTTCTAGGTAAATTATTCATGCCACTTTTGTTTCTAGCAATAATGCATTCTCAGAAATGCTGGCTGCACAGTATGCTGGGCTCTTTCCTTGGACTTTCAGGCTGTGCTGTCTGAAAGTACATCACTTAATCCCACTACCAGAAGTGATCAATCACCCTTTTTTCAGTATGAACAAAGAAGAATGGATAATGACCAAGATTTTCAAGCATAGCTTCAGCTATAATACATGAAAATGGCCACGAACATGGAAAAGTAAAGTTGGTATCCATGTATTAGACATACAATCACCACAAATGATTGAATATTTCTTTGAGTAGACAGCAAGAACTGAACACTTAGTATTTCTGAGGACAGTCCCACTATAATGAGGAAGAGCACAGAAAGATTTGAAATAGCGTTTGTGTTAAGGTCTCCTATATATATGCTTGCATCTTATACTTTGCAAGGATAAAGTTTGCAAGCACTGATGCTCTTCTCAGAAAACGTCTTTATATATGCCACTTTCTGACTTCCTATGGGGAAGCCAATTATTTTACAAAGATTATTATTTAGCAAGATTTACCTTTATCCTGAAAAAGATCTTTATAATAGAATATAGTACTGTTGTATCATACAGCATACTAGCTGTGATACAGCTGTAAAAAAAAAAAAATAATAAATTCAGTTACAAGCTCATATTTATTAAACCAGACAATTTTAGGACACTAAAAAGGTAACGTAGTTTTACGCATGGATTCTTAAGTATAATTATTACACACAGGTTCAGCTACCAGAACAAGCAAAGAAGAATACCTTTTCTGAGTTATCTGCAGAATTATCTTCCAAAAAACAGTGGGAGACTTGAAATCTCAGGGTCTTATAATGAGAGCAGATTTGGGTCATCATGCATTCCAGCGATTATCCCAATCACTGCAATGATTTATACTGGTGCTGTTACATGGAAGAGTAAGGAACTGTGGTGTTTCTTGCTATTTGTTTCCAGAAGAGCACAGCAGTTGCTCACAATGACTACTCTTGTTATGTTTCTCCCTACTAGTTTTATGTCACAAAACAAGGATGCAAACCCGTTATGATCCATCCATGATAATGGTTGCAGAACTAGTGTTCTTGCATAATGCAGCTATTATGCCACTCAAACGTGCATGAAATCCCGAACTGGGAGGGAATACAACTATTCTGAACACAATTGAAATCATGTTCATTCTGATCAATAGGAATAAGTGGGCTAAGATTAAATACAGCTCAGTATCAAGCAATAATATTAGTATTGCAGTGATCAAGTGCACACATAGAAATAGGAAAGCTTGAGGTGGGAGCTCAAGCTGAGGGCTAAGTTTTATTATTTGAGATGCAATCAAAGCAGAGGCAAAGAAAACCATCGTTTTCAATAATATTTCATATGTATGTGGAGATGGGAATACTACCTAAGTATTATCTAATTATTCATATTGGTAATCTTCTTAAAGAACAGTCTATTAATCACATATTTTATTGCTGTCAGCTTTGTTTGCAGAATTGTCATGAATAAATAATTTACTGTATCAGCTCCAGAGGCTCAACAAGAAAAAGAAAAAAAAAAAAAGTACAGCAAATTCCTTTCTTCCCAATATGTAACTCTCCTACAATTTTATGCCTCATTCTATTTCAGTTCCCCCCCAAATTATGTATTCCAAGCCTGAAAAGGGAGAAGGCATAAGTTATCAGAGCACGCTTCACCACTAAATATTAATCACTTAGTCTCCCACTGGCAGTGAAATCTACTTTATCATCACTAGTGGTGATATTCTTCGATTCTGACAGAAGCCATTGAGACAGACTTGTAACAGCAACCAACAGAACAAAACAGTTTTCAGCATTTGGAATTGGTTTCAGTGCTATAGGATATATGCTATAAGTAATCAATAAAGACTGATTCAAGTTGAAGCTCAATATAGTTATTGATTTGACTTCAGATTTTTAGAAAAGCAAGTGTAAACAATTTTGCTTCCAAACATTTCTGTAACTGGCATGTTTCGAGCTCTAGATTTTGTCATACTTAAATATATATGATAGTCTACAATAACAATCTGGTAGTTCTAGTTCCACTGACATTTAAGAACTTCTCTAATCATAGTTAAAAAAGAAATCCCTCCCTCCGCCAATTTAAAAATAAATGTGCAAAGACAAAAATAAGTTACAGAATTAGATCAGTGATATAATTCACTATAATGCTATCATTAACTTAATTGACACTATGCAAATTTACATTAGCTCTGGATATGCATTTCATTTATAGGCTTTTTATTTTAAGGATTGAAAGAGTAACCATGCCAGAATACATCTTGCAGTTTGATTTGGTTTCGTTTAATCAATCTATTAAAACTAGAAGATGTACTTTAAAAAAAAAAAAATCTGATAAAAATTGCCAGTACTTTCCTTTGAAGCACAGGTGATGTTTACTTATGTGCTAGGTGCTGGCAGAAATGCTATGCAGTATTTATAAGTACCTTTTAAATATAGTTTAAGCAGAGCTTTTGTTGGCTGCCTAATTCCTCTAAAAGTGAATTTCACTCTTTAAAGCAGAACATTTTCTAAGCAGTGGTGTGGATTTCTCATGTTTATGTCTCAGCTTAGTCATACTTATAGGTACTTCTTGTCTTTGACAGTTGTTAGTTACTTTCTTCCAAGAGGCAAGCCTACATAACCCTGTCTCTTCAGTGTGCAACACTAGAGGAGGGAGAAGCCTGCAGCCAGGGTTTCCAATAATCAGGTTTCAGCCTGGTCTCTCTACACTGCAGGCTGATACCAGAACTGAATTCCAATTTTAAACAATGTATTACACCAACTGTGGGAATTCCTGATCTCTGCTAAGATGCCTGCTTTAATCTCTGGAGTCTAGCACTAAGGTTAGTCTGAAGAAGGATATTCACATGCCAGTACAACACCAGAGTCTACTGCAGATAGAATCTCTTGGATTTTTTTTCTGATTTGTTTAGAAATTTACAGTCCTCAAAAGAGTATCATTAATCCATGCTGTGCTTCCAGCTCTCAGAGAGTGCGCTAGGTCTCGAGGCTAATTGAGAAAACCAAGAGACCCATGACGAACAACATAGCATCTGCAAATGTGCAAGATGAAAAGGTGCTTTTCCCCAGCAGTGTTAGAAGCAACAACATGATCTTTCAGCCAAGCAGCCATAAGAGTCTAGTGTGTTCATTGACCAGTGACCACACTTTTTTTGTGGCTTGACTGGTGTCCTCAGCCACCTTTAGACTGGCTGTTTACTATTACTGCAATACTTTGATGTAATATACAGAGCTTGGGCCTGCACAGAAATACACTCTATGTTATAATTTAAGGGAAAAAAAAAAAAAAAAAAGTCATTGTGGGAACATGAAAGATAGAAAGAAACATTTGAGAGTGAAGTTTTTTCTCCCTAAATGTCAAACTGCACCTTCAACTCCCTGAGAACATGTAATAGGATAAAAACAAGTCTGACAGCTATTCAACAACCCAGATCTTTCAAATAAAAAAAAAAAAAGTTGCAAATTTCTGTGAGCACTGCTAAGAGTAGCTAAGTTTCAGAGGAAGTAAAAACAACTCCATTGTTCCTTGTCTTAAAAAAAGAAGTTCACAGATATGAAGAACCTGAATATAAAGTTACGTTACAAGTTTCTCTTCCTTGTTCTCCTTCATTCATTCAGGTGGACACTTCAGAGGAGGAACATTTGCCACACAAGCCTTGCGTAAATGTGGGCACAGTAAACATAAAATGAATGGGACGTACTCTGACAACCACAGAATGCACCTTGGTGCTTACACATCCTGCTTTCACCTATGACTTCTTTATTGAATTTGAAAAAACAATCAGCATGTCAATTATAACAATAATGAGGACAACACAATGCACATGTGCTTTTTTTGTTGTTTTTTTCCAAGAACACACTTTTTCCAAGCAGATGACATAAGCCAGGCTATGCTCCTGAACAGCCTGACTAGCTATAAAGCACATATAAAACCCTGGCCTTTCACCACATTGAGATATCGGCTACATTGAGATATCGGCTACATTTCCTGAAATGAACCTTCCACTTTCTGTAGCTTGTGTAAAACTCATCTATCATTTTAAGGTACTCTGCAGTTAGTAGACAGAGAGGTGCCAATCATTCTAAGACATTTTCTTTTCTACTTCTCTGGGAGAAGAGTGTCCGGAATTATTTAGTTGTCAAAATGTGACACAATAATGCATTTAAAAAAAGGCTTCACTTGGTGGCAGATATGGATGAATAATCAGGAGAGTACAATCAACTTCTTTTGGGCCATCAGAATGAAACACTGAGCCTTCAGTCTCCCAAGTAAATGTGCTCAGTTCCTGAGGGCCTAAAGCCAAAACTGTGATCCAGAAAGCCCCCAATTACTGCCTAAACGCAGGGACTCCTAAATGGCAAAGAACTTCACCTTTTAATGTCACCTTTCTCCAGATGCTTTACCTTCTGCTTTTGTGCATTCATTACACAACCTGAGCTGAGCATCCTGATGTCTACCTGCATTCAAGCCTCAGTCCAGATCAATAAATTATCTGTCTCACAGATGAAGTACTCTGCAGGTCTCAATCCAGGCATTTAAAAACAGACAGAAACCGGACTGAGATCCTCCCAATTGAGTAACAAGAGCTTCTGTTCACAGTTTGGTAGAAACACTTTTTAGCTAATAACTGAGTAATAGTCAGCCAGGATATGGAAAACATTTTTTTTAATCCACCTCCTTCTAAAGGGTGTTACATTCCATCACCTCTCTCCCCTTTAAAATGCTGCCAATGCATCAGGGTTTAGATTATTTTTATTTAGGAAGCACTTCTTCTTTACTGAAATTATATAAAATAAATGACAATTCATCAGGTAAGTGAGCAAGATTAACAGGGGCACAGTTCTGCAGCTTAGTAGTTCAGACTTTCATCTGGGAATGTGAGATCCCTTGAGGGGAGACTGAAGCAAAGGTTAATTCATGTTTTTTCACCAAAAGCTGTCAAATGCAAACACAGCTTCCTCTACATCTGTAACTACCCAAAGGCATTTTCTCAAGTCTTTCAAATCCATGTGTGTCTTCTACCCTCATCATGTAAAATTTTGCAATATGCTTTCAAAACTGGGGACCTCTCAATTGGAAACAGTATTCCTGTACTGACCCTGCCAATCCCACGTCCTGAGCTAAAAGTCATCTCTCTGCTTCTGCTCCTGCCTTAACAGTTGCAGGAGCTGTGTGATGGTACCAATCTTTTTGCCAGAACATCACAGTGGGAACTCACATGTCCTTGCTTATCATGACAGCTAAACCTTTCTCAGGGTCACCGCCTTCCAAAATAGAATTGTATCACAACGGCGGTATGAGACATTTGTCTCCTAGGAGTACAGGTACTGGGGTTTTCTTTTTTACTTTATTTTGCTGTATTAAAGGAAATATAAAATCACCTTGAGTGCACATAGGTCCATGTTGTTGCTGTACATAACAAAGAGGCACAGATTACTTTTACTCATGTGACAATCTTAGCATCATTTACAGCAAATTTGAGCAGCAGTTATTTGAGCTTACTAATGAATATACCAGGTACTCTGGGACCCACAGCTCACCCGTGGGGAACTTCATTCAAACCATCCTCATGACTTTATAACTTCTCACTGACAACTACTTTTAAGAACTCTCAATCAGCCAACTCTTAATTCATTTAAAATGCACTCTATTGCTATTATCTACTGCCATTCTGTTCAGTGAAAATTGCACAATTCTAAACAACAATATTCTATTGAAAAGTAGTCATGGTCTCAAGTCTCCCATTTGCATCTAACATTTCTACTACAGAACAGATTAGCCTCCAGAAACTAGGTGGAATTTAAGTTTATAAAAACATGTCTTAGGAGACACCATCACTTTAAAGCTAATGAAAGTTTGTATCTTACTCTTTTAGACATGAAGTCTAAGAACTACAGCCAAAATCCTCAATTCCAAGTACAGGTTACAGAAAGGTGTGAAACAGAGCAAGATAGGATGGCTGGAAAACCTCTTTGAAATGAAAAATAACACTATGTGGCCGAATGACCGCACAAAATCAGACAACCTTGACGGAGAGGCTGGGAAGAAACTGTGTTCCTAGAGCCTTCAATAGCCTTGAACATGAAATACTGGCCACTCAAAAACTCTACCCACAGACAAGGCAGACTGATCTCATCCTGACCTCTGAGGAGCTCCCTGCACACCATCTCATCAATGATTTTATGGGGGGATTGGGAAGGCAATGCTTGGAATTTCTGTATGCTTAGAAACAAATTAACCATAAAATATGCCTCCAAATACATAAAAAGAAAATTGGCCTCCATGATTACAATTAAATATACATTATAGCAAACATTCTGACTGCATTAAGATTTGCTTTCAGTTCTTTCACAAAACTAACACATAACCATAGGCAATTTTAACGACATTTCTGTATGAAATTCCACAAGACACTCCTGATGGAAACAGCTGATTTCATTCCTGAGAATTCATAACTAATTTAAATTTCAATGAAGCAAGTGCGCACCTATCTGTACATTTTGCATTTTCTTCCACCAAATCTATCAAGTCTAGAATCTTCAGTGCCAGACTAGTGGATCTTCCAGAGAAAAACAAAACAAAACCAAACCCCCAAACATTACATGTTTTAGGAGTTATGGATTAGACTTTAATTTAACAGTGACTATTGAATTCTGTATTAGCATCTGGTTTATATGCTCTGTTCTATAATAGCTTTATTGGCATAACAAACATGCTACAATAAAATTTGTAAGAGCCAATATCATGTAACAAGCATTTTTACAATTGTAACAGCGTATCATTCACTGTGTTCTATTCTGCTGTAGATATGGCATTGACAAACATATATCCAGGGAACAAAAAAAAAAAAAGACACTGCTTTTCAAAGTCTTTCATACATTTTTCATCAAACAGGGATCAAAACACTGTTTTTCCAAGATAAATTGATCCATTTTGGCTGATAACAGTCTTTCGTCAAATAAAAAATGTAATTTGGGTTTGTGCAGCTTTTTCAGGCAATGAAGCAGAAGAGTTCGTTTGCTGTATTGTTTTTAATCCAACTCTACTTGCAAATACTAGATGACAATGATAAACACAGAGCAGTCAGCTGTTTCAATTAATTCCCTGGACAATCTTTGCTATGCATGTCCCCCTTCAGAATATATATTATAATCAGATGTAGTAGAGTGGCTTATATAAAAGTTTTACTTTTAAAATTTATATTTAATGTTGGGTAAGGGCAAATCTCTTGAAGCGACATCAACTGAGTCAAGTACACTATTAATAAAAGAACTGGTGAGCTGCAGAAGCCATGTTCATGTGGCAAGAAAACATCAAGTGGGCCATCATCATAGGGCTCAGGGCCTTCAGGATTTCTACAAAGGCACACAATGTATAAAATAGTCTCATGATCACAAACCCAACAGAAAAGATAGCAAGGAAGAAAAAGGAGGCCTTTAGTTAAATCCCTAGAACCCAGGAGATGTCAAAAAGATATTAAAAAATATTACCTTTCTAGAAATCAATATTTTTTGTTTTGTTTGCTTGCTTGCTTTTTAAACAAGACACTGTTGTTAATCCTGACAAGAGCCGTGATCCAACAAACCCAACTGAAGTCAACAGTCCTATACTCAAAGTAATCCCTGGGGAGTTTGGATCAGGCCACTCCCTAGATATCTCAAGAATCTCAAACTGAGGACACAAAATAATCAACAAATGAGATTTTGATTGTTAGAATCCTTCCTCATGCAAGTAATACCACAAAATTCAATGTTTCTTTGTAAGGACTGTTCATGTAATGGTTACTCAAAATTAAGGTGTAATCCTTTGCATACTGCTACAGTCCCGAGTTGTGACACAAAACCACTTTGGGAAATTCAGTCTAAAAGATCATAATTCCACTAGTCTAAGAGCTTTCAAGCAAAGCCTGAACTTGTCATGAAACTCACTATGGTCTTCTAAAGGAAAAAAACGCAAATCTGTCTTTCTTACTAGCTTATTATTCTTCTACAGAACAGAAAACAAATGAAAGCTATATGTATATTAGGAAGTGCTGCAGCCCAGCAGGAGTTGATCTGCAGACAGAAAAAGTGCTGAAGATCTGATATCCATCCAGACTAACTGTATGTCAGGGCTTTTACATCAGACCCACTCCAGAGTGGCCCCATGGACTGAACTTCCATCAGGTACTAAAGAATATGTGGAGTATTCCTGGATCCCACTGACTAAGCAAGTTTCACCTGAAAGGAAACCATTTGTGTGCTCTGCAACCAACCCACAATGTAAACTAAAGTATGTAAGTGAAGGCAACAGGGTGACTCACTTTGACAGTGCAAAACTTCATCCAAGCAAAAAGCTGAATGTAGAAGCACCTGAGACAGACCACCAGCCTGAGAAAACTCACACAGATCCATGTAACTGGAAGCCCAAGACTGTCCCTGTACCTTGAGGTTAATTTTGAACAGAGTGACCCACGTCCCCCAAGAACATTTGTCAAGTGATCCTCACCAGAGAAATACCTGGAGACTGCTGGCATAACAAAAAGGCCCCTTTTAACAGCACTTGTATTATGATCTTGAGTGCTGGCAAAAGGGCTGCAATGTTTCATCTAAATTGGCTCACAAATATCAATATGGTGATTCACATGAAAAGTTATGCTTCTGCTTAAGAGTTTACAAGCCTCAGCCTTTAGTCCAGATGTTTGCAAAGTGCTGGATTAGAATGGCCACAAATTTGTTCACAGGTGCTTTACAATGTATAATATACACTATTACTCATCAAGAGTAACTCCACTAAAATCAAAGACAGACAGGGCTAGAACTGGCAGGAGTGAATACAAATCAAGGTGTAGAAGTCTTGCTTTGCTGTATCTTTTTTCTTGTCCCTAGTGGTAGACAGAAATACTAATTATACACAAAAAAGAGATTTTATTATGACCTTGGAATCACATAATTAATATAAAATGCATTTCTGATACCTAGTAAAAATGTTTTAATTGTTATTATATTTCACAGTGCTATCCACAAAGAGGTTATTAATAAGCTTTGTTTTGCAGGTCAACTACTTGATTCCTAAATAATGGCCTTTCTTTCAGTTAACAGGAAAGAAAGGATATTATTGAAGTTTTGAGACTGCCCGTTAACCTTGTCTCCTAAAAGAAAAAAAAGAGGCTGTCATTACATAAAAAGGCTTCCAGATTTCACACTTATCTTACAATGTGGTTTACACAACTCGTTCTTCTCATAAAGGTGAATACAGACCTGATTGAGAGATAATGAAGACAGAAAACTGATAGTGCAGTGACCTCTGTGGTCTGAACCAACACCAATATTTTTGGGAACTGATCTTTGATTACTTTCTCCCCCACCATTTTTTTTAAGCTCTTGGAAATCTATGACAAACAGTTCTCTGTATTAACTTTTGTACCACTAGTACTATACATACGGAAGACTTTTTCAGAAGCAGCTTTGCAATAAATGCCATCCTCATAAAGAGTACAGTAATATTTCTAAAGTCACAGTTCTCTACAGCCTTATCATTGCTACGATATGTCACTGAGACAAGACCAGAAAGAAAAATAGCAAAGCCATGTTGTCTATGCATGCAAACCAAGAACATTATCCTACTTGCACATTTTTTTTCCTATAAGGACATGGGATATAAAAGAAACACAGTCTACCTGGCATTTCTAGTGTATTTGTTCCTTAGCAGAGGTAGGAAGGATAGCAGGGTGTATTAATTCATGTACCACTTTTTTGTTGTTAATGCTTTAGAAAAGTGAGTCAGTTCAAGGGGTGCATTATCCCTACGTAAAGGGATATGAGTCTGGGATGTAAAAAACTTGGCTCAGTTTCTTATACCAATGTAGAGGTCTTGCCTGAAGGCAGATAACAGCACTTGTATTCTGACTAATTTCCTCAGTTATTAAAAGGGAAAAAAAGCATTTTCATTTCTCCATAGGTAAATATACTCACAGTTGTAAGGCAATCTGGTAATATGACAATGGAGTTTACACGCAAACATAAAGCTAATTAAATGGTAAAGCTGGTCTCCAGTCTCTCCCGTGACTGCACAAATAACACAAAGGAACTGCTGTATGATGGGACTGGGCCACAAGGTCCATGAGGACCCAAAATGGTTAGGAACAATATTTTTATAAATTAACCTGGGTTTAAGGGTCTGAAAGTCACTAGTGTCACTGAAACATGCCCTCTACAGTCTCTCAGTTAGTAACCAAATTATTTTTATCAGATTACTTTAAATGAGTGAAAAATGTGAAATTTTTTGCATTCCTGCTGCAAATTCACAACACCTATTTTTTTCAGGATTTTTTAGCTTACCATGCATGCAACGATTTCATGCAGATTACACAAAATAATGTTATTTAAAAATTAAAACAGATAGGCACACAGATTCCAGTCATTCTGAATTCCTTCCTACAGGAGATTTCTCCAATAATCTAATAATGAATGGCCTCCTGCAGCATACAGCTAGGACCACTGTACTGGAGCTGTCATTTTCCAGGGTTACAATGAACACCATTCAGCCTGGTAGCTGTTCCACTACTGCTTTCAGAAAGCTGAATTTGAAAGAGCAATTCCCAACAAAAAGTAAAGAGCTGTACCCCCATTTTATGATTCCTCTTCATCTGCTTTGGTTTAATTTGGTGTTGCACACTTACGGATTCTCCATCCTGGTCTACTTTTACTCATAGAAAAAGACAAATATATATACGCTTATAATTATAATCACAGGACACTGTTTGAGCTAGTGGATTTTTCCAGAGCTGATTATGCTGCTGGCTCCATTAACAAAAGGCACACAGCCTAGTGATGTGCCTTGGCTGAACAGAAGCACATGGCCAGTGAGAAGCACGAAACAAAGCGGAGGCAGCCCAAAGATGCCAGTGGTACCACTGACAACAGTTGCAAGCGCAGCAAGCATACACTCCTCCCCTAAATACTGTGGTATTTTCCAAGCCCCAGTAGTATTGGAGGTAGGAGAGGAAGAGATGAGGAACCACAGTCTCTGGTAATACCTAACCACTTAGGTATAGCTGAAGACAAAAGGTCAGGCAGCCTATAGCTCCCACGTCCTATACTGTAATTCCCCCATTTGCTGCATTGTCCAATCAGATGGAGAAATTGTGCAAAAGGGAAATCCATCCTCATTCTTCATCTACTCGGGGGGGAAAAAAAAAAAAAAAAAAAGAAAAAGAAAAAAACCCACAACAAACCACAATTGTAAAATTTGCATTTGATTCCACTATTTTCCTTGCCTTCTGTCTGAGTCTAGAATTTCTAGAAGACTCAGTCTGTAAGCTATCTAAGCACATCCCAAGAAGCAAATGTACATATTTTTGCTGAACCAGGCAGGACTCCCCTGACATGAAATTATCAGAAGCTGACTGGCACATTCATTTATCAGTTTCAAAAATGTCACTTGGTTATGGTCATGCCTGTGTCGTGGCATCCCCACACATACACCCCTGCCACACAAAAAAACCTCCAACACCTGTGCTTTCAATATAGCATTTACTATTGCTGTAACAAGCGTAACACTCTGATGATGCACCTAGAAGCATTAAAACAATCTTACATAAAGCATTTCAATAATGATGCTCCACAGAATTCATTGAAAATAAAATAAATAAAAGCAACATTTTATTCATGGAATCATTTCAACAAATCTACTGAACTCACCAAATTTAAAACGGCTAGGAGGAGAAACGCAAGCATGCCAACTTTATTAGTATTTCACAGTCTGACCAGCGTTCTAGAAGCACTTTGTTTAGGTCTTTGTCTATACAAACCACTTCGCCCTTTCCTGTCTTTTATTTCCCACTGTCCTCTCTTCTGTACAATGAGTTTCTAAATTTCAAGTCATTTAGTCATACCTAGCCTTTATAGCATTTTTCTTCTGATGGAGGTATTTTTACAAAATGAAAATTGTTCTATAATAGCAGAGATTTTTCACTAAAGTAGTACTTGGTATGCAATACAAAAATGCTAATCACATGAACAGTTTTTCATTGCATTTATGTAACATAATATTTAATAATGTGGGTTTATCACAGCATTTCACTAAATGATGTGAAATGCACTAATGTAATATAGAACTCATTCTCCCAGTTCAAAAGCTGTTCTCTTGCCTTGTCAGTCTTGCATGCTAACATTTAAACTACAGGAAGAGAAAATGTTCCGATATACTAAACTAGGGGGCTGTTTTCTATGGGGTTTGTATTTCTTATTGTTACTGATGGGCTCCAAGAGTGTTTTTACATATTTTTTTCTTTATTTATCTTGGATTTGTCTTTTGAGGGTGTCTTTAATTAGTTTAAAACTCCTGTACTCTGGAAGAAGACAGGTCAAAAAAAATTAAAAAATAATGACTTGTGGTCTTGTGTTTCCCCTGAATCAGCAAACAGAAATGAAGGACAATGTATAACTGGCATCCTCTTACAGAAATGAAACCAAAGCTAACACTTCCCAAGATGACTCTCCCATCCTCTGGACTAACCCCCACCACTACTGCTCCAGACAGGCACAACTCAAGAGAGCAGCAGAGAGGAGCCATCTCCTTTCCAGGCAGTGTGAACAGTGTGACTCCTGACAGAACTTCTGCTGCGGTTCTGCCTGTGCAAGCTGAGCTCTGTAGACAGGCCAGAGCACAAAAAACAAGAACGGCAAGCAAGGCCCTTCAACCCTGGATAAACCCCCTGCTATGACCATGATACTCAATGTCATTACTCCTTGGAGATGGCTTTTACAAACTTTCCAGTCCCCTCTGACTGCCTAGATTGCCCAAACCTCTGAAAGTACTACAGAAATTCAATCACAGTGAATGCTATTTGCTAAACTGACTGGGAGTGCAATCAAGAAGGTTCTGGTAGCAAACGTGCAGGTGATAATCTACTTCAGCTGGCTCTAATACTGAAAAATACCATATTGTCCACTGCCAAATTGAAAGTTTCTTTCTGTAGAAAGTAAACTTTGCCAAGGCAATTCACAGACATCTTATCCTATATTTTTCCCTAAAACGATATGAAAAGAATATTGAGGAAAAAAACACATTTCCAATCACTTAAAGCACCAAATTATGAGACAGTGTATTATACGACTTTAGTAAGTAATAAGGTAAGAAAAGATTACCATCTTTCATTAGAAAACAAATTTGAATCAATTATTTTACTTTAGCTACTGGTTAGGAATTGCAAATAAGTTTTTTCTGCTAAACAAGATAATAAAAAAAAAAAAAAATCTCAACCACTCACAGAAGTACTACTTTACAACAGGTAAATACAATTATTTTTCTTTATAAAATTATTTTTCTAAACTCTTCTTCAACCATCCCAGACATTGTGTGCAGTCCTACCCATTTAAAACTAGTTGCCTTCTATACCTTGAAGAGAAACAACTGATCTAAAGAAACGTTCTAAAAGGTAGCAAGTGAAGGTTTTGGGGGCTTCCTGCTTGTTTATTTGCCACATAAAAAAAATAAATAAAATAAAAATCACGTTCTTGTAAAAGGTCATGTCAATTGTGGAACATTCCTGAAAACAAGCAAATGTCATTCCCACCTTCAAGAAGGAAGACACAGGTAACCATGTGCCGGTCAGCCTCACCTCAGATCCCTGAGAAGGTGATGGAAAAACTAATCCTGGTAACCATTTCCAAAACTATGAATGAGATTATGATGTTTGGGAGCACTTGACACAGATTTACAAAGGGCGTCACAGCATCACAAAATATCTTGAGCTGGAAGGGACCCATAAGGATCACCAACTTTTTACTGTGACAATGGTTAAACACTCAAAGAGGTTGCCCAGACAGGCTGTAGAGTCTCCATCCTCAGAGATACTCAAAACCTGACTGGCAACAGCCACTAGAAACCTGCCATAGATGAAACTGAGAATGGTAGTTAGACTAGACCATCTCCAGAGGCACCCTCCAACCTCCGCAATGCTGTGATTCTGAATCCCGAAGTCTTATAGATCAACAGCACTTGTCTCATTGTTGTTTCATAGTGTGGAATTAATTCCAAACTGCAGCTAAAGGACCTCTTTCTATCTCTTGAGGTGCATCCTTTCAAGTTTTTGCATTAAACATTTGTTAGCATTTCACTGACTAGTATCTTAGAAGTATTCTAACCACACAATGGAGATCTACTATGCTTTCTTCGACAATTTTAATTTGTTGAAGTCAGTGTCTTATAGCTGTAGATATAATAGTGAAAATATAAAAGAAATAATTTCTGTACCAAGAAAGAGTATCTTCCATCAGATCTTTGTTATGGCTGAGGAAATAAAAGACAAGCTTTAAGGGAACAAAATCTTAATTAACCTTCAGATATTACTGCTTTAACAAAAGTCCCACTTTTGGCTGCCTTGCTTGCAATGAAGCCACATAATAAAATACAGTAATCATAAATGCTTGTTTTACTCAAAATAATTGCTACTAGGCTGAAGAAGAATCTGAGAACAAAACATTTCATCAAAGCCTTCTGAAACTCTCTCAAACCATATGCCCTTACAGTCATTTTTCTCACTGCTGTTAGGACATGTGACCTTCAAACTAAGCTTCAAATGAAGCTCTCAACACATTAAAAGTATCCACCCTCCCTGACTACTATTGAGTTGGCAATATTTATTAAACATCCAGTATTTATAACTCACTGTCATTAGCAGTAGTAATGAAGTAATGTCTCTTAAAGAAGAAACATTGACAAGATGTTAGCATCATTCACTCAAATATTCAGCTCTGTAAAATGTTCGTTCTTCAGTGAAGTGGTTATTTATTCTGGACCATTCTGGTGAGGGCAGGGTATAACTTTGGAAAGCTACTGCACAAGCAACAGAAAGGAATTCACATTGACATATTGCCATTTCAGCTAAGATCACACTCCTCAAAACCTTCCTCTGCGGGGCAGAGTGAATAAAGTTTATATTACAGAATACTCAATGCAGGAAACTGTTCAGCCAATGATTTCTTTTGCCTGGTTCTTCTGAATTTATGAACAAAGTTGGTTGTAAAATTTCTCCTCTGAACTTAAATATTCTTTAACCATTTTCAGTGTTACAGTGAATACCAAAAGACTCAGAAAAGGTAACAGCAATGATGTAAGAAATCAGACTCCTGGCTATTAGAATCTTTTCTTGGAAGAAATATAATCCAATATGACATATATTATTTTTAAAAAAATCAGTAGAGGAAGTGGAAAAAAAACCAAAAAGTAAAAAATGCAAGAACTACTATCAATAACTGTACATTAAATCAGTAATAAAGCAGCATAGCAATCAAATAAAGGTCAAACCAGCAAACTGACTTCAATATTGTATTTGAATCAAGTAATATATTAGCTAGTGTTAGATTAATACTAAGATAATAATTTTTTTAAAAATCCTAGGAAATATCTAAGAAGGCTTCTGTGAGTTAATTATAAGCCACCACTAAGGCTTACAACACAACATAATAAAGTCTTTAATTTAGTCACAAATAAATATTTTAATACCAGAACTCCTATGTAAAGTCTGAACTGATGCCTTACGTCTATCATTTTTTTCCAATAGATCTCATAGTTATTTCTTCTTCCAGCAATTAAGAAACTGCCATGCAGCCTTAAAGGAAAATTCTGATGAACTAAAAAGTTATAACATTTCTGTACACCAAGACATACAGTCAGTTAACATTTGACTATATTAGATTCTTCAGGACTTCAACATATACAGTCTAGCAGGCACTGAGAAGCACATTCCCTAAGCCAAGTTTTAGTGGTGTTTAAACCTGTAGAGTATTTCCTCCCCTAATATTTTTATAGATATTACTGCTGCTTATATGAGCTTACATACAACCATTAAAAGAATCTTGCTGATAAAGGATTAAAATAAAAATATCAAATTAGGTACAAAAAGTGTACAGACTCTCAGCTCTTGCAAATAAGTAGATACCCCAAGAAAGATAGTCCAGGATTAGGATGACTGAGGTGCACATCTTTCTTTGCTATTAGAAACCCTGCAGCTGCAGAGACCTGCCAAAGGCTATCAGAAATTATTCTTTGGTGTTGCAACTTCCCCTTAGAGTTCCGTCTTGTGATTCTGGTACATTAATGTTGTTGTAAGTGGTCTGTTAAACAGCAGAAAGCAGAACTTTGTCTTTAACTTATCTCTCTCAGTTTCTCTCAGCTCCAGTCGTACTTCCCACAAATCAGACACAAAGCCTCCCTCAAAGCACACTAATTCAGATTTGTGATGTTTCCTTTTCCGCGCATCAAATTGGAAAAACTAAAAGCTTAAAAATTGTGATTATGAACTGCAGGAATACCAAAGGATTTAGGAGGGTCTCCAAGAATGTATGCTTAGTATATGAGGGTTTATAACCCAAGATGCCACCTGAAATGAAATCCAATGAAACGAGCCCCTTCAGCAGCCAGCTCACAGCACCCCAGATCACAGGTTGGTAAAGCCTCTTTCTTTCATTTGAACAGAGAGCACAATGCTAAAGCAATTAATCTTAACACTCCCAACATTAGCCTTTAAGATGATCCTTTTTGTCTCCCTTGCACAAGTCCCTGATATGCCATACTGTGATACTTTAACATTAAAACAAACAAACAAACCACACAAAAAACTGAAAAAACCACAATACTATTTTGGAGGCATCTGGCACAACCTTGACTAGGTGAAGAAACCTTGTGATGACACACTTGTCATCAATTTACCAAACACTCATCCCACAAATTTATAGCAATAGCTAACTGAAAGGAACTACCACAGCTCCTCAGGATTCATCTATCAGCAACATTAAAAATAAATTCAAAGTCTTTATGACTCGATGTCACCATTCATCTTGCAAACAACTAAATTTAGTGGGAACTAGGCCATAAGTCAGACAGCCCACCTTTAAAACTTTAAGTCTGGAAAGAGAACAGGTATTTAAGAGCTTTACGAAACAGAAACCATTTTAGAACAGAAATTAAATTGTATGGAAGGACTGTGTTATCACATACAGTGTATTTCATGTACCTGTATACAGTGTGATAATACTGTACAATAGTGCTGTAATCAAACATTCGAGCAAAAAGAAAGCTTGCAAGCTTTTTCTACTTCAGCACTCTATTGCTGTCTTTTTTATTAAATTACATAAAAGCTTTTTACTAACCACCTTCTATTCCAGCATGCAGGCACTTATCTAACCAGAATTTAGCAAAACTAGAAAAAATAACATTTTTCAGAGCTACAGTCATGAAGACTTTTCTTCTTTAAACAGTTTTTTATTAATTGTTTTCCTTTTGTTCCTCTTTCATCTCAACAGCATTTTGTTACGTCACTTGTGTGAAACTTGGAAACAGGCTCTTGAGCTCACCTTCAGTATCATTCTCAATCTATTTAAAAACCCTCAAAGACCCCTCCTTACTCATGCTTACTCAATTGTTGCTTCAGAGGATCAAATAAGTGGTATTAGGATCCCTGCTGAAATTGTATAATTGCATAATTTTGACCTATGCAGCAGTAGGCAGCATAAAATATATTGCTGACTTTTGACACCCAGTTAGGGAGTCAAATACCCTACTCCTACTCAAGTACTTTGCCTATTACAATCTGTGCAACGCTTGAGATTAATGAATGTTTAATCATTCTATACAAAATGAAACAGCTGCAGCACAAAGCACTGAAAAATCCCTGCTCCAGAACATACCAGAGGGTGGTTCTTTTATCACATGTGGGAAACAAAAGTCATTTTCAAATCCCAACAGAAAGAGAGGCTCCTTGGAGATCTAATGATTCAAGTATATGCCCTACAACCTCCATGTTACCACAGTCACATCAGAGTCTGCAAAAAAACTCTATATAAAATTTTAGAGGATGAAATGTTCATTACATGCTGAGCAAGTCTTCCACCTCTGGATACCACAGCACTAGATGCAGCTTTGAACCAAATTGATTTTGCAGTTTCCAAAGAAGAGCAAGATACTGGGCCTATGCAAAGGTGATGAGGGTGAATGATCGTAGAAACTATCAATAAAACAAAAGAGGAGTCATATGAATGTTAATCAAAATCTCCTGCTATTTCCTTCTGACAAATGGCTGGAGTAAAGGGCTGAGAAACCTTGAAAGAAATTCAGAAGTTTAATGTTAATAACAACGAATGGAAATTATTTGCATCACCTTGCACAGCGGATGCTCAAAGATTCAAGACTGACTGATATTCTCTGGAATTCTGCAATATAATTACTTATTCAAAGTATGTGAGAAGAGTTATAGAACTGACATTGCCAAAATAAAATAATGAAGCAAATATAGTAGCAGATAGAAAGATAAAAAAGTTAATATAACTAAAAAGATGAGACTGACCTTCACAATCATAGTGAAGTGGCCTTCCCATATTTGTTAAGGCAGATCTTTTAGGACTACAACATTTAGCAGACCACATTTATGCAGGCTTAACCACTGACAACATTTCATTTATAAAAGTCAAACTCCAAGGACTAATGATGGATGAACCAAGGTAATGGTCCATCAGCACCAATATTACAAAAGACCGTGTTGTAATAAGTGATTCTTTCAGTAATATAAGTAAATAAAACCAAGATTAAGCTGAAGAACAGAGCCTAGATTTCCTGAATCTCACTTTTTAACCCAGAGATAAGATTTGTGATTATTTTTTTTTAAAATACTTAATTAAGCTGTTTCAGTTTTGTGTCTTTGCCCATCACTGCAATATTCAATATCAATCTGAATAAGTCTGACATAAAGAAAACCTTTGCAGGCTTTCAAAATTCCCTTGACTTTGTTCACCCGGGAGTGAGACATTCTGCAGTTTGCACAGGGCAGAGTAGATATAATTTGTATTTTTTAAGAATAAAGGAAAAAAAAAACCTTATGCTGTAAAATGTTTTTTTTTCTTAGTGCCAGAGCATGTAAGTGTTATGCACAGGGGAGGCTGTTGCCTACAGATGATCATCACTTCAAGACTTGCCTCACTTTTCTCTGTTTACTATCCTTCTCTCAACCTTCATTTCTCAACTGTTTCTTCTGCTTTACTTTATACACAGGAGAGAGTAAGTTTCCCAAACTCACTCCCAAAACTCCATCATAAGTGTGATTCCCTCTCACACAATCCAAAGCATATGCTTTGGTGACAGTAAGTCTCTGTGATGCCACCACTGAAGTTTGCATGTATCAATAAGAAAAGTGCTTTTGCCAGATGGCAGCAGAGTCAAAGAGGCAGTGTTAGTTTCCTTATCACCCCAAGAGCAGCAAGAGCCCCACCAAGGAAACACCGCGAAAATCAGAAGCGCATTTAGCATGAAAACAGTTCATCATTTCATTGGCTACACTAGAGTAAGTCTCTTCCCTCAAGGTGGACTAGAGGAACAGTTCAATAGCTCAGACAACAAAAAGAACAGAGCAGAGAGAAATGAAGAGGTATTGCCATCTCTGAAAGATTTTTGGAACTAGTCTGTCAAGGAAGGAAACGCATGTCAAAAGAAGTAGGTACAGGACAGTAAGACACAGTTTCAGTTTGCAACTGCTGCTACTGCCTGCAATTCATGCAGCAGCTTTGAAAAAAAAAATCACAGTCCCTTTCTATTTTAAATGGAGACCATTCCAGAAGCTTTGCATTGATGTCAGGTAGCCAACCCAGTCTGCATCTGCACATGCCATTGAGCTGGAGCTGGTCTTCAGGCAGAACCCCAAATTCAAGTGCAAGTTTGTGCTATGAAGACCAACTTTATATCCCAGCACCTGACAGTTCTGTCCAGAGAACAGATTATATTACAACATTCACAGTGCATTTCAAGCTACCCCTACTACTTTCTAGTAAAAAGCAAAGGCCCACAAAACTAGAAACAAAATTTTATCAGCAGAAACAAGCACAAGCAAGCATACACTGGGAAGAATGTTTTAAAGAACTTGTTTACAAGGGCAAGTTCTGAATTAACTGTAATTTCTTAGGAAAAGAAAACAAAAACTAGTTATATTGTGTTTTCAATGCATTATAGGATCTGACTGTGACAATCAAACTGCCTTAAGGAAAAGGGATGCATTGGAAAAGACATGTTAAAAGTGTAGCCATTTCATAGAGGAACATCTTCAATTAATTTTCTATACCTGTGACACAAAAGAATCCATTGAAAACAAAATACAGTTAGAAACACAAATTTCCACCTCAAAAAAAAATTATAGACAATATACTCATTTCAGAGGGAAAAAAAAGATGATAGAATAATGCCTCAAGTACAGTAACAGACAACATTTATATTCTTTCTCTGTAAGGGTAGAGTTTCTTTGATTACATTAAAATGGAGACATAATATGAATAGAATAAAGATTTTCTCAGAACATATAATGAACCTTTTGATCTTGATGTCATAGGAGATCTTGAGGCAAGCAGTAATTAGACTGAGCAAAGCTTTGACAGTGCAAAGTTAGATTTATGGTGAAAGCATAACCTCGAGTAAAATGGCAGAAGTCCTACCAATTTCAATCGTAATAGCCTAATAGTCCCAAGTTCAGAATGAAACAGCATTTCCCAGAAACAGGGGAGCTTACCTAGTTTGGGATTTCTGGTAGATCATAATACTACATGCCTACCTTCACGTTGGCTGTAAATTTTTTATTTTTTTTTTTTTTTTAAAGCCAGCATGCACTTTGCACACACACTTAAAAAATATCTTATGGAAAGGCCATTATTCCAAAGAAAATATTATGCATCTCTGGAAGACCTCATCTTTCTGTCACATCTGTGCTGTGAAGTGAGGCACAACACCCACTAGCTTCACTGTCACTATTCGTCACCCCACTGGGAATAAATAAAGCAAGCTGGTATCTAGGGGAAAACAACAGAGCCCGCTCCTTTCCCTTCTGATAATTGTCAGTCCATTGTATTGAAGCACCAGTGATGTAATTTTTCAGTGACATAATTAACCCATATTTACATTATTTTACATAACCTTTTTTATTACATATTACACACATGTATCTTATAAATCCATGTAATATGTATATCCAATTTTTTTAACAAAATAAAATTTATTTGATTAACTGTTCAAGCAAGAAAATCACCATGCTTTGAGGGTCTAGAACTAAGCTCTGTTTAGGTTTCACTGAAGGTTTTAGCCTGGACTAAAAAACACAACTTTCAAGTCTGAGGTATCCTGGCAATAGCTAGAAACACTTCTGTAGGACTCTGACTTAGGAGTGGCATCTAACAAATGCCTTATTAGATAATCATCAGACTTTCAGAAGAAATAGAAAAGGCTTGGTCAGAAGTACTTCAACAATCTGTCCATGGAGAGCTGAAATACTAATTAAAAAATTTGCAAAGCAAAATTATCAGGCATGTGTTACAACTGCATCACAAAGGACCTGTTCTTAATAAGGGAAGCTGCATTCTACAGAAAACTGAGTAATATGTTCAGAAAATCAAGCTGTACTACTTGTCACATTTCTAACTATGCTCAGGCTGATCTAATTCACGAATGTAGAATTATTTTACTGGCATCCTTCTTTGCACAGGCTGATATTCTCCCTCCTAACCCTAACTGCCTATGTAACCACGTGTCTTACTGACAACTGCTCCTGAGATCAGTCACTTCTAACTTCCACCTAAATTTAGGCTGCAAAGCTTTTATGAAAGGTCTGTTTTTACAGGTGTCCCCACAAGGCGCTGGCCATTACAGGTCCTGTAAAAATAAGTGTGGTAGTCAATAAATGATTTTTTTCTTCCACTCTCCATGCTTCTTTGCATTACACATTCTACCTAAAATTATCCTGCAGGAAGAAACGAAAAACAGAAATTGTCTTTTTTTGGAAACTCCTAATTGTTCAGGTTTGGATTCAACCACGTAACTGGTACTAAAAGCATTACATGTACATTCAATCCACCCATTTTCCAGTTTAATTTGTTTCCAGTTAGGAAACAAAGACCACATGCACTTTGTCCCACTTTATGAGATGGGGAAAGTAAGATAATCAATACACACAATTTTCTGCAATCTGATTTACAGCCATTTCCTCTCCAGCTATGACCAACATCCTACAACACCAACACACAAATGAGACAGCTGATCTGAGCACACAAAATCCAAAATCTCTACAGTGCAGGGCCACATGCAGCACCCACGAATTTCTGAATTAAACATTTACTGCAGTGCTAACAGTTTTACTTTAGCCATTTAATCAACTTCTTTCCTTCTGTCAGAAAACACTCTCATCTCCCCAGCAAAATAATATTTAAAGATTCCTATTTTAAAAAGTAAGCCTAAAAAATAAATAACCTCTGGAAGAATCACCCACCATGAAACACAACACTAATCCTGTATCTGAACAGCATACTCACCTACGGGTTCTCCACACTTATCCCTGCCACATTAAATATGATGGAGTGAGGTTGTCAATGCAATAGTTTTCAACGGGCAAGTCTGCAGCATGTCTTATTACGCTTTGAGGAACAGTCTCAAGCTTCTTGCAGTGAGTCATAAGAGCTATAAGGGCTGACCTCTCTCAACTCTTTGACCTGCTTGCACTAATACAGTTCTTACCCTGCAGGTCTACACAACTAACAAGGATTCCCATCTGCCACATTTTGGGTACACCTGAACAAACTGGAACAGACTTTTCCATCAGAAAACCTAAAAAAAGCCAAAGCTAAGGAAGCAGATTTACACTCAGGTTTCAGTTAGATGTGACACAAGCTTCCAGGAAAAAAAAGAAATGGGACTCACTTTGCAGAAACATGGTTTTGGTCATTATGGATTTTGGTCATTTCCATAAACATAGCCTGCTTGAAGAGGTCAGCATTCCTGAAATTGTGCTTTTCTTCCCAATTCATAAGTTAACATCACAGTTGCTAAGAACTTAAATTAACACTTACACTGTTGGAGAAATGTAATTCCTGAGTACCTTGTTTTTCAATTGCATGGTGGAATACAGGAGACACTCTTGAATTTTTCACTTTTTCACTTAGTTTTGTAATTAAAAAGATGTTAATCTGACTTGGCTAGACTCACTGTCATACTATCAGCAGGCAAGAGTGAGCCTACAGATTAAGAATATTTCAGTCTAAGTCTATTGTTGCAAAAAATGATAAAGTAACACTTGAAATCCCTGGAGAAGTGATGGTATGAAACCAATGCGAGTAAGACAAAATATCTCTCTCTCTCTCTCCCCCAAATCTATTGACAGAGTTATTTAAGACAGATTTAAAATAAAAGAAACCCCAGTTTGAAATATTTTATCCCTGGCTTTCAAATTTGCAGTTGTATCTGTGTGGACAAACTGTAATCTAAAATCAGACTGCTCTAAATTTGTGATCCCTCAGCAACTACAGAGTAAGGGGTTTGCTTCATATTACCTCCCTGTGGGCAAGCGGCATTTTCGGTAGAGCAAGTCTTTTGGAATTATTTCAGTCATTTAAAGATGTAACACATTTCCTGGAAATAGTGCTTACCTTGGCAGGCACAGCAAGGAGCTAGGCACAGGCAATGAGCATTCTGACATGATTCTACTGATTCTTTGGTTTGTTTTAGCACCTCTGCCTCACTTGGTGCTGATGTGCGTGGAAACATCTAAGCTTTTCAGGAAGAAACCCCCCATCTTGAAGAACACACAAGTATTCCAAACTCCTGTGGCTTTTATTTAGTTCTCCAGCTTTGGCGCATTTCTTTACATTTGACCTAACCTTCACCATTCACTTACAAGGCAACACACTGGGGCACAGGAAAATATGGAGTTCAATAAAGCTACTGAAATTCAATTGTTACAGCAACTCCCTTCAAGCAGCTTGATTTGAATTCCCTCAATGTTTTTGCCATTGGTTAGAACACAATCACATTTTTTTTCATTAAGTGCTAAATACAGGCATTCCGACACTGACAGGTATATGTGGGGAAAAAAGGTAATTGGTCATTCAAAAGATATGTTGATACCAATAAAGAATTGCAGATCTAGATCGTGTTGTAAGCTATTATTATTCAAAGATGCAATGTTTTTATTTTCTTTATATTGACATAAAATTATTTGCTTTTAGCTTTTTGAGGAACCACTTATTTAAAAATGCCACACAACAAAGAAATTACTATGTATCGAGCCTAGAGTAAGAGGTGGCTCTCTTCCAGTAACAAGTATTTAATCTTTATAGAGCTTCATTCAATAGAAACATGAGCATATTCTTTGTAAAATGCATCGTAATAAACAGCACTTTTTGAGAAATTAAAGTTAAAAATAACTGCCAATTACTATGTAATTTAAAAAAACTTTCTACTTAAATGTTAGCTTAAAGTAATCTTATTAAGTAAAAATCAGTTTCATGCACAGCGTTGAAAAAAATACATATAGTGTTGAGTATCTAAAAAACAATACATAACAACATACAATTGCCATTAGGCCATTAAGTATTCCTCCTCTTTGCATCCAATCCTGAAAAAAACAGCACAGAGACAAATACGTTTTGCCAAATGTACTGCAATTCAGAATATCTGAGCTTTATTAAAGAAGTTATGCCACACAGATTTTTTTTCATCCAACTCATGAAAATCATCCACCATTAGTGACTGTGTGATTAGCTGCAGGGTTTCAGATTAAACACCTTGGCACCTCTGAACCACCATGAGATGAAATGGGGAAAGACCATACAGACACAAGTTCCTTTTAATTCTAATTAAATAGCCATTACACTGAGTTAAGCACACAACCATAAATGTTAGCCTACACATAGCACAAACATTTGTGGATTACTCTTGGTAATCAATTAAGTCCAATTAAAACAGAACAGCAATGTAAGCATATCCTTTAGGATTTAATATACATATTATGTAAATTACATCAGCAGATTTTTTTTAATTAAACTTTACCCTTAATTGCTACCCAAGAGCTTTGAGTAAAGTCATTCTATTGTTTTGTGGAAAAGTTTGTCAACCCTAGAATGTATTTCTCTCAGGGTTTGTTATTGCAAGGTAGTCATCACCATAATATGCAAGAGATATACAGATAAATCACCATAACAAGGTTCATGATGGATTTCATAGGCTAATCAATATTCCTGATGGGAAGGAATGCCGCACAATAATGAAAACAAAGGAAAGGGAGTGAAGAAAGCCAAGTTCACTTCCCAGGACTACTCCCTTCCCCTGTGATGCCAGGAGAAGCCTCTGAATTTAAAAATGAGAGAAGACAGAGCATATAAGATGCTTGGAACACATTTATTCCCCTCCCTCAAATTTCTTTTTTTCCTCTGACCTTTCCTGCAACTTCTCCTGCCCTGCTTAGAACCAGCTATATGTAAACCATTCCTGAAAAAATCATCATCCAACTTCTCTCCCTTTGACCATGCTTCATTTCATATCACAGAGCAATCTTGGAGTACATGAACTGGAGTCCTGCACAGTGAAATTAAAGTTCTCCAGGAGGGCACCTGATGCACTTTGCAGCAGTTATCCTTCCATCTATGGCACCAGACTGCAGCTGGTCTGAAACAAAGCATCCCTATTAGCATAGAGGGTGGATGCTGGTCTCAGCACCAGTTGATTGACTTTGTAAATCCTCTCCTGCAGGTCTACACTAGTTGTTAACACAGACACAGCCTGAATTAGCCCTTTCTTGCCATCTCAACCCTAGAAATAGAGTTTATAATTTTCTTCTCTTCAACTACAGATTTCTTCAGTGATAGGTCTTAATTTCCTCATGTCAGACCAGGGACAGTGACTGTGCTTCTCATTCACCTGAGTATCTATGGAGGAAAATGTGCTACCAAGACAATGCATACCTTCGCTGAGGTCATCACTTCCATGGTTCCAGAAACGAGAGACTCCTGCTCCAAGGAAGCAGCTCTTTTTGCAGTGATGCAAAGGGAGGAACTGCAGCCTACTACTAATGGCTTACGAGTTCACATATACTTTGTTTCACAGTTCGATTTTTTTTTAATACAAATATACATTGTAACACCCAATTGTTCTTTAAAGATTTGGGATTACACAGCATATGGCACTCCCTGAAAAACCAAACAGATTTAGGTGAAGACTCCATTCTTGTTAAAAGAGAGTTTTACTTTGCATGCGCAGGAAAAAGGCTGGACTACCCTGAAACTCAGGTATGACAGGTGATTTTTTTTTTTAAAGAAAAGTTATTTCTGTTTATGTTACAGTTCTAATATACCAATAACCACAGGTAGCAATCTTGGTTTCTAACAGAAAAACAAAAAGTGGTTTAAACTTAATCATAGAATCTGTAAGCAAAGACAGGTCTATATGAAAGTAATTCATATACTATATGTATATTAATAAATCAGTCTCAATGCAGGTTAGAAAATAAGCTTTGCCAGCTTGTTCTAACTTTAAATAAAAGCATTGTAAAGCCATTCTCCAGTTGTGTTGAAGCACAATAAAAGCAAGAAAATCACAGACCAAACTATACCCTGTTAGTGCAACTGATATATCATGAACAAATACCACACCAGAAATTTGTAGTTAGGGCTGACAGCTCATCTGTTTCAGCAGAACTCACGACACTGAGATGGTCTTTTCCCATTTCGTAGCTGCTTCAAAATAAGACAAAATGTCATCCTTAACTCTCAGTTTCTCCCTTTTGTCATTTCATATCACAAGCCTAATTTTATTTAAACATCCTCCTCTGTTGCGATTACATCTCTCAATTTGTTGCAATGCCAGCTTTTACCATTATCAGCACAGTTTTCTCACTACAGCATTATTAATTGCCCATTATAATAGATGAAACAACAGAATTTACATTTTAGAGAGTGTCTTTTGTTTGCATTATGGAAGGAAATCTAAGTCCCCATAGAGACTTGCTCTTTTGCCATTATCATAATTACATGTTTTCAAACTAAAGTATCCTATCAGCACATTCACACTGCTGCAGTGAAGGATGTCAGGATTTTCATCAACTGTGTAGTCAAGTAATAGCATGACTTGAACCAGTAAGAGAAAATATTTCTCTCATGAAACTCAATACACAAATATAAAAGACATTTTCAAATTTAGAAAGGCATATTCTAATAATAAGAAACTGGAGACAAAAAGAAGCAATATCCATAAATGGAGTTCAATTTGTCAGGAAAAGACAAAACATCTAATGCTAAAATACAGTCCTCATTTAATGTCAGAATAAACAAGTGGAATGCATTTAATAATGAAGCATCACAGTTTCAGCTTAAACTCCCATTAGAAAACTGTGGTATTGTAGAAGAACTTATCATTAAACATAAAGTACGAATACATAACGTTCATAATAGGACACACAAAATATTGTCATTCTAGGCATTTACAGATAATGAATAGAACCTCAGTCCTGCTAACTGCTTTGGCCAGAGGTTTGGTCTGTCATGAACATTACTCTGGTGAGCTCCTTGCAGTCACTTTTTAACTGGCTGAGGAAAAACTGACTTTGCAGTCTAGCAGTTTGATAATCCTCATTCCCAAGTCTGTCTTTGGTGACTCCTCACTTATCTGCCTGTAGCTGCCAGATTCAAAAAGGTCATGAAAAGTGGGGTAGGAAACTATGCACCAAGTCACTCTCTTGTGCAGCTGGCGACTTTCTTGCTTCAGGAAGGCATGAAGTATCTGCCCCATCTAACCTCAGCTGTGCACTGTTTCACCAAGGCTGCATTAGAGTAGTCTTTCCTTATGCTCCTTTCACATCACTGTAGGCAGGGACCACCTTCCCTCTAGCTGTCAAATAAGCCAACTTCTGAGAACCTCTGGGTAGTCTGGATCCATAAATTCTGTTCTGTTCAATGGAAGCTGCCTCCAAACGACTACGCTACAAGGTAAATGGTAATGCATATTCTCTACCAAATGAAAGCTGATGAGAAATATGTGGGTTTTTTTGTTCTTTTTGCCCTTCCACTCACATTCACAGTTTCAAATTGTGGGTTCAGTGTGGTTTGATTTTAAGTTGCTATAGCTTATCCAGCAAAGTCTTTTCTCTCTCTCATCCTAGCAGAAAGTCTACTTTCTTGCCTGCATCTCTTTGCACATCCCCTATCTGTTTCTACACACTGGACTCACAGTCAGTCTTCTGCTTTGCAGATACCATAAACCCACTCCCTCCTTCTGGCAGATACTCTAGGTGTCACATTTGCTATCACCACAGTCCCTGAGGCCAAGAGCAAAAAAGACTTCTAAAGACTCAGCTACAGCTTGTGGTAAAGTTGAGTTGCAAATTTAACATTGTGGCTGAACAAGAATAAATACGAAAAATTTTCTTGTATCCTTAGCAATCTTGTTAAGCTCTGAGATCCATGAATCAGTTTGAATGCAATTTTTATTCCTCCACTCTCAAATAACCCCTGTGGTTCACAGCGAGATTTCAACCTAACAGTGGATTTGTCAGATGCCTGGGCAGCTTTAAAAGTCATACATCAGAGAGATGTAACAGAGATTAATATTAAAAAGCTACTTTTGGTAAAAATGCATAATGAGGTCTCTTTGGTCAAACTGATTCATCTTCTTTCACTTTGTGCTAATCATCTACATTTACCTATCTGTTTAAAAAGTATATTGCTTAACTGCTTTTAGTTTCTAGATGAACCTATTGCATCTGCATCACCTTCAATATGAGTGACTACTAATAACAACTCGTCCCTGTTTTCCACAAATTCTTTCAGCCTTTTCTCAATACTGTTTCCCATTTGCAACCACATTTGAAGCACAGGACCCCAGGCAAAATTAATCTGTTTTCTGATGCTCATTGGTTTCTGCTCACAACAGGAAAATTTAGAAAAGGCACAAGGAACACAATTCACTCATCTATCTCAACTTCAGTCAGGTAAACCTTGTGAGGTTAATTTTTGAATTAATAACTTAATGGAACAGTTATTCAGCTGTCAGTTAAAGGTAAACAGGGAGAAGAAAAAAAAAACAACAAAAAAAACACCCCACAAGACCAAGACCAACAGGAGGTAAGCTAGATATCTAAGCACTAGATGTGAGATTACTTTTAACTATCGATATGTCACAATGTAATTTCAACTAAATATAATACCAGTATTTACAGATTTCATGACAATATGTCAGTCAATGTCAAAGCATTCACAGAAGAAGAGGAAAAAGAATAGAAATTCAGAAAAAACATTTCAAAACCGAAGAATCTCCACTTTCAGTAACATCTCAAATTTTCTTTAAAGTGTTATAATTAATTGGAGTACAGACTCTTCAAAGCCCAAATGCATAACTCCCATTAGCACTAATGGAAGTCAGACACACTCATCAAAGGGAGAATATACTTTATCTTTACAAAAGTAATCAGTGTGTCACAAAGCTGTATTTTTCTTAAGTTATCATTCGCATGCTATGCAAGCTGAGTACAAAGGTTTGCATTCATTTACATTCAAATTATGCACTTAGAAAAGATTTTTCCTTCACTGGAAGGACTGAATGCAGGAGATCAGTTTGTTATTACAATAAAAAAATACATCGCAAAATGCAATAAAAATAATTACCGTTTAATTAAAGGTTGTCATTGTAAAATGCTTTTTAAAATCCCATTATTGAAAGCACTGTCCATGGTCTTTTATTTAACATTCTCCAAAGGAATCATGATTTTGTCCACCAGCAAACTATTTTGGTATATCTAAATTATCTGTTTGGGGACATACTTTTTAGTAAGGCCTGTTGTGATCGGACAAGGGATAATGGTTTTTAGTTTGGTTTTGGTTTTATGATGAGGGTGGTGAAACACTGGAACAGGTTGCCCAGAGAGGTGGTAGATGTCCCATCCTTGGAAGCATCAAAGGTCAGGCTGGAGGGCTCTGAGCAACCTAATCTAGTGACAGATGTCCCTGCTTATTACAGGAGGGTTGGACTAAAGGACTTTTAAAGATCCCTTACAACCCAAACTATTCTATGATCTATGAACATGCAGTTACTAATATTTTAATAAAGACTGTGAACTGATGGCATTCCTAAAATAAAAAACTAGTTCATAATTATTTTTTTTTTTCATTTATTCAGTAAATAGTCTGACAAAAAAGCAGGCTTTATCCCTTTCTTGAGGAGTAGGGAAGATGGAGGCCATGACCAACTCTCAAGGAAAACACAAGAAGTCTTATAGACGCCTCTCTCTCTCTCTCTCTTCTGATGTTATTTGTTCATTAACAGTAACCACCCCAAAAAAAAGATGAGAGCCCAGTTCTTATTCTGGCACAAGCTTCAATACTGTTTAAAAAAAGAACACAATGAAACACCTTCCTGAAAAGGCATGCAACAAACCATCTTTGCCTGGCATATCAAAGCAATTTCCCTAAGCTCAGCATCATGCACTTGGTAGCACTGTCAAGTCAGTGGTTGTTAGTAGTGTCTCAGTATATCAGGTTCCCTATTTACTAGAAGACAAAAAGTTTTTTCTGGAGCCCTGAGCTCTTCACACTTTTCTTAACATTGGCCAACACATAGTCAGGCAACTCCCAACAAGGAACTCCCTAAATTCTTTTGCACCTAAGAAAGAATAAATGCTATTTTGCAAAGTCTTATGTTAAAATTAGTATATATAAAGAGCATCACAGTTAGTTGTGGGAGCTCAGTGATCCCAAAAAATCAAGTTTTATGTTGTTATGCAAATATTTATTTTTTCTATTCCACAAATAAAGCATTTTAAACTGTTATTCAGCTGAGGCATTACATTTACTAGAAATAACAAAAACTCCCAAGCCTTTTTGAAATTCTAATTAAAAATCAATATCCATCTATTCTGACTTCCTTTAAACTGAAATATCCTTTTTTGAATCTCCACAATAATTTTAAAATATATTTCATTATCATAATGTACTGAAGTTCAGTACTAAGCACTAAAAGAATAGGTCTTCACAGAGTAGCTACAGATACATCATTGTATCCAGTCGCAGTTATTGAATAAAATTGTTACAGAAGTTTTGCTTTGAAACTTGCTTTTTTTAAAAAAACAAACAAACAAAACAAAAACAAAAACAAAAAAAAAATACCAAACAAACCAGGAAGCAGAGAATAAGACAGAACCTGTCAGTCTCCACAAACATCCTTATTAAGAACCAAAAATACCTTTGATCTAACACATTACCAGTGCTGTGAATTAGGAAATTTCGTGGTTTCCAACAAAGGGACTACCTTCAACACGGTGTTCAGAAACTCCCACAAATGGGCCTTAAGTCAGGCTACTCGTAACACTATTTTCCTATTCTCATCTCTGGAAAGTCTTATTCTTCGATAAAAATGAACTGTATTTCAAATGTAATTTTATTTCCTCAAGAGGTTAGCCTTACCTAATCCAAAAAACACCAAGCAGTCACACAAATGAATGCAGTTTATTCAATGCTAAGACTTCTTCATTTTTCATACGGAGGAACAGGATAAAAGCTGCTGTTAATTCAGAGTATATTTTAATTTAGTGGTGAGGCAATCAATGGCTGTGTGTTGTTGTTCTTAGGATAGACACATCCTACACTAAAAAAATGTTTGGTTAAAATTAGTAAGACATCACTCTGGAGGTGGTAATGAGACAGAAAGCATTTAGCCCTGAAAGACATATAGTCTGCCTCTATCTCCATATACTGTATACCAAATGAGGGGGCGGGGTGGGGGCAGGCAGTGTGCATCTTCACTTACAGCTCTTTTTCCACACTCTTTGCCTTCAGGCATTAGATAATTAGTTAAAATATAATTTAACTTTTTAACTTCTACTGGAATAATACAGTAGAACTACAGGACTAATCAAGGTCTTCTACAACAGAGTTTTGGGGTCAAATTGTTTTCAGCTAACACTTCACCACAATGGGAGCTCAAGAAATAGATGGAAAAGAGAACAGAATATTAAAACAGAGAGGAGTATTTACGTAATACTTTATGTGATCATTGCTAAAAAAAGAAAGGACTAACTTAATAGAACAGTGAGTCCTTGCCTCTAGGAGGACAAGGTACAATGCTGGGTATGAAAATAGAAAAAAAAAGATAAAAATTCATAACTCACATAAATTTAATTATATGTGCAATTACCCAGAAAGCAAAGAATTAGCATCCACCTTTGAAACATTACATAACAGAAGCCCATTACCATATCTCTATACATCTGGAATCTATCAGAAATCGATGGAAATGCTGCAGGTTATAATATTAACTCTGTATTTGATTTCCATGAATGGAACATGACATCATAGTTTGGGTAATTTATAATGTCATTTGGAGCTGTAATTGATAATATGGCTTAGAGCCTCCTCCCCTAAATAGCCCATAGCAAGGGCTAGAAAACAAACTATTGGAGAGTACAAGCATTTTTATTCCAAATCAGAATAAATCAAAGATTTCTCAAAATTTCAACTAAAATATATTATTGTTTTCAAATGTTGCTGTTCACTCAGAAAATACCAAAATACAGCATTTTTGCTTTAATTAGTTTGCAAAAGTAATATAGATTACAGTAACAGAGAAATGAAAAATGAAAAGATTATACTAAAGAGCAGATTTCAACTTTTAAATAGAAAAAACCCACCACATTACCCAAAATGTGAGAAAGCTAAAGTGAACTATTTAAACCTTTTTCATAAAGTTTCTACAGAAACACTCCTTCATACAAAACTTGCAAGCAAAGACTAAAAAAAGAAAAGAAATTGTCAGAAAACTTTCGTGACAAAAATATCTTCAGTCAACCATAACTGTCACTCTTAATCTTAACTCATGCCAGTAGTACCTGAAAAGTTATCATCACCTGACAGCTGCTTAGTGATCTTTACAGACGAGCTGTCTCTGTCGAGATCCTGGTAACAAAAACATAAATATCTGAATCATAGTTACAGAATTAACAGATACATTTTGGCAGACAAGACTTCGGTTGAAACTCCAGACCTAAAAAATACAAGAAAAGAAGCTGCCGTCTTATTCTAGAGATGGCTGCTCTAAGATAGGGTCGATAACTACTACTTTTGAAGCCATTACAACTAATTCTCATGTAGTGCCTGCCCTGCAATAAAATAGATTAACTTAACCTTCTTGATGTTTCTTTTGCTATTGCTTACAATGAGGACTCCAGACTCCTGGGTTTTCATGGCCACATTTTCAAGTTTCAAGTACTTTCAGTTTTTACTTTCAAATTACAATTCACAGATCTGCAGTAAACTTCAGGCTTCCAAGTAGTTTTGGCTGATTTTAAAAACCAATATTCCACATGCAGAAGAAATTCTGTCAGTCATATGCCTAAAGTAGGCTTCAAGTACAAAAAGCACACTCTACATTTCCTTTTGACGCACTTGTCAAATAAGATGGTCTTCATTCAGCAAGTAAGGTCTCAACTATGGATAAAAAAAACTCTCAAAATTGAAGATGTGCTTTTTCCCCGAGGAGAAAAATAATTGTGGAAAATCTCAGCAAAACATGTGTTAGAGCTGAATCGCCCTCAGCATGGGAAGCCAATATCTAAATGCTGTCAAAAAGTTGAATGTTTCTCCTGGTCCCCTGTCTTAGTAATTTTATTTTAACAAAGTACCCAGAACTTTATTATCTCACTAGAGAGGCTACAGGTTTGTATAGCCCTGTTAATGGATCAACATCAATCTATGTTTACGGATTTGGCAAAACAATACATGGTTGCTATGATGATTACTCATTGGCAAATATCTCACACCGCCTAGAAACTTTCTCAGATTGGATAAACAAGCAAATATCAAGTTGCCTGTGGTTCACCTCAATGCCACAGTCTTGTGCAGTACACATTTGATTTGTGCAACAGTATGTTAAAAATGTAATTAAATCAGACTGTCAAAAATGTAGTAATTTTAAGTTTATATCACTTTTGTTCTCACTGCACTGCACACATCCCCAAATAAAGACATCGCTACAATTTTAAAGCACAGCTTTTGGTCAGATGAAATGGAAGCCAGGTCATGCCACCAGACAGTCCTCAGGCACTGTGTCCCCAGAGTTAGGGCAATAGTATGGCTTTGGTCCAGTTTGGGAGCTGGCCGCATGAGTGACACGTCACATGAATGCCTTTAGTACCAGCCTCATGTCTCCTGCTCATCACTAGGAACACCTCTTGGCTCTCAAAGATCAGAAACACTACGAGTAAGTGGAAATTCTCACTGCCTATATATGTCCTCCCAGAAGCTGCCTGGAGTTACAGAATAAACAGGTGTTAAGAGGAAGCACATGCGTCTTGTTGCCTTTGTGCCCTCCACTGTATTGTCTCTTTACACTTCTCTCTCCTGCTCCTGCCTCTCCTTTCTCAGTACCCAGTTGATTTCCTTTTTTCTCATTATGTTTTTGTTGTTACTTGTTTTATGCTTTTACTCAGTAGATTTCTTCCTTCACCTTTGCCTTTCCCACCTCTAGTCCTGATATATCTAAAAGGAATAGGTCCAAACTGCAACAGGATGCAGTTTGGCTCAAAACCG
>JAVJGJ010000061.1:34289195-34299523 GCA_035590215.1 Microhierax caerulescens
TGCCAAACACAGCTCCTGCTAAACCAAAAATGCTCTTGTGCACAATGGATGCATTCCAGCCTGGCCACTTCAGACTCTCATCTCATTTGCATGGGGGCAGGGGGGAATAGGACTTCACTCTTAGTATCCATCATAAATTACAAAAGTAATAGAAACATATAGATATGTAATTCTAATAGAGATATTTGTCTCTTTATTGGTTCCAACTTGGCAACAACTTTCTGGAGCATAATCTATCATTTACTGCTCAGTGATGGAGTGAATTCTTGCACTTAACCCATATCTATTGGCAAACATCACAACATGCTCAGCTCTGATAAATAAAGTTCCTATTTGCCTCATGTGCACTGGTTTCCTGAACAAAATTGGCACAAGTGCTACTGTGGAATCTGTGTGTTGTGCTTCCCAAACCACTACCATTTTTAACATCCACAATTTCTAAAGCAATTTCAACCATCTTCATGCCAGGTTTCTCAGACTCACTTTTTATTTAATTTTTCAGGATAGACAAGAGCCAACTGAGTCTCAAGGAAAGCATCAGCTCAACTTAAGCAAAGACTTCTGTCTACGCATTCACTCTGCAGGTGATAAAGGCAGTGTACAGTGTGAGAAAGGTACCAAAGACAACCACAAATAAATCTATGGGAAGCTATGGTCTCATTTGCTCTTTAAGGAAATCAAACGTTATAACAATCAGTAATACTTCTTCAGCCAGGTAATATTTTTCTTTGTTAACTTTAACAAAAGTCTACAAAATATTTCAGTGAAGTTCAACTCTAAAGCAAAAGTGATTTAATATTTCCTTTTTAATCTTATAAAAAAATAAAATAAATAAAAAAAAAAGAGAGACTACTAAACACAATATATGTTTGCAAAATAAAGGGTGAAGGGGGAGAGGGATTTCCTCCATAAACCAGTCTCCTAGTTTCAGTGGTGTTCAAAAGGGTAGGCATCATCCATTCTTTTTCTGTCCATGCTGATAGAATTAATGTGTGAAACATGATAGAGATGCCCACATCGGAACTAGTAAAGATGACTCAGAAAATGAAAGCCATGCCTCAGCTGAAGCTAATATAGGAAATTTGGAACCAACATAAACCCAAAAATAAAACAAGTAAATACAAGAGCTTGAGTTACTTGATATTGTTCTCAAAGCAAAGCGAAAATATTTCTGGCTTGGGACAGAATGGTTTTTTTATCATCTCCAAAGAAACACATTAGAACTGTAAAAGGCGGCGGGGAAGAGTGTTGAAGGGTCTTTGCCTTGAAAACATATGTGTATGAAAAATTATTTGCTTTGGAAATTAAATCCAAATACTTTACACCTGCTGTGATTGCCAGCACAACCTAGGATTTTCTGCTGGACGAACTGATAAACCTCATTCCAAAACCAGAGTTTTTATGACAAAACAAAGCGGTACAAATATGTTTTCTCCAGAAATCTCACCAAAATGTTGCATTTATACTTTGATTATTCAAAGGAAAGAACTGTATTTGCCAGGATGACACTAAGGGACAAACCTGCCTACAACTGTTTTAGGGTTTTCCGTATCATTTGCAGCAGAGAACAGGAGCACCAACTGCCTCCCTGAGCCTGCCTCCCCACCACACACATGCAGAACCCTGCTTTAGCAGGGAGCTACTGTTCCTCTGTAGAAGATGGGACAGGGCAGTGGTCGTCTGGGGGGGACGGCAGCCTGTCCTGGCAGCTGCTTGCTCAAGGCAGAGTGTGGGTTAGCAGCTCCTATCTGACAAGGCACAGGAGCTCACAAGGACTATAAGGCAGGGAGAAGGTTAATATGTTGAGAAAATGCCGCTTCTGCATGAGGCACAAAACCCGCCTTGAAACACAAGTTGTCACCTCATCCCCTCCGGGTCCTTTCCCTTGACACGAAGGTCAAAGTCTTCCTTTCCCTTATTGCTTCTGACTGATGGCAACTTCCTTATTTTCTGTCTTCCCCCCAAAGACAGAGACTGCTGCTGCTTGTGAGAGGAGTCTGTTTTGAATAAAGTGTGAGGTCCTACAGGAGGAGGGAATCTTTTTCATATCTTGCCCTTTCAAAGATCACTCCCCTCTCTGAAGTACCACTTAAAGCCCTTCTGTCTGCACTGTCATCTGCCTCCTCCGCAGTCTCCCCCTCACTACTCCAAAATCTATGCTCTTGCATCAGCAGGACTGTGTTTGCCTGTGAGGATGTGATGCTGCCCAGCCACACACATTACCCTACATCCTTCCCATGATAGTGTTGCAAGGGTCACTGAATACAGGAACAGACAGCTGCTCCAGAAACAAGCAAGACAGAACAAGAGAAATATTTATCATCTCACAATTTCACCAAAACACCTTACAGAAATTTTACCCTAAGCAGATGCCTACATCCCTTCTGGCTTTGTAAAGCACATACACATATACTAGTGATTTTCTGAGCTTCAGGACAAGACAGGTTTCCAGGGCACAGTCTGCTGCAGGCCATCATCCAGACTTCAGGTCCTCTGACACTCTTAATTAAGATACATGGAAAATATCAGTTGTGCTGACTATATATGCATCTGATGGAATACAACCAAGGAGTCAACACACAAAGGTTGGTAAAGCTTATCTAAACAACAAAAGTGCAAGCAACTTCCGTATTTGCAGAAGGAATAAAGGCAAAGATTCTGAATTTTACTGTCATTAACAGCCAGAGTTCCTAATAATAAGAGCTGTAAGTACATCACCAAAGATCTAGGGATTAGACTGCAAACCTTTCAGGCCCTCATTATTTCTCACAGGCCAGCATACACATTTCTAAGTAACTTAACAGAAATGAAGAAAATATCCTGAAAAGTGCTTCAGTGTGGTTCGAAGATCCAGCTGCAGAGTGCTGATATTGGCAGATAAGCAACAATTCATACACTGGTTTATGAATAACTAATACAGCAATGATACAGCTGTAGTCAATGATACAGTTAGTTTAGAACTAAGCTCTAATACATCACGGATCATGACCTTCCAATAAACATACTGTACCCAGAAGATGCACTCCTAAGCAAACTGTGGTCATGAATTGAGATGCTATGCCCCACCTGAAGCAGAGATTGGTCCCTCTTGCAAAATGGTTAGAATCCAAGAACAAAGCAATATGAGATACATTAAGTCTCTTAACAAGTTTTTTGGCAAGGGAAAGCATAGAAGTTTAACTGCAGTGCTTTCTTAAATTTAATTACCCTGGATATTTTAAAATACATTACAGTTATGTACTTAGACCTAAGTAAACCAAGCTGTTTTGCCATCTAATGCAAAGCCTTAATCTGAAGCAACGTGCTGTCAGATTTAAATACTTTTATTATTCACTGGCAGCATTTTAAATTCTCACTTCCTATTAGAAAGCCTGAAGATCAATAATGCTAAGGGAAGATGTACTCTCATTTAACATCTTCAAAACTATGCCAAGCAACTGGAAGGCTTTCTGAAATCAAAAGCTCTTTCAGATAACACAGACTGAACTGATCGATGGTTGTGTATACTCTCCAGCATGTCCTTTTAAATACAGTTGTTGAAGTGATCACATCTATAATGCAAAAAGCTTAGTAATCTACTAAATTGTTATTTTCAAGAAGGACACTAGCCATCATCCATATTTACTTTTTCTTTCCTTCTTACAAAGGAAAATTCTTACAAAAGTCGACAAAAATTGAAGTCAGGTTTAAAAAAAAAAACTTGCCTTTGAAATCAAACAAAAAAAAAGAAAAAAAAAAAGAAGGGAGGAAGAAATCTAAAAGATACCTGCATAGGTACATCTTCAAATTACACTCAATGTGAATATAGTGTCACTTCTAAAACTAACTCCAGATTCTTCTTTTATTTTCTTTGGCAACAGCTGATTATCTCAGATAAAGAACATTTTCTCTGCAGCTTTAAACATTTGCATAATTATTAACTTTGGTGTCAAGCATATAAATTTGTGGACTCAGTTTCAAGCAGAAAAGGAAATGGGTTGTAAAAACTTCTGTCCGCAAGAGCTTTCCTTATTAAAGAGTGGACTAGAAATAACTACATGGGGATGATTTCTTTAGTGGAGGAACTTGCAAACAAGGAAGAAATAACACTGTGTTTGCAAGATAATGCTAGTGAAATTCAAACATCAGTATAAAACATTTCACTAAATAGTAGCAGTTAAATACTAGACCTTACATAAGAATACAGTGATTCACTACAGATCACCAGTGATTAGTACTCAAAATCCTTAAATCAGACATTTTTCTACAAACTATGCTCTAGACCCTTCAGAAACTGCTTACAGCAGAAATCACTTTTTCAATCTCTATTCCCATCTCTTCCAAGGAGGTCAAGATGATAAAAATTTCAGATGGTTACAAATTATTCTATCCCAAGAGGAGCAAAAAGTAATAGTAAGTAGCTACTTATTTTCTGCTAAAATCTTCCTGTGCGGAGTCCACATACTCTGTCAATATCCAAAGAAAGTGCCAAACACTCCCCTCCAGCTCCACAGTAATGAATGCTGAATATTGTTATATATTTCACTCTCCACATATATAATGCCACCACTGCAATGACACCATGCCAGGAAAAAAAAAAATATAATCTTACCCTAAGTCTTAAAAATAAAAATAGAATCAGGAGCCAGAAATGCTGCTTTGCAAGACTCCTCATTTTGTTTATTATCTAAGATACTGATTTCACTGACCATACTAGGAAATTTCAAAGTCCATAATTATCCCCACTTCTTAAATTCCCATACAGACAAACACACTCTAGTGAGAAAAAAAAAAAAAACCAAACATTCTTCCTCTTTTTTTGTATCACTGGACTTCATTACTTCTTCAGCAAATAAACACAGGAACGCACCTAACTGCAAGCTTAGGAATTCTCATATTGGCTGAGAAAACCATCACTGCAGAAAGATTAGATATTAGTACAACTGTACTAATAATAAAACACAGGGCCCTTCTTTATTAAACAGTATTTCTAATATTCAATAGATGGAAATGTTCATAACTCTACAATCTCACAGCTCTTAGACTAGATTGTTTACGATGTCCGTTTTTCACATGATACTAGTAAAATTATCTTCCATTGTATGAGTTTCTTAAGATGGAATTTGAACACCACAGACGAAACCTTTATCCAAGTAAGCGTTTTGTAGCAAATTCTAAATGTATTTTTACCACATGTGAAAAACTCTTAAAAGAAGCTTTTATCTTATCACAGGCTGTAGAACACAGTTTAAAAATACAATAAACAACATGTTTAATAGTATCAACAACATTTAATATAACTCAATCCATAATCCTTTACTTTTGTTGTCCTGGGTTCTGAAAGTAGTGATACTTTCATGCATAGAATATTATGCACACTATGAATGACTGGTAGTGTTCTCAGATGAATAACTTCATGGAGTTTTTGAGTAAGCAAGAGTAATGCATAGAACTAGCATAAGGATCTTCTTCCATTATGTACTTATCTGCTTTTAACGACCACTTTAATTGACAATACTGGGTCTGTAATAACTTTATTTGATAATTAGAAGGATTTTTCAAGTAGGGTGGGGTCAAAGGCAGTTGCTTTGTGAATTTACCGATAACAAAAAATTCATCAAAAACTGCTTTAGGTTTGAATTAGCCTAACTGCCTTAACTGGAAAGTGGTTTTCTGCCAAACACAAGAAACTGGTCATCTTGGCAACAGCACCGTTCTGGCTTTACCCAGTACCACAGCTTTTGGCACTGACTGCAGACAGAAAACAGTCCAAAAGAAGAAACAAAGGGCATCTCAGCAACTGTATGGTCATTGGAGTAGCTGGGGGAAAGGGAGTGGCAGGGAACTAAATTGAGCCTCCCTTCTCTTACTCCTAAACTACTAAGTACTACTACTAACTCCTAAACAAATAACACTAGAGCTGGTCCAGGGATGAAAAATACCGATCATACTTTTCTCCCCTTTTATCCTTCTTTTTGAAACGCACTTATCCTTGTCATGCCCATTTCATCCTTTAGAGTCCACAACAAAGCAACAATTCAATTCAATCATAGAGCTTCCTACAAATTAAACCCACTTCCAGTTATTACTGAACACCAAAGTTGATTAATATAATTGAATCATTTCCCACACAAAGTTATTGTGAATTTACATACACAATCACCAGGCTTCCAAATACCTACTTCCCATAAAGCACTCCTTTAACAATACTCTGTTTTGCACAAGGCCCATTGTTACACCCTTGATCGTAACACCTAGAGCAACACAAAAATCCAACTATATTGACACAAAACAGACGGTCACTACTACTTTACTCATGCATTTCTTGCAAACAGAAAGAATGCAAACAGCCCATATGATCAAGAGAAAAGGAGTTCAGTGAGTTGAAAAAGAAAGTTGGAATTTGTTTTCTTTTTTACATTAAAACTGCATAATTCTTTCAGAATCTGCATACCATTTATAAATCATTTAATAAAGTAGGCCATTAAATACAATTTATAGACATCAGAAAATGACTAAGAGCTGTACAAGTATATTGAAATATTTAAGAATCCATTCCAGATGTGGAGTTAGAACCAGTTCTCAAATGCCCAAGCTCAGATGTTAGAAGAAAAATTTAATTTTCTGAATTGATCTTTTCGTGAAACCATAAACAAGATCCAGATCTCAAAAATAATTCTTCATCACTGCTTCCAACTGAGACAGTAACATAAACAGAGAATTTCAGTGGATTTCTACTAGATAAAGATTTAAAATTAGAAAGCCACTTCAAAAATTAATGAAACAGACATGATTCAGCACTACAAGGAAAAGTGGGACACTGGCCAATTTCAAGAGTTTGAAATCTTAACTGGTTCTTTCTCAGTGCCTGCATAGTGATATCATTCAATATCCAAAATTATTACCTAATTTCAAATTACATGAGAGATTACACACTTACCATTAATCCATTTGGCTTCTGGATTATGAACTACGAACTCTTTTTTGAAGAGATCTTCCAAGGACAATCTGGTTTCTGACGAATTTGCAAGTTCATCTAAAATAAACATAACAAGACCATTTTAGATAGTTGTTAAAAACAATCTGTTCAGTGTCATTCACAAAACATTTGAATTACAGATCCAGAATACATAGTTCAAAGGTCCTTTCAAAATCACAAAATCAATAACAATACCTTGCTCTTTTTTTTTTTTTTTTCCCCCTACAAGAAAATGTTTCCTTTTTCTTTAGTAAAGCTTTGGAAAACAAAGCATTGGTACCTTATATACAGAACACCTGAAGGATGTAGTGCTTGGCTATTTACTATACTGGGACTGTAGAGGCAGAGCTCCTGCTTCCCCAGCCCTACACCACAAGAAAAGTCTACAAATCAATACAAAAAATTTCCTGAAAGCCAAAGGATGTAGGCCACCTTATACAGATAAAAACTAAGTAAAATACTCCTGTAAATAAATTTGGAACCAATTCCACCTACTCCACAAACTACAATGTGGAGAAAAAAAAATTAATATTTCTATATCCACATTTTATAGTCTGTGGTTGCTCTATAGTGATAAGCACAGCATAACATTTGGCTAACAGCCTTGGTTGTTGTTTTTTTTTCCCCAAATGTGACTGAACCCAGGAATATTGTGCTTCTGAACATTAGCCAACATTGACTTTCAAAATGAAAAAATAAGTTGCCAGCTCCAAAAATAATCTCCATGCTTCAGAAAAGAAAAAAGAAGCTCTGTTAAATTCTACTTCTCTTGTTCTGTAGTTTAATAAGTGGCAGAGATTTCATACTGAACTCTCACACCAATACATGAAATCAAAGGGACTATTAAAGCAAAAGTTTTGCGGTCAAAACACAGTTTCCAATGAATAGTCACCAAGAGCAGCTATGCACTTCACCTAACTACTTTAGATTTAAAAAGCTGCTGCCAAAACTGCATTATATGTTGCCTGTGCACTAGCAAAAATATGGACCTATGCAATTCCTACACAATCAAGTAGACAGATGCCCAATCAAGTCTTTTAATATTTTTATTATTATTGGATACATTTGCCATAGATTACTGCAGTATTTCTCTGTTCTACGAGCTTTTCCTTCCAACAGGTCAGGCATCCACCTTCTCTACAAGCGAGCCTTTTTGTTAGTCAGATTTTTGTCCTCACAAATTGCTGATACTAAACACTGTTGATGATGACAGACTCTTTTAGAAAAAGAGTATTTAGAATCACAGCAATCAAGGAGAAATCCTGTTATCCTTAGGTCAACCCAATATGTTAGCAGCACATTTTAACACAGAAACATGCTTTGTAAAGGTTGTATCATGTAAAACATTTCAGATTAAAATATGATACCTTCACAACAAATAAATATAGTTTTTTTCAATCATATTTTCATTATCGGTCTTTATTCAGCCAAATTTCTCAATTAGAGGCCCAGCTGAAAGCTTACTGGAATCAACAACGGCATGATTTTTTTGCCTTTCAATGTCAGCGCTGCCTGCTGCAGCCACTTCAGCTAGTATTTATACTATGCATCCTTGCTGTATCAAAAAGAAACTCCTTTTTAATACACATCATAAGTTTCTGATAGACACAAGGCCATCACAGCTGCTCATTCCATGGCACCGCTGCATATTGCACGCACCTTCCTCCTAGGTCTCAGCAGGGCACCAGTAAGCACTTAGTCACTGTAATCAACTCTATCTACACTTGATGTCTCACAAAGCTAAGCATGCAGAGTTGTTCAAATCCTCTCTCATAAGACAAATGTTATAATCCTTAAATAAGCTTTTTGCCCTCTTCCTACCTTCCAGGAATCAAAGTAGTCTGTTGGGGGGGTGTGGTGTGTGTCTGTGTGTCAGCCTCCAGGTCCAGCATGGGAAACAATATTTCACTTGCAGTCTTACTAGAGCTTTAGAGCATAGTAACATTCTCTCTCCTGATTTATACCTAATCCCTCTGTTTACACATCATGGGACCTTGTTAGCTCTTGCTCCTGACACACACTGAGTTTTTATCTTCAAAGTAAGCACAAGTTATATATGCTATACTCAGCTCCACAAATGCATATCCTGTCTTTTAAACGCTACTTCTAATTTAACAGCATCAAAAACTGGGTTCTTCATATACCTATTTTCCCCTTTCTCCATAACCTTGCTGACTACCTATCCTCAACAAGCTGTTTTCCACCACCTATTTTGATTCAACACACCCTGGTCCTGATGATCTTTGTGATCCCGAAAGGGTTCCCCTTCTAACCTTTCTCGAGTCTGTTTCTATTTATTGTGACCCTTTATATCCTGCCAGTTTGTGAACTATCAGTAAAGCTCACACAAGCTGTTATGTTGCCAAGAACAGTCTCGCCTAAGACAGTTGAGTTTTCACAGGTTTTATTTGTTATTAACTGTTCTAATAAAAACAATAATCTTTAAAACAATATATCAACTGCGTACAGAAAAGCTAATAGAGAAGGGTACATCAGCTCCTCTCTCTGTCTTCTAATTCACATGCCTGCCAAGTTATCTTGATACAAATTGGATTTTAAAATAACTTTTCAAATTGCTGTTAATATTTCTAAACTGCAAAAAACTGGCATTTTAAAGCAACTTCACTAGATGTTTGGAAAATAATCTTCTTTCTAATGCTGTCATTACCAAAATAGAGCCTTGTTTGTAATCCTAGACATTAGCTTTCCACTGTCAGTATCTCAAATACTTAGTTTACATGCAACACATGATGTGAACTCTCAAAATACTACACGTCAGTGACCACCTGGAGTACATGGGGCTCAACCTGGGGATGGATGAGGAGCTGCCCAAATGCTTATGGGTCAAAATTAATGGGAGAGCAGGGACAGGTGACATTATAGTGGAAGTCTGCTACAGGCCACCTGACCAGGAAGACCTAGACAATGAAGTCCTGACAGACAAATGACAGCAGCCTCACAGTCACAATCCTTGGTCCTCATGGGGTACCTCAACCACCTCGCTAGCTGTTGGAGGGGAAAGACAGCAGGGCATAAGCAATCCAGGAGGTTCCTGGAATGCACTGATAACTTTCTTCTCTAAAGTGATAAAGGAGTCAACAGGGAGAGATGCTACACTGGACCTTGCTCTCACCAACAAGGAGGGGCAGGTGGGGAACGTGAAGTTCAAGGGCAGCCTTGGCTGCAGTGACCATGAAATCATGGCGTTCAAGATCCTTAGGGCAACAAGGAGGGAGCACAGGAAAGGCAATCACCACTCCCAAGCTCAGGAGTGATGCGTCCCAACAGAGAGAAAATCAGGCAAAAAAGCCTGGCGGTCTGCACGGATGAACAAAGAGCTGCTGGACAAAACAAAACACAAAAAGGGAAG
>JAVJGJ010000061.1:34299600-34316619 GCA_035590215.1 Microhierax caerulescens
GCTGTGTGGTGCAGGCGACACATTGGCAGGAAGGGGTGGCATCCAGAGGGACCTTGGCAGGCTTGAGAGGTGGGCCCAAGCGACCTCATGAAGTTCACCAAGGCCAAGTTCAAGGTCCTGCACCTGGGTCAGGGCAATCCCAAGCAGAACACAGGCTGGGCAGGTTGGAGAGCAGCCCTGACGAGAAGGACCTGGGGGGGACAAGAAGCTCAACATAGCCTGGCAAAGTGCATTTGCAGCTCAGAAAATGAACAGTATCCTGGGCAGCATCAGAAGAAGCGAGGCCAGCAGGTCAAGTGAGGTGATTGTCCCCCTCTACTCTGCTCTCATGCGACCCCCACCTGGAGTACTGCATTCAGGTCTGGGACCCCTGAGATAAGAAGGACATGGACCTGTTGGCTTGAGTCCAGAGGAGGCCATGAAGATGACCAGAGGGCTGGAGCACATCTCCTGTGAAGACAGACTGAGAGAGTTGGGGTTGTTCAGCCTGGAGAAGAGAAGGTTCAGGGAAGGCTTTATAGTGGCCTTCCGGTACCTAAAGGAGACCTATAAGAAAGCTGGAGAGGGATTTAAAAAGGAATGTTTTGATAAGACAAGGGGCAATAGCTTTAAACTGAGAAAGGGTGGATTTAGAGTAGCTATAAGGCAAAAATTCTTTACTGTGAGGGTGGTGAGGCACTGGCACAGGTTGCCCAGGGAGGCTGTGGATACTCCATCCCTGGAAGTGTTCAAGGCTTTGAGCAATGACATCTGGTGAAAGGTGACCCTACCCATGGCAGGGGTGTTGGAGCTAGATGATCTTTAAGGTCCCTTCCAACATAAATGATTCTATTAAGTACTTGTTTTATTTTAAAGGCTGCCATTTTCCAATTTATGATCATTACCATGTTACCAAATAGCCTACTATCTCTCACTCCATTTACAACTTTATTGACTTATTACTTGAAGGAGTAGTATTTCCAATGTCTTCACACCATTTCACATGGATTTCTGTATTTTTATCTGAAATAATACATACTTTCTATAGAAAATTAATTACTGATTACAGAAGATATAATATCAAATGTTAAAAACTAAATGGCTACCTTTTAAATATACATCAAACTACAGCTCAACAACTGATGTGTATTTACTGAAAATTACAAACCTGCTTGTGCTTACTGAACTAGAAGACTGCAAAAGTAGAAATTAATAGCCTTGTTACTGTGCATGAGTTTATAGGATATTATTTTGCAGATTTAAAGTAGTCTAAACACCTTATAAAATTTACCCTCTATACTTGGCAAAGAAAACTGATAATGACGTAGTGTAGTTTATTAACTCAAATGCCTTACTGACACTTCTGAGGAAAGTTTTAACACTAGAAATTAGGATAAAGGCATGATGTTAAATGCCATCTGAAAAGTGGGAAAACACCATTAGTAAACTGTATGCAATCTAACAGATATATCATTGTATCAGGGAATTAGCACAATTTGTATTATATTTGCATGAAAAAGGAAAAACAATATGTCAGAAAGTAGTCAGATATCCAATTTTTTTTGTTGATTTCCAGCAGTTACAGGGAGCCTATACTGCACTGAACAGAAACCTGAATCTTCTAGTAATGAATCTCCACTTCAGTAAAAACTATTTTTAATTTGCTTTCTATTCATTTAAAAGTAGCATGAGAGATGGTGTGGAGGGGTAGGTCCCAACCTTGCTCTAAACAGCGTATTTATCCATTGGACGTAATCCAAAAGGATCCTCTTCCTAGAGCTTTACTGTACTCAATTTTTAAAAAAGCATTTTCTGTCAGTTTGGCTGACCTAAATGTTCCTTAAAGGAACCGTTTTGCAAGCTGTTCTTCTCCACCCACTCCCCCATGAAGAGATGGCAAAGGCAACTCTTGAGTTTGCTTTGAGTCTATGATTAGAGTCACATGCCACTTTGCTCAGCAGTAATTACCCTGTATCAGCATGCACTGTTTAAATGCTAACATCAGTATCTCAGTTAAGGAGTCCCACATAAAACATTTGAGTCTGCCACAACTTCAGAAACTGTAAGTTAGTACGAAGGTAGAACTAATGTCATCCCCAGAATGAAAAACGGCCTTAAGTGTTGTGGCAGAACACCTGAACAAGGGTGTCAATGTATGTACAAATCTTACACTGTTCTTATATGCTTACTCATATAAAAGCTTTCAGCTGTTAGTACTTCCAATTGAGCGTTTCTCAGTTTTGAAATATAGATCAACAGTGGTTGATCAGATAGGTCTTCAGATAACTCCTACAATGTGGAACATACTGTTATGATCCAAAGCACAAAACCATGCTGATTTAAAGGCAGGAGTGAGGCACTAATCCCAGAAAATCTACCTATGAGTGTTTCAGGATGAGCAGGTATGTAACAAAACTTCAAAAACATGAAATAAAATAAAAACAGAACAAGAAAGATACCTGTTTTATATTTGTACTGACTTACAAACCAAATGATGGCATCTCATAAACATCTCTTTTTGTCTCTGCATTGGCCATTAATTCCCAATATAAAGTTATGAATATAAGATTACTCCCAAGGTATTTTCTTCGTTTGTTTCTCTTAAACACTTCTCCAGAAGTCATCTCCAAATATTACACAAAAGTCATTCATTCATAATGACTAGATTCATAATTAAATTGTCCCTGAGGAGAGACGGGTTTCTATTCTGAAACTCCAAAGTTTTTCCACATTCCAGTCCCTTACTGTAACACTAGTAACCTCATTCTTTGGTGTCTTCATGTACTTTCTTTATCATTGCAATTATCTAATTGTGAAGCAAACTAGCAGGGATATTTGCCTCCAAGCCTTCTACTCCCAGACACAGAGCAATGTAGTAATTTCTATTCACTGGGTGCAATGGACATTTTTTTTTTCTTTTTTACATACTCCTTACTCCACAGAGGTTCACAGAGAGCTACTGAGCCCCAACAACTGGTTACTGGGCTGGGAGTCCATTCAGACTCTACCGCTAATCTCTTACACTATTGATGGTCACACTACATTACATCTGGTCTTCCACCTTTCCAACTCTTTGTTGAGAACACCAATACATTTATACAGTTTCTGAGTATTAACATAGATGAAAAGCAACATATAGGGAACCAAAATATTACTAATATTGTTGGTACAATTTATGAAAACCACAACCGTCTTTGCAATACATATTTATTTTAACAGAAGCTGTTATTAGTAGGTCAAAATACATCTCTTCTTTCAAGACAGTTCCTGCTTAATGTTGTATATTGAAGTTATATTTCATGTAACAAAAACCACTGAGAAATAATATCAAGAATTTCCATTTAGTTTTAATACTGTTTGTATCTTTAGAGGAACCTAGAGCCTCTTTGAAGCCTTTTGCATGTAACTTCCACAGACGTTCTAAAAGTTTACCATACAGAAGCATTGATTCCGTCTATTAAAAAAGGGCATGAAAACTGTTGCTCAAAGTTCAAGTGAAGTCAAATGACAAAAAGTTAAAGTGTACAGAGACCTCAGAGTTTCTTACATTGTGGACAAACCAATGTATAAATAATTGTAGGCAAAAGAGGTAATTTCTGTTGGATTTGGCATATCAGTAAATACACTTTTGCCTCCACAAAATTTTCAACAAAACAGGCTTCTGAACAACCACCATCTGAAATTATTATCATCTCCATAAAAAGAAGCAGCACGATATACGTGTTTAGGGGAATTTACATGAAATCTAAAAAGCACCCATCAGTACAGGCAGAACTAAATAGGGAAAGAAGTCTCAAATGCTCAAAATAGCATTAGAAATTAAAAGCAATGCACTCTGAACTATCCCAAGTATTTCAAGGAAAAAAATTCTCACTATTGCACAAAACATCTTAGTTCAGATCTATTATACTTTATGAAAAGAATTTGCCAAACCATTTATAAAAACAGATTGGTAGCAGCTTAGAACTGAGCACCTTGCAACAGCCAAAACTGAGTCTCCCAAGTTTTTCCTCCCCCTGAATGCTAGACATCCCGAAGTGATCTTACATATACTGATGACCAGATAACTTCAGGTATAGTGCTTAGTACCAGCACACTATCAAAATATTTACTTCCATAAACATATTAATTAATCATAAAGTAAAGAAAGAATAGCACTAATTAGTATCAAACCCAGGAAAGTAGCTGTCCTATAATGTACCTCCAAAGCTTTCTTTGGTAAGTGTTTGCAACCTGCAAGAAATCCCAGAATTACAGACCTAGATCATTTTGGGAAAAAGGTTTTTATTTATATCAAGCTCTACAGTCTCTATGGGATATCTTGGAGCATCTGAGCTGACAGAACTAGTTTTTCACTCACATGACCTGAACTGAAATGTAGGTCCCAGCTTACATCAAGTTTTCAAGCAAGCTCTCTGGATTTTTAAAACAGCCTCAGAGACGTTGTAATTCACTGAGCATTTTTTAACATATTAAAAAAAAAATAATTAACATTTCCCTTAGTTTATTCCAAATAGTTGTTTATTCTTTTTTCCATGAGTGCCTTCAACGACTTCAATTTATCATCATGAATAATTCTATATAGATATGAGTCAGAACCGATGTTTATTACTGTGGATTCCAGCGTAACACCTTTGAGATTTTACAAGCTTTAAAAAAAGGTACCTCTCCTTGAAAAGAAAAACAGTCTTCTGTCTTAAAGCGTGCCAGGATATGCCACAATTTGCCCTCAACATCTGTTTTTTATTATTCCCTGAAGAAAGTGCTGTACACGGAGATCACAGCAGCACAACTTTGCTTTTATTTTTCTCAAAATGTTCTAAGTGGAAATAACCAAACAATCATTTCTTTATCATTCCTTGGACAGCACCATGCACATGCAGTAGATATTAATACAAAACAGAGGAAGCAGAATAATCCATAGTATTCCTATATACTCTTCCCAGCTGTCTCACTCCTTTTGACAAGTAAAGCTTTTTGACCCTTTTCCATTCAGTCTCACCACCTTCCTTTCAAGCAGCAGCAGTCTACTACTGTACTTGCTCATGCACAGACCCACCCGGCTTCCCTTGACTTCATCCAGTAGCTAAATTGTCTGGAACCATTATTTAACTAAAAAGTACTTCATTAACCTTTTGGTTTACACAAACTAGGCACTTGCATGGCAGAATATTTGCAGACCAATGCTTACTATCTAGGCATGCCACCCAAGCTAGGTACTTTAACATTTGAAACCTGACAAAAAGAAATCAAAGATATTTTTTTATTTAAAACTTGTGCAGTGTTTCCTGCTCTTAGGTTCCTAGACATAAACAGTTGCTGTCCCAGCAATAAAAAGAAAATCTTTATAAAAATAATCTAGATCAAATTAGAACCAAAAAAAAAAACCAAAACAACACCTAAGCATAATTATTTTGTATGTTCGACTGCTTGTCTATTGCTTGCCATCACCCTTGGGTTTTTTACTCTGTAACTAAACCATTAATTTCCCCTCTTTGAGAGAAAGGAAAAGGGAGAAGCTTGTGCATGTACATATGAAAGATGCATACTTCTGATTCAGTGAGAAGTTTCATTCTCAGTATGAGTTTTCATGACATACAGCCTCCTCTTAGCTCATCTGTGAAGACCAAGACACAAATGACAAAACCTTAAAGTCAGCTCACATTCACTGAGGCTAAAAAGGATTGCTTGTAGCCACCTCAAGATCTGACACAATCCCAAGGCCCTACTGCCAAAGCAAAATGCTTCTGCTCCACGAGGCTTCTGGTTACTCCTGAGTCCCTACAGGCACCAAATTTATATTAGCCAGAAGTTAAAAATGCTGAAGAGCAAGAGATAAAATTACATATAAATGTTAAAGTAACAACTGCATTATGAATCATTATGAATCACACCTTCAGTAAGATAAAATAAAGAAGTAGGTTACCTGGGGTTAAAAGAATGACAGACATAGTGATGAGTGAACAAACAACTAGAATCACCAGCAGCGCAATAGCAATTCCCTTCCAGTTCCTCTGCGGAGGGCTGTTACTTCCAAGTTCCTACAGGAATGGAAAAAAATAAAATAAAAGGAAAAGACCATGTTTCATAATCATATATATCTAGAACTATTAGCGATAGGAAAATTGCTTTGAGCATTCTCATAATCACAGCATGGGAGGTGATCATGATCCCTCTCCTCTCAATAGTACACAGAGTCATCCAAAGGTGTGTAACTCTTATGTTTTTTTAACAGATCTCTCTCTTTTTTTAAATATATAAGTAATTTTATACCTCTAAGAGACAACCAAATGAGCTTATACAAGCTGTCCAAAATATGACTGGTGTTAAAATGTGCTGAACGTAAACTTCAGGACAATATCAACTGGCAGTTTATAAGATAATTACAGAAATGAAATTTAGCAATTTACTGTAATTCTACCTAAAGTGGTATGGACCATAAAGGTTTAAATACACATCCTTTTTAATGTACACTATTAAACTTATTTGTAATAGAAAACATTTACAAAACTGCCTGAGGCTCCAAGTGTTCCATCCGAAGCTAGAGAGCTCTTCTTCTCTATACAGTATTTAACTGTAAACTGCTCCCCTATTACTTATAAAAAAGCAACAGTGGCTTGTAACAAATGTTAAATGAATGCTTCTGTAACTAGTTATACATTTAAACCTAAGTTCTCTGTGGTTACATGCTTATGTTACATGCCTATTAACTCCAGGCAGGCACCATTTAGGTTTGTTGGTAGCAGCAATGCATTGCCTGTGTTTGTGGCAGTTTGAGACACGTAAATGTCTACCAACAGAATGACAAAAATAGTACAACAATTGTTTCATACAATCCTAACTCTCTCTCACAGAAAGCAGTACTTTTTGTGTCTATGGCTAGCAATCATAAATGTTTCTCTGCCACAGTTACCCATGTCTATACTATCTCAAAATTAAATCTCTGTGAAAAGAAGCCTGGGAGGGACTTCTCAGAAGATCTCACTTCATAACTCAGCTTTGTAAGTAGGCTGTTGCACAAGTGCCCCGCAATCTACACATGCTTCCACAAAGCTCCAACTAAATTCCAGGTGGGGTAAAAAAACACAGGCTTTAGCCCACACTTGCCCTTGAAGACACCACCACATAAAAGCCTCTCTCTCTCTCTCCTCAGGACCTGCCGCCATAACGTGCAGCAGCAGAGCCCTGCAAGGCTGCCTCTCCACTGAAGGCATAGGGAGCAACTGCCACAAAAGATGAGAGATTACTTGGAGTCTCCTATTTGATCTGTGATCCTGGGTTTGTTAATCTTGCAATGTACACAGCAAGGATATTCTTTCGTATTTCCCCTTTCTGCTGGATAAAAGGGCAGAAGGACTGGGACAGCTCTGCCACCTCATCCATCTTGTGCTATGGGGAGGACTAAGGTGCAGGAAGGCACCTCCTCCTACATTTGATAAGCTTCCAAAGGTACATTAATACCTTTTCACATAAAGATTATTTCATTTTGATTGTCTGAATTATAAATGAGTGTAAAATGGAGATTTCTTAACAACAGAAAATGACAATGTCCCTGTGTCTTCCTGGCATGTGTATGCCACCTCAACACCACACATCACCCAGAACAGCATCTCTAAACAGTGTGTTGAGGTTTTTTAACCCCTCACACCTGCTGATTTCTACTTGTAAGACAGTTTCCCTCCCTGGTCCTCTTTTCCAGGAAACATAAGGGGAATTCCTTAGGAAGACCTAAGCAATCCCACAGGGGAAGTCTCACAGCAGCCCTCAGCCCATCACAGCTCCCAGCGAGGAGCCCCCACTGCCTTAACATGGCTGCCACCTGCCAGCCCCCACTGCCTTAACATGGCTGCCACCTGCCAGCCCCCATGTTCCTGCCGGGCCTGGGCCTGGCTGAGCTGGCTCATTTTTCAGACTTCTAGTCTCACCAGAGGAAACGTAGCTAGCCTGTCTACTCAGACTGAATCCTAGGCCACAGCTGGTCTTCACAGGATCATACCCCTCACCAGAGAGATGTTAAGCCTTCCCCTCCCCACAGCTGAAGCCAGCTCAGGCCTAGTGGTAAAATGGCCACCAGCCAGCCTGGGCTGCTCTCAGTCCTTCCCTCCCGGTGGCTGTGTGATTTAATTGTACTTTTTTATTATTACAAAGATCTGCTCTTTGGTGTTGATGCTGATTGAATAGCAGATAATGGATGACGTTCAACTACAGCACATAGAGGGAGATTATTGAGGACAGTTGCAACCCAGCATTAGCAGGCAGTCCCTCTCAGACTGAACTCCACAGCTTTCCTGGGGATCTCCATGCAGGAGAAGCCCGATTACAACAACCACATATTTGTTTTACTGAAGTTCAGGACCCCTCTTCTGCAAGGCAGGGGGAAAACAATAGTGTAAGCAGGAACTCCTAGCATCCCCCTCCTTTCCCCATCCCATTGCTCCTGTTTTCCAAGCCCTTGCAAACCTGCTTGCTTCCCTTGTTTTCTTCAGCTCTTTCCGATTCATTCCCACCTCGTCAAACACTAATTACCACAACAACTTCCTGAATAGCCTTAAAGATGGTTGTCTTCAAGGCCTGTATGATGGCTTCACAAGCCCCTCTGGTGGGCCCTGGCCACACTGACATTGCAAGGTTCCCTAGCCTTTTCACAGGAATACAAAACTTTTGCATCCTGCTTATAAGCTCAGATACAGATCACAGTCTAGAAAACAAAGTTATTCTAAACAATGTCTTATTCATACGATGCTTAACAGAATCCAATTAAAACAGAACTAGCAGCTCATACAAGCAAGTGGCAGTGAGAAAACAGTAGTTACCCTCAAAGAATCATGAAATCCTATTTCAAAGGATTGACTTAAAAAAACCCAGAAGCTGGACAACTTGATGAATGTACCAAGTCCTCATTATTCAGAAGGTTCCTCTCTGCAGACATGAACAGTTTCTAAAAATAAAGCTACATTTTAAATACTTCTATAAATTTTTGCAAGGACAATATCAAACAGATAAATCTAGTATCCAAGCATACAAAACTTACTTACAAAGGTACCCTCGGTGAAAAAGGGAGCTTGAATTAGCTGAAGCTCTTGGCAACTGGCATAAAAAGGAGGAGTTATCTCTCACTAGGTAAAAATTAAGTACTTGATTTTAGTATTTGGACAAAATTTAGGAATTGTTCCAAATTATTAGATTAGATGTTATTTAAAGGTTATGATGATGTTTTGATACTGGGTGACCACAATCTGGTAAGACATTTGTGAAGTTAATGTACGCTAACAAAAAAGATTTGATGAAATGTTAGAAAAATTATTCTAATAGGCGAATTCATAGTACAACAAATATCAAGGATGACTCCAGCCAACTTTCTTGATGTTATGCAATGCAACTCTTGGGACTATAACCTACAAAGTTTTAAAATACAATAAGCTGCTGTTTTTCAACAATATAGTATTTTTAGCCTTGCACTACTTTTCAAAACAGTCATAAGCAAAAGGCAGTTAGATTTTTAGACCGTATATCATTGGCAAGACAGAAGCTGTCATTTTTGAGTATGACAAGAAGATAGACGTATTCAAGAGGAAACATCATAGAGAACAATACAATGAGAAGCTTTTGACATCATACGGTTTCCCAAAAACTAACTGCTAACTGGCACCTAACAAAAATGAACATACAGATGGAGATTTAAGGATCTAATCTTCTAAATAGGCTCTTCCATTAATATGGTTTGAAAAAATATGAACTTTTGAATATGATGGTTTATATATAATACTATCTATAATATTATTATAGTATTTTACAGTCTAATGAATCAGAAAATGGCTGCTCAAAGCATAATACAATTGCAAGATTTCTCATTATTTAAAGTACCTTTTTCACAAACCATTTAATTGCATTGTAGCCAAAAACAATTCTTAAGCAATATATTTTTCTGAATGCAGTTTGTGATTGAGTAATATCCTACTAAAACACAGTCACAAAGAGAAAAATCCATTCTACTGAATACACAAAAAACCTGTACACCAATGTTATAGAACCTAATGCTTTTGGCCTGTTCCTGCCAAATGCTAAAGACCACATTTTACCATGAGCTTTTAATCACTACCATCAGTGAACTCAATACATGCAACCAAAGGGAGATTCCAGCCTAAGAGCCTAAACTTTCTGCTCTGTGATTGTTGCCATTTAAACTCTGTTGAAAAGATCCCTAAAAGAAAAGGCATAATTTGATGCCAGACTAGTTTTACAAAAACAGGTATTATATGGCATTACAGAGGCTGCAAAGAGCATAATTAAGTGACCACAGTAGAATTTTGCAGTAGTAACCACAAGAAAAGCTAAAACAAAAATTTGTAGGGCCTGGATGTGAAAGGGATGATAGGTTAAGGCTGTCACAGGAGAGCATGAGTCATTTCAACCTTTCAGCATCCCTCTATGCTGGATCCCACTCACCACTGTAAAACAAAATATTTCAGAAGAAAATGCTGAAAAGCTACATCCAGCAAATACACAAAGCCAATATAATTCAAATATGCTGAAGCATTTTTCTCTCTCCTTTTCTAGGCAGATTGCTAAATATATAGTCCCTCTCAAACACAATTTACTGTCTGATGATGAATTAACTCACTACAAGCATGACAATCTTTTAAACACTAGCAGGACATGGCTTTGAATTTCACAGTGTACAGCATGTAAACTTATCCAGCAGTTCCAAGGAGTTCTCTCATTTTGAACGAAATACAGGGTCTGATATGGATGTTTCATCTTGAAAATAAAAAACTGCAAAATTACCTCCATAATGGCTGTTACATTTACATGTAACTAAAACATATATAACCCAAGTTCCTATTACAATAGAAATAACAACATGAAATTAATTTCCATTAGATTTATTTCATATAGAAATATTTTTTATCCCTTGACACAGACATGCGAGTGCTTATAATTTAAGAGCGCTCCTTCCTCTTCAGTACTGTAGAGGATCTTGGTTTAGGAAAAAGAATTACTTAAAATTAATAGATCTAGTACCTGGGGGGGGGGGAACACTCTCAAATATTTCCATATTTTTACCTGCATAAACTTACAAGCTTTCCTGTAAGCAGCATAACCAGAAAAAAAAAAAAAGTCACAACTTCCTTCCTAAAGCTTATAGAGTTGCACAATTTTATTGTTAATCAATGAGGATAAAAAGCCTTTAAGACATAATTTTTCTAGCAAGCATGTACAGCTAAGGAGACAACAAAAGGTCAGAATATATTGCCATAACATGCTGCATTAATAAGTCAGGCTTTTGAATTATCTTAGTAGTACTTTCCTGATTTCTTGGAAAAGTATTTCTGTAAACCACAATACAATTTCTACCATGGTAATAATGACAGAAGCAATAGAAGACTGCCTGGTATAAGAAGGCACATTGAAGGGTACTGGCTAAAGCCTTGGGACTAAAGAGTCCAGGCTTTTCCAGAAGAGGCAGGTCAGTTAAAATGCAGCATCCCCTTTGGGAGAAGAAATGAAAAACTGACTTTTAGAGGCAGGCTAACCCCAAGAGCTGGCATTTAACTAAACTACTTTTTCTCATAGAACTACCTGCCCATGCTGTAATTAACCTAGCTGATAAATCATGTGATGAGCCAAATACAGAAAATACGCATTTATAAAAATTAAGAACAAGAATTCCACCAGTTTTAATTATTTCTGCTGTGTACAGCTCAAAGTGAAAGCAGACATTCTGCCATTGCATCTGCAGTCTGGAGTGAACTTGACCAAGCTGACATGCTCAATGGTAGAAGTGTGCAGATGCACATTGGTGTTTAACCCTAGATTGCGCGTGTTTGAAAAAGAAAACCCATCAGCACTGAGCTGCAACAATGTCTGGTGGTTGCCTTGTTTTCTGTTGAGGCACTAAGGGCAGACAAAGGATCTTAGAGGAGTCACAGTCTGTAGCAGATTCTGCCAGGATAGCATCTTCTGAAGCCTTGAATGAAATGCCTTTTTTTTTTTTTTTTTTAATTTATTTTTTTTTATCCCCCCCCCCCCCCCAACTGTTCCTGTACTGTCAACAGGACAAAGCCTACAGAGTAAAGCTCTAAGAAGAATTGCAGCATTCCCTTATTTTGGCAAGAACTTCGGGGCAAAGTGCATTAGAGTAGGAAAAGCAAATGTAATTTGCTTTGCAGTAGGAACGAGAATGAGTCTCACTCTGTAGCTTAGATGTAATCACGACAATATCACTTAATGACTCCTCCTGCATCTACTTCATTAAACTCTAACGTTTGCATTCCCCAAACAAGAAGAAAAGGTGATAAACATAAAAAGACAAACAGTTTCATGTTGTGTCTCAGGTGTTTTAAAAGATAGACCCAGGATACTTGAAATAAAAAGATGGCAGTCTTTCCAAAGTTCTTTATGTAACTGGTCTTGCAATTGATATTAAATACTATCTGCCTTGATTTTGCAGCATACTATTTGGAGGAAAATTATCACAGCAGGCATTTAGAATTTGTGATTAAATGATTGCATCTATTCCTTCCCAGCTGTTTTTGAGTAACCCCACAGCCTAGACAGCAAGAGAGACTAAAAGACAGATCCACAAAGTGGCACAGGATAGTTATAATCCATTTGCATAAGTACCTATCATTTTCATCCCTCATGCTCCCTTTACAATTCACTGTGTTATAAGATCCTATTGCTCCTGTTCTTGTCTGAATGATTATGGTCATACAATTACTTTTCCCGGTCAATATCTTTATTCATCGAAACGTTGGCACTTCTTTTCAGAGTCACTGTAAAATGCCACTTTCACAGGAATGCATGACTCTCCTTCAGCTCTGTGGATAACCGGCATTTTAAAAAGAGAGCAGCTTGTTAGCAATTACCCTGCTTAGAACAGGTGCGGGATTTGGATGTGGGAACAATCTGTCTTCATATTTTTATTTCTCTGGGCTGTGCTGCTAAGAGAAACCCCTCCTTTTGCAGAGCCAAACTGGAAAAAAAAATAAAATAAAAAAAATGCAGCACAATCCAAAACAAATAAAACAAAACAAACCACACCCCTGCCTCATTAAAAATAAACTAAAAGAATAAATGTGCACATGTAAGTCATTCTGAGAGGTGTTAATCACCCACAGTAGTTACGTATTTTCCTAACCTGCAAAAAATTCTGTGCTTTTTTCAGCCTTGATCATTCTTGTTCTAAGAGAGATTTTCTTCCCAGACCTGCAAATGCACATTCACAAACTGAATTTTGGTCATTTTTGGTGTTCTGGAATGGCTTTGTCAACACTCTGAGTTCCAACTACTCACAAAAAAAGATCAGAAACATTTATGGCATCTATTTAACGTATTATGGCTAGCATTAAAAATGCATTTCACACCTTCCAACTCCTTTTGCAGTGTACCTTGTAAGATTTACTCAAACACAATGAGCTAGCTATTACACTAGACAAACAAGTAAAAGCCTAACTTCTAAAGCATTCTACCAAAATCCCTGTTCAAGGTCTAATCGCACTGGATGGGTTTAAAATTTTGGTCATTACTGATACATACAATAAATAAAAAAGCAGGGAGAAAATGGGGTCAGCACAACCAATCAAATCAGCACAGCACATGCACTAGTTAAAATCTGTGCCCAACCCCTTCTTCGTTATGAACACAAAAGTATTGACATTTGCAGCACAGAAAAGCACCGGGGGAAAAAGCAAAGTATCATGGTGCACCATATTAAAAAAACATGTAAAATGCAGGTCATGGAAAATACTGTCATAAGGACTGTTGAATAGCTGGGGCAGAGGGAGACCTGGATAAGATAACAATGAATGACAATATTGGTTTATATCTGAAATAAAAAACAGTCATAATGTAGAGACAAGCTACAGCAGGCAAGGGAATTCCTTTGGCTTTGGGAGTTGAGTTGAATGTACCACACTTCTATGGAGAGGTATAATGCCACAAAGAGTTATTGCAGTATCAGAGGCAACTTCGTTGAGACTCAGCATTTTGAAGTTCTTATCCCTTTTCATCCTGTGTTCACAACCTTTTACAGTTCATTTCTAACAAAGTTTCAGAAGTCAAAATTCTGTACTCTTTTCCAGTCCAGCAGAAACACTTGGAGAATTAAGGAGAATAATGTCCTGGCAAGATGTGATTAAGCACCTTGAGACTCAGAAGTACTTATGTACATGAAAGATACATATAGCCACCTATAGGGATTTTTGCAAGTTCCTAAGTAATGAACAACTGAACAGTTGCTTTATTAAATACATCTATTCGCAACACTCATCCTGTCTCCCCTGCGAATCTCACTTCCAGACAGTTGGTTGTCAATAAGAGTCACACACCCTTTTGGAGCTCTGAGGCTCACTGCTAAGCCCTGGTGTGACTCCAGGTTATGTTCCCCATGTCCCCATCAGGCCAAAGCTCCAATATTCACACTGTGCTGTATCTTCTCTTCCTCACACAAGTCTCATCTTGAACCTAATGAGATTTTTGACTGAACTGGAAAAGCTATCTCTGTATCTTGAAGACTGTCTGCAAGATGACATGGAAATAAAACAAGTGGCTCATTTCCAGTAAGCCAATGCATCATTAGTATCTAGAGGAAATCAACAATTCATTTGCCATAACCAAAGAAAATCTTGATGTACTTTACTAAAGCAAGTAATGCCAAGGACAGAAAAAGGTGGCAAAGCAGCAGGCACAAACATGGTTTTATTCAGGTTACTAATGATATAAAGGAAGAAGTCTATATGAATACTAGAACAGTCATTTATGGCCAAAAAGGTATTTTCACATATTCCTATTGATCCAAACTTTAATGAAATGTCACAAGATAGCAACATATTTCATCCATTCTTATTATGTTGAAGAAAAATCCCCCAATCAAATAAAATAACAAACCTAAAAAGAAGAATTTAAAAATGGATGAGTACAGGCTATACATGTTGAATACCTACACACATTTCCACAGATATAACAACATTGTTTGCTAAGATGTATCCTTTTTGTTACTCAGAAACTAAATTATACTTTGCTTGATTTGTTTGTAGGATTTTTAAAAAAAAAAAGCTTTTGAATTTATTTTAATTTCTTAATACATTTGCAAGGTCCCATAATAGATGACTTTTAAAACTGGCACAGTCAATTTTGGCATTAATGAGCAGATCTGTTTGACAACTTAACATTACACATCCCTGAAGGTTAGAAAAACAGGAAAGGTTACTATACTGCAGTAATGTCACATAAGTAAAAATCAGGTTTATGCCACATAATTTTACAATTTAAATTGAATACAGTGTCCCTTGTATTTAGTGGTATACAGTGAGATCTACACTGGAGCATAATTTTAAAGTAAAACTGCCGTTAGTTTAGAAGAACCAAAATCGCCTTTTGGCATTTCTCGTTTTTCAGGTAGTGGTACACACACTTAACTTTATGCCATTTAAGTGTCCTGAAGAATGGATTTGAGAAAGATTTTTTTTTTTTTTTAAGATGAGTGGCATTGTACATTTGTTCCATATTTTGAAAATTTCTGATATAAAAGTTATTTTGCAAATTTACATTGATATTTTCCTATTGTTTTCAGATTTACACAAAAGTTACTTGCAAATAAAAGAACTAATTTAAATCCAAATGTTTCTTTATAAACCTTTGTGTGTACATATATATGTATACACATACCACTGAATATGTATACAGATAAATATAATTCAAGGCAACATTCCCATAAATAAATTAAAATGTAAATAAGCCAAAGAGTGTCTAGTACCAGGAAAGGGGACACTGTAGTCTCTGTGTTTAGGTGGATCTAAGGTAGTAGAAAGTTAGATGACATTCCCAATGTCATGTGAGAACGGTAAACCAGCATCTCTTTACGTAAATATTTGTGAACAAAACTGTAGCAAACAAAATTATTTAGCCAGTATCACTGGGTTCTGATTAGGAATTTATCATTTAGTTTTTCAGAGTCCTCTTCATGATTAAGTTCCAAAAAATAGAATTTTATTTAAAGTAGAGGAATACTATGATTCATCAAAAATAAAGATGTGGTTTCCTCCTGCATTTTGTTACAGGAAAAAGACCAGAGGGGTGATCCAGAGATTTGTGGATTGGATAATATATACTATGTTATATAGAGATAATACATATACAATAACCCAGCAGAACCAAGATCATAGTTCACTGAAAAACAGAGCAAGTCCTCACAGTAGTAATGACATTACATTTTTCACACACACGTACACTGAGAGATTATAAAAAAGTATTTATAGAAAGACTGTGGGTCACCAAATCATCTCCTTACATATACTCCACTCAATTAAAAAGCAAATACAGTACTAGGATGAAAAAAAAATATCAGGAATTTCTTGGCTGTTTTACAGGATTCATTGATTTCAACAGCATACTTCTAGATAATGTAAAAATCCAGCTTTTTTTTTTCCCCTGCAAACTCTTCTTAATGACCAACCCTATTTACATAAAACATTTCAAAGGCCCTTTATCCATTATGTTTCATGGGGAAATGTGAGCCACCCAATAATGTAGTGGCTCTTAATTGATCTATGGAAAATGGGAATGCTTCTTTGGGGGACAGAGCACGCTCTTCTTCTCTAGGTGTTAAGACAGTTCTGCCATATGGGCATGACCACCAGCACCTAGCCTAGGGCAAACTTCATCAAAAAAAATGTAAAAAACCAAACATTAATAACTTTAAATATTATTTTTGGCTCAACAGGAATAAGTTAAAATAACCCATTAGTTAAGATTTTGAGATTTATTTCATCAACACATTTTCTGTGGAATCATGTGATTTCTCTCACTATTGATTCACATCTCATTTGCTTCAGCTGAAAGATTTTGAAGCGCTGAACAGTGATCCTGCTGGGCTCACCTCTGCTGTCAGTTTGCTAATGCAAGGAGGGGGGCCTCCAGACCAGTGTACTCTACTAAGCCTGGCTGCAGTGGAGTTGAGTGTCTCCACAGCAGCCTGTATGGTGCTGTGCTTTGGATTTGTGGCTGAACTTCTGTTGATAACTAACATTTTGGATATTG
>JAVJGJ010000061.1:34316822-34326932 GCA_035590215.1 Microhierax caerulescens
CCCCCCCCGCGGTGAACAGAAACAAGCAAGTGGCTGTGTGATGCTCAGCTGCTGAACAGGTCAACCCACCACAGGCACTTCTCACAACACTCTCGCATCTGTGTTTAATGATTGCACCACACATTATCTAGTATCTCCTTTCAGTGAGGTTATATCATAGCCACCACCAGTATAGCAGGAAACTGCAATCTCTCAGAAACAGAGCATGGATTAAGAGTCAAGATGCTCCTATTGGCAATCTTTTCCAGATGCTGTTTTTATTGAAAGCCAAAGAAATTAGTAGATACTCTAAGGTCTGCTCTAGCAAAGCTTGGATATTCTGAGAAAAAAAAAAAAATCAAATGAACCTTTGATTGTAGGGATAACTAATCCCTTGTGACCTTCTGACTCTCCATTAAAGCTCTTGTTGCTGCCATAGCCAGGAAGTTCCAGCCCTGAAAGGGACCTACAGAACTAAGCACAGAAGGTGCCTAGATCTGGTATTTGGGGAATTAGCAGAGATAAAGCAGGATGGAGAGGAAAACCAGAGGATGCAAAAGAAACAGACACTTTGTAACTCTACGTGCAGTTCCTACTTTACATATAGCTCTTTGTTTAGTATGACAGCATAAGGAACTCAGAAGACCAATAAACTGTATTACTGCAATTTATGGAAGGGTGCCAAAGCCCAAAAGCCTTTACTGGCTGGGGATTAGGTACTATTGTATCCAGCAGTATAAAATAATGATAATTATTTCTTGTGGCCAATTTATACTTTTTGTTAACTCAAGAAGGATACATCTGCACTGCACAAAAAGAGAAAGTAACAATCCACTTGGGTTTCTCAACATTAGGGGTGGGGGAATGAAGATTATTAGAATATGCAAAATAAACATATAATTAGTAATTGCTGTAGCAGCAGCAGCTTCCCCTGAAGTGTACAGTTAATTTTTAACTAGTTACATGTATTGTTATTACAGGTAGTTACATGTACTGACCCATGCAAGTGCTATCACTGCAAGAACAAAATCATTTCTTCGACACATTCCTGCATAGCTATTACAGTATGGGAATGACAAGCAGAAGCAACAGAAATCAGAGGAATCAGGTTTAGTGATGTAACAGAAGAGTACTGTGAATAAAAGGTAGACTGGGCAGTACTAAAAAAGAGTATTTTTAGGTGCTCTGTTATACTCTTAACAAGAGAATAACAGATAGAGCCATGAAGAGCAATGATACTGTTATCTACCCCACACATGCTTTAACACTTGTATGAATAAAGGTGAGAGCATATCACTGAATATCTTAGAAATTTTGGCAGAAAACCACGCTAATAGGAGCTTTGACTTAGAGCAAGGAATAAATGACAACTTTCATTTTCTTCAGAGTAACATCTTCTTCCTAGCTGATTCTCATTACAAATAAGGCAAGGATGATTTTTATAAAATACATATTATCTATTTCTTTTTGGCTTCTTGCCATTTTGAGAGTTAGAAGGGTTATGATTAGAACTCAGTTAAACAGAGAAAGAAGATAAAGATCTTCGCAACGTAGAGGTGGGTACCTGGCCATTGGCAGAACTGTTACACTAAATTGGATGAAAAGTTCAAAACAGCCTTGTCACTGAAGATTCCAGCAGCACACTGAAGGTAATTTGCTGTCTACAGATTCCATACTTACAACACTCAGTTCAAAATCTCTCCTTGGCTTTGAGCTTTAATGTGAGAGCCAAATAATTTCTTTAAATCCACTTCAACAACTCCCACTGAAATGCCTGGAGGCAGAGGACAATACTGGACTCAAATGTAGATGCTGGGCTGTGACACAAGCTATAATACTGTGGCTTTCTTATACATACTTACAGAGATGCACTGCAAATTGTAAAGGAAATGGAATCTTGGGTTGCTCTGTGATTCTCCAAACTAATATTTAAAGAAGCATCAACCTTGATTTCTTCTCTAAATACTTGTCAAGTGTTATTTTTCACTTAGATTGAATGAATGTATTCAGTCTGTCCTCAAAATTCAGCTACTAGAAGTTAGAATCCAGACCTATACAGACAGCTAATCTGCATAACTTCTTTAATAAGCTACAAAAGGAAAGTTCTTCCAGATTCAATCCATGCAAAAAGGTTTCATAGGTAATCCTGAATGTTCATAAAAACACTAACCACTTTCAGAACAGACGGAAAAAATCCAAATTAATAAAACCAAACCACCCACAGAACACGTATGGATTTCTTCACAGATAAGTGGCAATGATTAACTAATGCCTTCTCACATTTGTAGAAACCTGCCAAGAATTATTTTTTAACTAGTTCTCAAAAAGAGAATGGTATCAAAAGTGCTGATGTAGTTAATATCTGATTTTTGCAGGAAAATTTCCTCCTTCACTTTTTTCGTTGATTCTACACCTGTGGCATTTCTTTCTTTTTTCTACAGCTCATAGTACCATATGTTCCTTATTCCCTGTTAAGTAACCAAATAATCCTTTATATTCTTGTCTCCTTTGTGTAAACAATTTACTAAGGTTTCTGGAAGAAGCTATATTACAAGTGATGGAGTTACAACTTTAAGCAGCTCTAGTTGTTGCCACCGGATCAAAATTTTGAATACCCTTAAAACAAGCCCAAAGATCCTTGAAGCTGACCTGACACACACTAAGCGACAAAGTGAGCACCTGGCTACACACTGCACCCATGATTCCTGGCTACAGTGCCCCTTGAAGCGAGAAACTCAAGCCAAAGACTGTGGAGACATACAGCCAAATGCCCATGCCTCTCTGCTGGGTACATGACATTGGAAAAACAAACCAACCACTAAAGTAGCTTTTGTGCAGCACATGGGCTACGAAAACAAAGCCCAGAGATGGAACTCCATCCTTGCCAACTTCCCCATAACCACAGTCAGAAGATTAAAAAAAAAAAAAAAAAAAAAAAAAAAAAAAAAAAAAAAACCAACAAAAAAAAAAAAAAAAACACAACCAAACACCACACACCACACAACCAGGGCAAAACAAACTGAAAGTGGCTCTAACAAAACTGACTCTGACACAAGTTGGTCTGATGGACCAGCTAGTATAAAACTTGAAATGTCTTCCCTCCTGCCCTCAGCTGTATTGGCTATCACAAGCCTCGCAAATAACAACATCATTTCTATGACAGAGCACCCCAAGACATTTTCCTGTGCATAGTCTTCTCACCTAGACTTTCTTGGTGAATGGGGACAATATACAGTGATTTTTTTTTTCCTTGAAAACTAGTGTCAGTAAAAAAGCTCAGCTCCTAAAATCACATCAGTCAGTAACCTGGAGTCCTATTTCCTTTAATGTTTTCTACAGAAGTCTTTGAGCGCAAAAAGCATGGCTTATCACACATTTGAAAGTGAAGTAAAAGTATTAATCTCATCAGTTCATCAAGTCTACCTGTCTACAACAGAATCATTTGCAAAACAACATGGTATTTTAATTGCATGATGTTTCAACATGATGCAGCAAAAGAAATTGAAGCAATACATCTTATAGGAAAAATATTTGAAGATTCTAATCCAGTATAACAACTGCATGTCTACACTGCTGATGTTATTCTTAATTAAAATATATTAAAGTGGCTGTTTATGAAACATAGCTAGTGTAGTAAGCTGTGATGATTTTCTAAGTCATTTTTCTGACCTAGCAAAACATGCCGGTGGCAATTATTCCATTATTTCCCCTAGAAGAGGGTATATATACATTATTTTATATATACTTCATATGTTATAATATGAATCCAAAAACATACTGCAAACAGGATTTTGCAACAAAATTGAACTAGGGCATTTTGATTTGTCATTTTCTTTACTTGAGTATTTTTATCCTGTGCAGTTATGAGGAGTATTTACATCTTACTACAAGCAGAAAGCTACATTGTTCTTTAAGGAGGAATGGAAAAATTAAATTAAACCTAGACATTTAAAATCATCCAAGAGAATAACAAAAAGTTTTGCAAAGTACAGCTGCACCAACAGTAATTGCATATGTCAGCTTCTGAAACAAGAAGCTACTAAAAATATATACAATCAAAAATTGCAGTTTACCCCAAAGCTGTCTACACACTATTCAGCACCTATCAAGAAATGTACCCCCCCTCCCCTTAACCTCCTCTCTCTGAATACATCTGTGTCAGTAGTCAACACATTGCAAGACACCACAATATGACCATTTCTTCTGCCTTTTATGCATTCCCTGAAGTTATTAGTTGCATATTTAGGTAACCCTGCAAGTAAGCAATGATAGGAACCATTGGTACTTTCATCAATAATTTATTTTAAGGCTGCAACTTCAAATATTTAAGCATAGCAAGCAAGAAAAGGGCATAAACTGTTTAAAAAAATGAGACCTATTCTTGTTCTGTAATATGCCAGCCTCCCAATAATGACTGCATTAATGCAAAGGTTACAAAGACAAGAAAGACGTATGATTCAGATTACAAGTCAACTTTTGTTACAGGACAAAGGAGAAGAATCGAATCAATGTCTTAACTACAGCCGCGTTCAGGAGGTGCCCACAAACAATACGTGGCAGTTGCCTTCATGACCACGCATCGAGGCTGCAAATCTTTGCTAGTCCTCCACTTGTGCTCTAAATTGAAGGTACGATTACTTGTGCTCTGACTGCAGCCAAGTTGATTTGCAGGCTCCACCAGGTAATTAGACATATGAATGGAAGAAATCATCGGTTCAACTAATTGCAGCTCAAACGTAGAAGACAGCTTCTGAAAATCATTGTCAGATAGAAACCGATAGGCAGAAGGAAAAGCAAGTGGAAATTCACTCGGCTCAAACAGCACAAGCAACCACGTACAGCTCTACCTCCCCAGCAATTCCCTCCTCTGTGACTGGGTTTCCAAAAGACTTGCTTTTATGAGAAAAATAAATTATAAGGATGCTCTCATCTCAGAGAATAGCTTCATGACCCACATCTATCCTGATACTTGTACCTGATCAGACAGTTAATAACAGCTAAATTAAGAGCAGATCTAGATATTGCCAGATAGCACTAACACATTAAATGTGTATTTAAAGAAACAATGGTCATATTTTCAATTATATATCTGATTTTCAATCATACATCTTTTATGGGTCACTGTCTTCTGAGATTACAAAAGTAATTTTTATACCTAGTTTAGACTGATAATCACAGGACGGGTAAAACTTCAAGTACTGGGCACATTCTATGAAAGAGTAGAAAGTATTTTATCAGTTACAAGGGGTTCTGAGCTTGTCTGCAGTTTAATATACCAGGTAATATAGGTGATACAAGGTCAAAGGAAAATAAAACATTACTCAGAATCAGTATGGACATTTTCCATCACAGAAACACCATAATTATCTAAACCTAGAAGACTGCCTAAATTGTGACTGTGTAGTGCATTTCCACTTTTTGTTTTCCCCCTCCTTATTGACAAGTCTTCTATCTCAGTTGTCAGCTTTCCATCTAGGCCTATATTTAAACTAGTATCACAGGTTTGTTATACCAAAAGAATGGAATATCCTGCAGAAAAGAACCCTCTGAAGACAAAACACAAATTCAGAAATTCAAAATTTCGTAAGACTAGCAAATCTAGGTGCCTAAAGCTTCAGGAAAGCACAGCATTTAGCATAGTTACATTAACGTAATTAGAAAATCTTAGTAAACTTAGAAAGAAAATTATACAAATACCTTAATAACAGTGAAGTTCTCAGTAGAATGAGAACAGCAACATCTTTATAGTGTATTTCAGAGTACTGTAAGTTTTTTATTTGAACACTGAGTGCTTGTTGATTTCAGAAGAATAAACCCGATAGAATAAAATTCAGTATTTTAAGTCTTTTTTTGACTCGCTTCTTAAGCCCTCAGAAGGTTTTTCATTTTATCATTGTGCCACAGAAGACATCATCTGGCTGAAGGAGAGAGGAAAATCACAACCCTGGTCTACTCAGTCATTCACAAATGAGACATTAAAAGTGACCACCTGAGGGGCAATTACTTCCAGTAGTCTTCAATATTTATTGGATTTATACTATCTGGCTTGCTGATTTACAATGCATTAGCCAAATTCAGTCTTCAGGTGTATTTACTCAAACCTTTTGAACTTTGCCACTACTGTTTTAAGACTTCTCTTTAAATTACTAACACTCTTCATTAATTAACATTCAATTAATTCATAAAATAATTTTCCTTATTCTGTTTGGTAAAACTGGAAGTACAAGCAGAGAACTGTTGCTGTAGCAGGTGATTGAAATTTCATTGCCCTTCCAATTTAGCCCATTATTCTAAACTTACTCGTTTTTGTTACCCCTAACACTGACAGAAGATAGTTTAAATGATCTCCATTTCTTCCAAAGCTCTTCACTCCCTGTCATCTTTCCAGATTTTACTGACACCATGTAACTCTATCTCCCTTCCACAATTCTCATTTTCTCCACGTTAGAGTTTTACTATCTAAAAGTATAACTAGTCCTGTTATCTATAATGACCATTAAGAACATGAAAGGTAAAGCCAAATCACTCTGCTTTATCAGATGTTTGTGGTCGTAAGAATAACTTCTAACATTTTTTAAAACATACAAACACACAGGGCTCTCTTTGAGAAGAACAATATTAAATAAGATTTAAGTCAATACTGTCTATCAGCAGTGTTGCGTTTTGAAGCTAACTCATGGTCAAGTAACCATATTTTATGCAAAAAATATTTAGAAGTAATAGCATCATGTTAATGATCTTCAAAGTTATAATGCCTATGAATTTGGTAAGATAGTTTCAACTGCTCCAGCAGAAAGCCAAGGCTGACTTTCACCTCTGCAGTCCCTGTGAATGTTAGCGCACATGCAAGGGAACCCTGTAGTTACTTCACTAGTGATGTGTCCGCAGTGCTTGCTGCATGAATTAATCGGAGTTCTTACACAGCCTTCCGTAGCTCATGCATTTCTGCAGTGCTTTGAGCATACAACGCAAAGACAATTTACATTCACCCCAAACACGTGGTAATCTCCAGGATTTAATGCTGCAGTATTTATTAGCTCACATGAAAAAGGGTTTGTCAAAAATAATCGTACTGTCAATCAAATCAAATCCACATAATTCTATGCTGCTGTAGACGAAAACCTTCTGTCACTTCTTTCTTTTGAGCTAACGCTATATTTTTGAATGAAGGTAGCACATTATGTGCCTTTGCAGTATTTACAAGGAAATACTACACTATACTAAAACTTCATGCGTATACAATGAACATCTGTGTAACTAAAATACTGCTCAAAAAACCTGGAAGGACAATGACACTTCTCCATCTTCCCATAGCAACAACCAAAACTTCAGAACATTAGAAACTAAAGCCAGGAACTTCAAAAAATGTAAATGAATAGCAGATCAACCTTGACCAGATGCCATAGATATAAATTACACTTGAATGCAAGTAATTTTTGAAATCAAGGTGATTTTGAATATCAGGTTTGTGTGCGGACTCTGCTTGAATCCACTAATGTAACATAAGATTTTATAAATTTTATTTTTAGAGGCAGATAGAAGATTCATAAATATACTCTAGGATTTAAAAGTTAACATTTAAGAACTCAAAAAAATTGCCCCCAGAAAATGAGAGTTCCACAGAAACTGCAGAGATGCATTTTATAATCATAAGTGAGGAGGTAAAACAATTCATGTTTATAGACAATCAGCCCTTTTTTTTTCTAATGTAAATTACTAATTTTGAGTGTATACTTTATATTTGGATTGCATGTACTTTGTAACAGTTCATTCATAATGAATGGATAATGCAGAAGCATTGATAGACCTCAGACCTGATCTAAAGTCCTCAGCAGTTTCTCAGGGTCAGACTTTTAACTAATTAACTAAATTAACTTTCTTTATTTCAATGGAGATGACTTACTATACCTTAGTACAATCAGTTCCACTGAAGTCCTAATCAAGTTAAAGTACTATGAAAAGCACTAAATATTAATTTACCTGTACTTCAGTATTTACATATAGCAGACCATACCACCTGGACATTCTCCCTTAAAAACCTCAAAGAAAACATAAAAGCAAATGTATCGGTTGAAAATTGGTTTTGAGCTAACACACTAATTTCTGCTTTTATTATCCCAGTGTGTAATCAGAGGAAATCTGCCTACCTGGCTAGCATCACTCCTTATTTACAAATCTTATCAGAAACATTAAAGAGGATCAGCCACTTTGAATATCTGGGAATCAGTAATTAACTCACAAAGCAGAAAACTCAACTGATGCAAGTATGGACACACCAATGGGAGACAACCTCTTAACTGGGAAGCCCACGGGGCTCCAAAGCAGCCAGCAAGAACTGTGTGCCCAAGTGATGAATAAACGCTGATTCATCCTGAAAGTGTACTCATATGAAAAACAGCAACCTACCTCAGGGATGTAAAGTGCCTTCCCACCATATCCAAATATTCTTCCACCAGAGGAAGTGTATTTTGTTATTTAGTGAAATCTGATTTAATGGACATCCTATCAAACAGGAATATGTATCCTAATTTCCCCCCAAAAAAGGTCAAACCTTAAAACTGAGTGTAAAAGTATTAAAGGATGTCATTTTGCCAAAAAGTCTGAGTCCAGAGTTTTAACACATTTAGCAGTTTTTCTTAATAAACATTCTTCCAAGGCAAAATCAATTCTAGAGTCTGTCTTCAGAATAGTACTTCTCTTCCTTGCACATGAATTTCCAGCTTACAGGCATCCTGGTTTAGATATGATAATTTTACTTCAAGAGACTGGTTGGAGGCACTCGGAGACTACTCAGCTGGGAATTATCTCATCCCAGAAAGTAAAAAGTACCAGAGTTGCTTCCATCAGTGCATGTACTCTAGCAAGGCCATTTTGAGGACAAAACCCAATTATCATTTTTACATAGTTTTACCTTCAAAACTAAACATGAAAGTAATAGTATAATATGCCTCACTTCCCTTGCCTATTTTTTCTATTTTAATTTTCTAATTTTAATGAACAAAGGCACTCCAGAAGCAGATCCATTACACATAAAAATAGATTTCAGTCTTCAAATATGACCTTTTAATTAAAATGTAACAGATCATTAAAAAAAATTATTTCGGCGGTTGCAAATGCTGAAAATACAGTTCTCTTAAAATTCTATAAAAGACAGAAGTAGCGGCCAAAACAGACACTTCATTCTCAAGAGAAAAATAATACTATCTGCAAAGTGAGTGGAGGACACCGTATATCACAATTACACCAATTCATTTTCTGATGAACTTAGGCATGGAGACACAAGCAAAACTTTCAGTTTCCATCAGCGCAAACCCAAACACATATGCAGGGTGCATTCATGAAACAGTTTTTAATGACTTTTGGAAGGAGGACTACAGTCAGAAAACAGAGCGGTGGTGTTTTTACCGTTACAACTGGAGCCTCATACTAAATGTAGAGCCAGGGAGCACTCTCTGTGACCAGCTCAGAGCAGGTGTATGAAACACTACGCAGAAAAGATTTAAGTGAGGAATCAAAGCTGTTTGAAGAGCAAGTTACATAGACTTCAGTGAATACAGATCAGCCAGGAAGCAAATCTGCTAAGGCTTTATCTTTTGACTCAAAGTAAAAACTGTCACAACAACCCATCACAAAAGACATCAGATCAGTTTGAGGTGCTGGGAAGAGAGGTTAGTTAATGAGCAACAGATGGTATTATGAATGGAAACAAAACGTTTTGGAGAAGCACCCATGTCACAGAAAGAACATATGGGGGGAAAAAAAAAGATACATAACAGGTCAGTGTCTGCCTTGGGAGAAGACCCAGCTAGGTTACTACCAAAATTTGTTTCTGGGGAAAGCCTCTGAAGAGGGGCTGCAACCACAAGGGAGGAGAACTGAAGGTTCGACACTCACCCACGGAGCTGCCTGGCTTCTGCACAAGCAAAGGCTGTGCGGTCTTGGATGAAACAAGGCCACATGCCTGTTCACCAATTCTGGACACTTTGCAGTAAATTTCATCCTGTAAAGCTCACTATTTCTGCACTCCTCCTGACAGAAAGCACTACATCTAGCAAGAACAAACAAACAGAAACATGAGACAAGCTCTGCTCCCTTGTAGTCAGTGAACTCCTACCATGTGGAGCCAGATGA
>JAVJGJ010000061.1:34329202-34350153 GCA_035590215.1 Microhierax caerulescens
CTTCCCTTTTTGTGTTTTGTTTTGTCCAGCAGCTCTTTGTTCATCCGTGCAGACCGCCAGGCTTTTTTGCCTGATTTCCTCTCTGTTGGGACCCATCACTCCTGAGCTGATCCTTGAATATTAATCAACTTTCCCGGGTGCCTCTTCCTCCAGGGCTCTATCCCAGTAAGATAATAAGCCATTAAAATTATCTTCCTCACATCACGCTCATGTGCGTGTCATTGAAGACAATGTAATAAAATGCAGCCCTCTCAAACCTTTCTCCCACTAAGAAAGTTCTCTTTATAAATATTTTTTTAACTTCAATTTAACAAGGAATACTACTATTCATCCACTACACGTCCATCATGACATATCTATCTTGAAGAGGGACTTCTATTAATGTTATTCTCCATTAGTTCTTATCTAAAAGATACTTTTTTCTTGGACTATTGGTGACATAGATAAGATAGTATTAGGAGAATGGTCATGTATTGCTTTCTACATATTTTGAACAGTAAGTTTCAAGAAAACTTTCTGGGTGCTCTCCATGACCATGGCTTCCAGTGCAAAGCGGTGCCTGATGGCGCTGCCTTTCCTAGAGCGCACGACACCTTTTAAAGTGAAATATTTTTCGGTGGCTGCACACTGTCTTATTATTAGGCAGAAGCTAACAACTCACACAGCATTTCACGTTTCAGTATTTGTTTGGTGTCTCACTCTATTACTCAGAAGAGTTCTGATGTCCGTGTTTCATATGCCAACATGGATCATAGCCAGCCTTAAAGTATGTGAATTTGAACTGCCAGAGAAGTAACGATTAATTAAAGACACAGGAAGTAGATTCAAAAAATGTTTGAGGTAACATTAATTTTAAAACTGTCTCAATTAGTATTCTACACACATGCCTAAGATTTTATATATTGCCAAACATTATGAAGATGACAACTTTTGAGAAATATTATGAATTGTACGAGTTTTCACAAGTCTCTTTCATTTTCTGACTGAACAAAAATGAGATATGCAAGGTGCTTTTTTCTCCCTCCCATTTCAGCATCTGCAAAAGTTCTTGTAATTTCCTGGAAATAATTCTCTTTTTGCAGGTTACTATAAATCAGTCCCCTATTTCAGGGTTAACAGCCACTTCTTGACAGAAAATAAAGACAAAAAGACATGGCTGAAGATTAGGTTTTATGCTGCTTCAGAAAGCTGTATGTTACAGTGTGCATCTTCACAGGAATATTAACTGGGTTTGGGTTATTTTTTTACAGCTTCTTAAACAACACAGTAGGCCATGCTCTGATCTCAACTAGAACTCCGGAGCAGCAGTACCAAAATCATAGGAGATCACTGCAGCATCGATGAAACCCAAAAGGAGCGCACTGTTTTCTTCCACACAGCACCATGGTGCACTATGTATCTCACTGAGTTAAAGGTATGGGAGTTACCCAAACATACATTTCCAAGACAATGACAAGTTTCCCTTTGGCAGCACACCTCATAAACCCTGTCAAGGATTTGTAGGCTGAAACTAGCACATTTTAAAGAAGAGGTAGAATGGGTTTTACTGAAGGGATCATTACAAAAGGCTCCCCTCCTTGACCAGGGTTTCGCTCATAGTAAGGCATGCCAACTAACTCAGAGAGGACTCCATATGAATCACTGTTTGAAGCCATGCCTTTGATGATCCCTCAAATCTGCTACTGCTTTGGTTGAGTAAGCCCTGAAACCTTCTAGGACTGAAGACCCTTACTTCTGGAGGCTCTTTTCATATAGTACTTGCACAACAAAAGTTTCTGAAGCAAACAATTTCTTACTGACTTCTCCACATGCCTTGAAATGCTCTCTTAAACTCTGTATTTCTTAAGATAAATGAATCGCCCTTCTGGAACTTAGGCAATAGGAAACGCCTTACAATTGCTGTGATCCTTCTGAGAACTGATGCATCCTTATTTCAAAAAAAAAAAAAAATGTTATTGTGTGGTAAACATGGATCTGCATTACTAGGTGTCTATCACAATAACGAACCAAGCATTACTCAACACAAATTATCTATTTTCAAAACGTAGGGGAGTTTTCCAATAAAGTTTGGTTAAGCTTCAGTGCTTCATCTGAATCCTTCTACGTTTAAGCTTTGCTTAGAGCATCAATGCAGCTCCAAAGCCTCTTGTTAAATGCTCACTCAGCGATGCTTTCCATGCATGTACCACAAAGCTGAACTATTACTCGCAATGTTTACACTCACCACATTTCAGTAATTTTAAGTGATAATCTATCTGTTACACAGCATCCTACAAAGTTGCTTTGGTAATCACCTTTAATGGTTTTATAGCTATTATTTGAACCACAAAGAACTCTCCTTTCCAAAAATAATCGTCTGCAGACCATGCAGAGAAAACCCTCCAACAGTAGTGTCTGCCTGCACTCCTTACATGTTTTCTTTTTCTAATCCCACTCTGCTCTTTCCCTATCCTTTACTTTACTTTCTACTTTTTCCTGTTTCTTAATACACTTTTGTGGCAAATTGCTGCTGTTCTCATCCACCAGATATCCCAAAGCCTCTCTTAAAGAACTGCCTAATCAAGTTATCTTTCCTATGAACACGCCATATTTATCCAAACTTTTGAATATACTCTGGTTTCCTATTCAGGGTTTACCTTTTCTACTGCCCATGCTATCAGTGTTTATAAAACATTACAAACATCTCCAGATCTTCAAGAACTGCTGGTCATCTGCTAAGGACCCTGCAGAGCAGAAACAAGCACAGAAGTAAAAAATAAAACTTGTTTATGTTCTCTACTTTACAGATTAAGCAACTGTGCACAACCAGCCTGTGCCTGTTCCAGTACAGCCTCCACAGCATACTGAGCACAGGAAACCAAAAACTTTGCCTTACTCCACTGTAAACATAAAACACTTCACAGGCAAAGGCAAGTGACAAGGATGTCTCTCGAACCATTTCCTTCAGCTGTAATATTTGTCCATAACTTCTTTAATGAATGTTTACCTTTTCCCTTCTCTAATGTTTTAGTAATGTGGTTTATATGGCATTCTCAGCCTTCAAACTAACAGAGAACACAGGTTTTTTCCAGCCCCAGATGAAGAGCCTTTGAGTCCCCTTTCTGCACGCTTCAGTGTCAGTATTGGGCACGCTTGTTACAGAATGCTCTGTTCAGGTTTGAATACTCAGCACAAAATTGTACCTGCCAGTTTTAGGAAGAATTGCAGCCTCCTTATCAGAAACACTAGACCAGGAAGGGAAACAAAGAAGAGAAAAAAGAAAAAAAAAAAAAAAAAAAAATAGGGGGGGGATGATCCAAACCACAAAAAAAACCCCAGTATAATCCTGTTCTTTTAAAATGGATTAAAATAAAACACAGTAAAAATTAAGAGCCTCAACAGAATAGCACCAACTGTGAAGTTAATAAAATTCCTTTTATCATCATGAACAGCAAACTGGAAAAAACGGATACAGCTTTTCCATCTCCCAATTATGTAATACACTAAATGATCCTAAGTGTTTCAAATGCATATTAAATTATTGACCGTACCAATCTCTCCAGCCCATAAAAAAATGTTGCAGAGAAAGGCTGTGCCCACACTGCTCAGAGCTATGCTAGCTGTACCACTGCTGCACAGCACTTGATATAGGTTTCCTTTGGCCTCACGAGGCATCTTTGTTACCTTAAGACATAGTTATTTATTTGTGTGGGACTTTTCTGGTTCAAAACACCCAAAATAAAACAAGACCTGTGTTGCTTTATTAAAAGCCTGTTTTAACAGTACACAGCACCAAGGAGATATACAGCAAGTCCTGAAAGCCTGTCCCCGTGGGGTGTGCCAAGCTTTCTGGAGTAGTATCGGAGAAATACATAGAGGCTGGGGGAAGGAAGGACACTTGATGCAGTCTCAACTATGGCACCTAAAATAAGCAGCCCTTGCACCAAACTAAACCCCAAAACACACCTGGGTTTTCCCTTTGAGAGGGTGAGCTGAGCCTCTCCAAAGAGAAGCCAGGAATAACCTAACACAAAGGAAGTTTGGGTGACTGGGAATAGGCTCTCAGGTAAAACAGGGAATAAAGTATTTTTGCAGTGTATTCCGTGCCCAGAGTATTCATGGTGAAAGGACACATACTCATCACATACACATTATTGCAAGCCTTATATTTCATTGTTAAATATCTGTATTTATCCATTAAAAAAATATTTACACGCATTTTAAAAACCATCTGCTACCTATACTTGCAGTCATACATGTATCTTGAAGAAAACCAGAATATATAACTATGTATATTTAGAACATTGTTTATAAAAATTACGTAGTGGTGACTATGGAAAAGCAGTAGCTAAAATTAGAATATAATGGTAGGTTTTCTCATAGGAATATAACACAGGACATAATTCATATGTCAAAGATGCAACTATCACTTCCTGAGGCAGATGACAAAAAAGCTCATCAAAACAGCTTCAATCATATGAAAGTACTGTGCTGGGGTTTTTTTAAATTCAGAACAGCAAAGTGAATGGTTCTGTAAGTCCAGCACAATGACAGCACAGGAACCTTTATGCTGTTTGCATCTTGGTTTAGAATCAGAAAAAGAGAACAGTAACAAGCAGCTTTGTTAGGAATTAAAACACTGATAGAGTGATAAGGACAGCAGAGCAAACCAGCTAGTCTTGTCTTTGGGATGTACATATTTGCTCTCAGTTGCATGCTGTAGAGCAAATATCAGAGTCCAAGCTATTCCAGAAGAATCTGAAATCAGGAAAGGTAATCTGAATAGCAACAGTTTCCAAAAGTACTTGCTATTAATTAATTACATGATTAAGAAAACTCTTGCTAGTAAAATCAGTGAGATCTCAGTTACTGAAATACCCTATTAGCTGTCTGCCTTTCTTTAACCTTAAAGGCTGTAAAAATCTGCTCAAATTTGCCAAAGACATGACACAAAATTACTGATCAATCTATCCTATACATTTAAAATTATTTATTTTGTGCAGTGCATCCACTGCATTGCTTCTTGGCTAAACTAGAGCTCTTCCTGGCAGATACCTAAACAGCTTCAAAACCAAAACCTGGTAGTAGAAAACCAATTAATTCTATATGACACAGTAAAATAAGTGCTTTAGATGCTGGCCAAAGCCTGTTCCAATTTTTTGGGGTGTCATTCTCCCACATGCTGTTATGGCAAGAGTATCCCTGGGAAGGTGTCTCCTGGTGTTCTGCTTCCTGTCCACCTGACTCTGGGAAACAGTGCATTCAGCAACTTTAAGCAGCATGTTACTAGTTCCATCTCTGGTGTACAGCCCAGCAAGGCACCTGAGCAGAGCAGTACAGCCTCCCAGCACAGGCTCCAGCAGAAAGTTTGGCACCTGGTGATCTGTCAGGTTTTGGCCCCTACATTCAGTTTTCTATTGCTTTTTTCTCTTGCACATATGACCAGCCAGCAAAACATCTCCAGAGGTGTCTTGCCTATTCATCAAGCAGCTTTGGCATCATACAACTGGAATAATATTCCTTTTCTTTCCCCCACTCTCAAGATCAAAGCTCCCTCTAAGCATCTGAGCACACAGACAGGCTGCCTGGCTTCTCATTCTGGGAACATGCTTCTTTCTCCAGAATCACAGAAGAAAAGACAGATCGAGCCATTTTGTCCTTAAAAAGCCAGCAGAAAAAGAAAAATGTTATCACAAGTGATGTATCCAAAATGTTCAAATATGAATGGATACATGCAGAGTATTACACCCAGCATCCTTCTACAAACCTTAAAAGTGTATCTTTTTAAGGAGGAGTTTAAACAGTATCTTCAGTCTGTCAAACCAAACTATTTCAATAACCCAAAACAAGCCACAGGTACCCCCATCAGCTCTGAACTGCCTCATCTGCCTATATACATCCTGCTGGAACTTAGTGCAAAACAGGACAGAAAAGGCACTATGCATATTAAACATGACTTTCAAAAGTCTGAAAACTTGCTGAAATTACTGTTATAATAACCATTATCTATGATTATTTATAGGTATTCCTTTGTTTAAACTGAACAGTATTAAGTAAATATTATTGATAAGAACTCTTACAGCACTGATTGATTCTTCAAAGCGTCCCAAGAAGTTCCATAAAATAAGATACACATCAAAATCACTGCCAGGATGGGTACAAAAGAAACCTGCCAACCTGCAGCCAACAAGCCTGCATTTGCCAGCTTGCAGCAAGGACACTTTTGCCCTTCGCCACCACAACAAACACTGTAGATATTATGTATGCATGGCTAATACCAGGTAACAATGCAAAAAGAAATGCTTACATTTCTGCTATCCAGCAGAACGATGAGTTAGGCTGCATTGTAATTTGCACTTTACACAGTTCGTGTATCGTACAAGAAGTCTAAGAAACTTAATTCTACAAAATGAAAACAACTAATCTGCAGTAGGAGACCCTTCAAGTAACTGTTCAGAGGTTTCACTATTTCTAGGAAAGTAGGAATATTTATTTTTTTTTAATAAATTTCATTTCACTGTTGGTTCGCCTACTGACCCTTAATTCTGCAAAACGTCCTTGTGAGTTCCATGCTAAAAGTTAAAAATAGGAAAACGATGAATCTGCAGTAGGTTCAGTAATTTGTTTCCTAAAAATCAAGGCAATAATACTACATATGTGCAGATTTTCTTTCATCTTTTGTTGAAAAGTATCAGTTTCACTAAGCCAGTATGCTGTGTTATTTTTGCAAATGGTTTCCAAGCAGTGAGATTCAAATTATATACAGCCTTACAGCAGCACATGCTGCATATGTCTAATAAAAAACATCACTGAACTAACCTGCTTCAGTCACTGTGGGCCTGCTTCTGCTCCTATCTCAACAACAAAATTTGGTACCCTGTAAGATGAGTATAACGCCATTTAAGTTGACACAACATTCAGAATATTCACTGGCTTTGTTGAGATAAAAATAAGCGCAGGCTTTGCTGGCAGCAGTTGAACAGTAAACGTCTTCCCACTGGCTGATGAAACCATCAAGAAGAGTGAGCTCTGGTAGGATAAATGAGGTCACTGTTTGCAATTCCCTGACAGCTTGTTGGTTGAAGAAAACACCATTCGTCAGTAAACCTAGAGCAAAACACACTACACCACAAAGCTGTTTGTAAGTCATTACTCACCTCTTCCAAAAACAAACAAACAAAATAAGTGCTTTTAATTCATAAACACATCCTGTACACGTCATATTATTATAAACATAATATAATTTAACCACTGAATAAAACGTAGAATTTAGAAGTAACTTCAAGGTAATCAGGATCTACTTAAAAAAAAAAGAAAAAAGCCTTAAAATAAATGCTAAGCACTGCTTCCTAAACAGCTTCTCCAGAGACAAGCTACAAACTCTTGGAGGTCCAATAGTTATAGGGGGGCATTAATTCATATACAGTGCATTCATCGCGTTGATCAGCCTTTATAAATAAGCCTACCCCGGGGCTTTGGGCAACCCTTTGATGCTCAATCTGGCTGCATTGAGGAACTGCTCCAGGAAATGAATTTAAGATTTTTAAATAGAATACACACAGAGAAGGCAGCTGTGCTGAAGGGTTTAGCAGTGTTGCTCATAGAAATGGCATGTTCCAGCCTATGATTCTGCTGAGCCCCCAGAGCCGAGTCCCCAGAGACCACAGATACCAGCATCAAAGCCTTCTGCCAACTCACGGTTTAAATCTCCTTGTGTTGCCATAAAAAGAATAGCTGCACGAGACAGTTCATGCCAGGACATTTGACTAACAACAACAACAAAAAAATCTTTAACTTTACCAATTTTTAATTAGGCTTTGTCAATAAGAACCCTGGCTGAGCTTTACACAGGTCCCCACTACTGCTATATGAAATGCTGGCACTGCTTAACCTCGGCAATTCTAATCCCACTTTGAAAAACAAAGTGTCAGCATTAGGAATTAAATGCGTTAAAAAACGAACACAGGAATGATCACACAGGCCATTTGTTCCCTTTAAATACTGCTTATATATAAATAGATAAAAGTATTGCACAGAAAACCGAGGAAGCTTTGACAAGCCTTTGGGGAAAGAGCCTGCTACTGCTGACACAGGGCAGGAGCACACCTCTTCTAGAAATACTAACAAGAGGGCACGGCACACGGAGAACCTCTCAGCCCTCTCTGCAGATGGGGAGTCAGGTTGGGAAGGAAGTGGAGGAACAGGTCCACTCGACGGCTTTGAAGCAGATACCTCCAAAGAGACATACACGGACAGAGCCCTGCTCCTCCCTTTCCACCTTAGATCAGGAGCAAAAGGCACTGTTACTGGGGAAAATTAGCATCTTCCTCCCTTGGAAAAATGCCATGGATATGATACGCACCCCAGCGACCCTTGCTGGGGGTCGCAGCTCTGCACTGCTCCCGACAGGGGCACAGGTGGGATTTCAGAGGTGAAGGATGTCCTGCTAGGGTGCACGATTAACTGTAGAAATGAACTTCATGACTTAGGCCACGACCTCCGCTACCTGCAATATAATGCTCTCTACTATCAATACGTCATTTTTCCAATAAACTAAGCAACATAATTAATTCTTTAATATACAGTAATGATCCTATTTCTTCTGCGATTTTATGAGGAAAGCATGTGAATACAGATTGCTGTGTTACAGCACCAGGACTTTCCAGACTGCAAGCATCCTGCGGATGCAGTGACACCTTGCCCAAGACTTTTGCAGACAGGATGGCTTACATGGGTTTTTCCTTGTTCTAACTAAACAACTCAAATCCAGGAGCTACTGACAAATGTAACACACAAGAAAAATTAGCAGTTGGAAATAATTATAACAGTTTCTTAAGATGTCATTTCCTAGACAGCTGCTCATGTGCTTAGCCAGGGGAGGGTCTGTATTTCTGGGCTGTCTGTCCTTGCACATGACCACAGGCTCCTCTTCAGAGACCCAGCTCCATCCTCAACTTGCAAATACAGCCTACAGCTCACCCCAGAGCCGAGCACCTGGGCTTGCCCACGGTCTCAGGCTCTCACCCCACAGCTTGCTCACACCATCTGAGACGGCTGCAGCACAAAGCCAGCAGGTTTTAGTGAGCAGCAGGACCTGCTGCAAACCCTGCACGCAGGTCAGCTGGGCAATGTCACTCCCAGGCAGGTTTTTGCCAGCAGTGCACAGAAGCGTTTTCAAACAGCGGGCCCTTCTACCCTCCTTAGCAAGGAAACACACAGGCACGTATAGGATCCCCATCTGCCTTCAGACATTCATGTAGATTTTGAGACACTGCAGGGAAATGTTGCAGTTTACTGGAGCCCTGGGGCTCCCGGTCATGCAGAAGATGCCACAGCTGCCATGACTGCATCCCAGCAAGGGTCTGTTGTGCAGAGCACCGAGGGGCAAGCGGTCTGCACCACATCCAACAACCCAGAGCTTCCTATGTGCTTAAGATGACACTTCTCAACTCCCTGAAACACAGAGGAAGACGATCACACCAGCACCCATCCTGACACAGCTGGGCTGTAGCAGCAAGTAACAGCCTACAAGGAAAGGGAAATGCATGCGTGCAAATAGTCCTCCTCACTGGTGAGAGCAAAGACTAACCCAGCCATGCACAGTCAATTATTCCCAAATGTCCTGATTTTCAGTGGGGTACTGTCTGTGTCTTAAGGCTCACACCTTTACAAAGATGGCTACATACAGCCCAAAGGCACACTAGCCAAGCTTGCCCTATGGTAAGGAGCTGCTGCTGTCTACTTTCAAGAAGGAAAAAAAAAAAAAAAAAAAAGGAAAAAAAAAAGATACCAGGGAAATCAACACTGGTACACGGAAAAGTTGGAAATTTTCCAGAAGCAAACCAAAAATAACTAAAGTGTAAGATGCTTGAGAACTTTTATTTCCAAAACATAGCATCCAGAGCCTTTCCTCTTCTTAATACACTAATCCAGAAGATGGACCAGTGGGGAGCAGTACATAATTAGGACCTTAGAAAAAGTGGCTGGTGAAGCAAGATCAACCTGAACATAGCTTTGGTCTGAAGCTCAGCTACATGCCATACCCGCTGAAGGTATCCTGCAGGCTCCACTGTGGAGTACAGTTTTAGAAACATACCTTTTATAAATATCTTCCATCAGAATCTCCTTTACTTCACATAACTACGAAAGCACTACTGTGGTGAAATGACTTTTGGGTTGACTAGCTGACATCCAGAGTTCTCTGTGAGACATTTTCCAAAAAAGTTCCAACAATATTATTATAAAGTAAGACTGTGCATGATTATTACTGCTTTTTATTAGTGACTCTTGCACTGTGAAAAGGGTGATAAGGCTGTAAATCTTGAAAAGCAGTCAGCCATTTATCTGACATAAATCTTTTTGTTCTTCTTTTGTGGGAAAGATACAGGCACCGTGTCTTGAAGATGTACTCACACCACACAAACCAAGATAAAAACCCCACATTGCTGGGAAGAGATTTTCCTGCCATCAACAGTATCTGAGCTACGTTCTCTGCCAGGTTTTATCCCATGATGTCCTGGCTCGGTCCACGGACCTTCACGTAGCAGAAATACCTTTACACTGCCTGTATTTTTTCAAACAAATTTTCACTGTGTGCTCATACACTGATATGGGGCAGCTCCCTGCGAGGCTGGCAGGCAGTGTGCAGGCAGCGTGCAGGCAGCAGCCTGCCTGTGCCAGAGCACCAGGGAAGCAAGGCACAAGTCATTCTCCAGCACAGCAAAACACACGGGGACAGTGTGGAAGGAAAGGGGAAATCAGGAGGACTGTGCAATACAGTCTGTTCTCTTTGCTCTTCTTTCCCATTGACAATACCATCTATTTGATCACAGGTCAAAATAATTCACCTCTGTCACCTCCTTCCTTTAAGGGCTGCAGCACATTTCCTGTGCTGCAATGCAAAACCAGAGGCAGCTACGCAAAATGAAGCCCGCATAGATGTGAACAGCTTCACTCAAGCACTGAGCACCCTGATGCCAACAAGTGAAGCCATTCAGACAGTGTAAGAGCTCAGGGCAATGGGGTCAGGTATCTTCATTGATAAACAGTATTTTAATCCTCTTTCATTCCTTTTTGGAGTTATGCTTTGCCATGACCTATACGGACCAGTTTTCCTGACTTCAGGCACCTAAGGGTGGGCCTGGCTTTGAACTCCAACAGAAAGCACACAAATGCAATGGAGAAAAGCTTCTCACTACAAGTTAATGAAAACACTTGGAAAAAAACACTCCTCCTGTAGCTGATGCTTCAAGGAGAATGCTAACACTTTTGTCTTTCCTTTCTAAAGCCACAGAGTTGCTACGATGATGATTTCCACTCTCTTCATGTGACAGTGAAAATATAAACCAAGACTGTTAACAGCTTGGGCAATGTTGCACAAGGAACAAACTATTCCTTTAGATTTCAGGAGGAAAAATACCTCAGTAGTGAAAAATGTAATATTTGTACTACAAAATTTAACTGTGGATCTCAAAGCATATTCAGGGACTTGGCATAAGCCTCAGAGATGTCAGTGTGCTGTATGTTCGCTGCACTCATGATAGCAAAACTCTCATGAACAATGCCAGTAAACAACACAAAACAAGTGGCATTTTTACTCAATACTAAGGCTCTTGTTACACAGAAAAGTGGATTTTTACACTGATCCACACATACACTTTTTCTGAACAGCTTGCTGGTTGTTTTTTAAAAACGCACAGTACAAAGTTCTTTAGCTTCCTCTCCTTGTTCACAATTAAAAAACATTAATCTTTGTCAATCACCTGTGTTTAAGGTTTACATTTGGTGACACCAGAACACACTGACACAATGCCACTACCTCTCTTGGGAACTGGCAGCTTGAGCCATGTCTGAAATCATGACATAACTCTAATAAATCCCTAGAATTATGCCAGCACTGTTGGGGTATAGATGAGTCCTGAAGTAGATCCTATGATCTTTAGTCAATAGTCCTACAGCATCACAGCAGCCGTTCAAAGGTACTGCAGACCAAGCCTCCTTTCTTCACTGGCCGTGACTGTCTTGCCTAGTTCTTCCTTGCACTAAAGTTTCTTCTGCATACTCTCCATTTCAAAAGGAAATGCAGGGAAAATTCTTTAGAAAATCCAACTCAGACATTGCTATATTTTATACATTGGAAATATTCACAAAAACTGACTCCGAGAATGCATTTTTAATAGCAATGAACAAAAAAACAAAAAACAAAAAAAAAAACCACAAAAAAAACAAAAAAAAACAAACAAACAAAAAAAAAACAAAAACAGAACCAAAAAAACCCAAAAAAATTATTTCAACCTTAACCCACTTATACTGAGATTTGAAATCCTTTCACCATGCTAAGATCCAGGCTCATTTCACCATCACTGGTGACATCCAGTTTAAAAGCAAAGTCACCCAGGCTTCCCTCTATAATTAACAGCAAAAGATTTGGTGACCTGAACTGTTCTGTTGAAATACCTAAAATGTCTCATCCTCCCTGCTGATTTAAGAACTTCATCTAAAGGATTAAATTCAGGCAAGACTACTTTCAAATTAAACCAAAATAAAAATAAAACCCAAAGAACAAGGAAAAAAAAACCCACAGAAATTTAGAACAGGAGATTAAGTCTGCTTTAAAAATACAAAAGCCAGATGGCTACTCAAGGTCCACAAAATATTTAATGCCTATGCATTAAAATATGTTAAAAAATTGAATTGGTTTTACAGTTTAATGAAGCAGATGGACAGAGTGTGTGCTGTTTTTTATGCACAAGAGCCCAATCAAAGCAAAACAACATTACTTCTGATGTCCACATGTTGGAAAACTCTAGGGATTAATAACATCACGGTCAGAGCGGTAGTGTTTCACATCAAAGAAATTTGTAAATGAAGATTAATTCTAACAGCCTGATGCTTAACTGATAAATAGCATTAGAAATACAGAAAATACATGTTTCAAAGTTGTATTTTCAAGCAATTATTTGAAAAGGTTTTGTCACGGTGGAGTGAGATTTGGTTACTGTCTACTGGTTCGTAATCGTTTCTGCCTTAGAGTGGTTTTCAGGAGCCCAAGTACTCCAGACGGGATGCTGCATTTGGCATTTCTGAATATTGATCAGTCACATTCCACTCCAGAGAAATGAGTTTGTAAAATCACTCTGAGACTTCCTCCTCAGGTCTGCCAAGGGCCGAGAGAGGTGAAACCACACACTTCAGCATCTGCAGTTCCAAACGGTGGCAAGTCATCCTATTCATACCCAGAAACAGGCGGAGCGAGAAATCGCTGTGCCAGCAATATGCTGGTGGCAGGTAACACGCTGACACCGCCACAGCAACACGACTGCATGCTGTACCAGGTGATACCGAAATTAGCAGGCAATGAGGCTGCAGCATCTGGGACGCTGCTCTGGGGCACTACTCTGCTGCTGCCATGCGTCCGTCTCCTTCCCTGAGCTTTTCCATTACAACAGTTCAAAATACACACAGTCCACAAAAGAGCAGCGCCACTGGGTGCTGGTACAACCAGCTGTACCACTGAGGACCTGAGACACTTTTCTGGCTGCACTGCTCTGTGCCATGGTGCACAGTGGGTGGGCCACCCACACCACACCCCTCTCCCAGTATTTAAACTATTGACACCTTGTCTGAAATCTGCAATTATGATAATATAAAAATACCACTAACTGTTTCAATATCTCTTTTTTTTTTTGATATCACGGTTGTATCACAATACACTCCCTATGTTACTGCAGGAGCCCTTCACACCGGTCAGTGGCAGGGGAGCAAGAGGCAGATTCCATCCAGATAACTGGTGGGTTTATTATGTAAGACTTCTGAACAGGAAAATGGGATTTGCAGATTTAGCTTAATGTTCGGGGATTGGATGGCTGGATTAAAGCCTTTTACTCACTGTTCTGTTACTCCTCTCAAGACTGGTTTATAATGTGGAGAAGGGGTGTTCCTTAGAGGAAAGGGTTATTTGCTCTAAAATACATCGCTTAGATTCAAGGGTTAATATGGATCGCACCCAGCTTTACCAGTTCGATATCTCATAAGAATGGAGAAGCTTCATAAGTCTGGTTTCTTCAAAGCTGTAGTACTGTGAATACAGCTATTCTCTGAGCAGCAGGGCTACTTGTAGCTTCATTAATTTCTAAGAAAAATATCAATAAAATCTCCAACTGAATTTACACAGCACATATCCCAAGACGAAAACTTAAGTAAATCTCAACAGTAACAGCTATGTGTTTACGAGCACTTCTAGTGGGAAGCCCTGTATTTTGGGGAATAACAACAACATTTTGCATTTTCAAAGCACCTAGCATTGTAGCATTTCAAACTGCTTCACAAATGTATACTGTCCTGGGAAGCAGGTATCATTACATCCAATTACAGCTTGGTTCAGTATCAAACGATTTGGTGCCTCCAAATTTCCAAACTCAACTGTAAGCACTAGGACATCTTCCAGGGACGTGAGTGTATTTTGAAAGAAAAACAATAATTAGGAGGGGAAGGGCAGACAATAGCTTTTACACATTAGGTATCATAAATCCAGGCACAAAAAGTCTAGTCCTGGTCAGTGGCAAAACAATAAACCTCAGAATAAACCGTACTGTTTCTTCCAGAAATGATGCTTAGACTCTTTGAAAGGACTCGAGGGGCACACACACAAAAAGGAAGAAAGGAAGCGCTACAGCTGGGAAATGGGACGAATGCACTCACAATCCTTTTCAGAAGCAATAGCTGGTTTGTCTTCCAATGACCGTTTCCAGAGGCTTTTTGTAGCCTCCAACTTCAGTGGTTCATACTCAGGTGCCCAATCCCCAAGGTTTTGGGGCACACTACAGCAAAGCAGGACCACAACAGCTCCACGCTTGGCATGGCCCACATGTCAGGAACTTACCCTGGGGTTCAAGATACTAACGGTGGGTAGAGAGTGAACTCTCCAAATCAGTATATACTAATAATTATAACACAGATTGCAATAGATACCAGTTATCACTGTATGGTATACTAAAGATATTAATTTAAATTCATTCCTTATAGGCATAAAATTATTAATATTCACCTAAAGACCTTGAGCAAGAAAGGTCACCATGAAAATGATCCTAAAGTTCCAGCTGAAGGTTTCCAACCAAGCCACGCTGACACCCTGCGGCTATTTACTTTCCTGATATACAAACTTACTGCCTCTTTTTCCAGTTTTATGAATTGTTTGCAAACATCCTGTTTCTGTAGTAACTTTTAAAAATGTGATCACTTCAAGAGGATGAAGTACCCTTCCCTCTGTACTCTCCCTTTATATGGAAAGACACTGTCCCTGTTTCAGAAACATCCAACTCAAGCTGCTGGTTAGGTTTGTCAGACCACAGCAATTCACTTACATTTTAGAAAAACTGAAATAGAAAAATGGAAAAGGGGGATAACAGTATTCTCTTTCATCCACTTGGTACTTATCCTATCTGTTTAGATTTCAGGAAAATGTTTTTGTTTCCCTTGATGTTCAAAGAGCAATCCAATCTCGAATGAGGACTGAAGTCTTGTCACAGTATAAATAAAACTTTCAGAAACACTGATCAACCATCTGCTCTCTCAGAATTAAACTGGAACTGTTGAAGTACAAAAGCACAGAAAAAGTCTTTGGTGCCACATAGCTGAAGAATGGAGCCCTCAAAAAAACAGCAGCTGCTTTGAAGAGGAATAAGGAAAGGTCCTACAACCTTGTACAAAAATCATTCATTGCTCGCAAAAAAAAAAAGATGGGATATTTCAGCAATTTTGACAGGTTCAGAGCCCAGTGCCTCTGTACCAAAAGCCCTGGTTCAGAGTTCCATAAAGGAACAGGCTTTTCCTGGTGAAAACAACTCACCCTTACCTAGATTAACCTCCTGGCAGCCTCCAAATCCTGTTTTTACTTACAAGTTTTATACTCAAGGTGAACTTCTGGAAATTCTTAAATGTCATGCTTCACCAACATCAGAGAAGGCTGCATCCTGAATGCATTGCCTTTGGCCAATACCTTAAAAGACTAACTTCTGATTTTTCCCAAGTGATGTTAAATCTTGATAACAGAGTTGTTTTCAAACACTTCAGGGTGAGATACGGACACCTCTAAATCTCAGAAGAGGACTGCAACATGATAAGAAAGTAGAAATTTTTTCATAAGCATTACTTACAAACTTAATCCGTAAATGTATGAAGGGCTCAGATGATAATAGGTAAGGTACATTTTGGTAGCAAAAAGTCACAGGGAGAGGAATAGCCATGAAATAGCACACAACAAGAAAAAAAAAAAAGAAAGCATTTTATGGTGTCGCTGGTTCATCAAGATGGATTTGCAAGAGATCTAGTATTGAAAATACCTTTCACAAAACATTATCTCCATCATGATCTTCCCTTTCTCCAAGGTAACCTTATCAAAAAAAGCCCAACTTCCTGCAAGGCAGGACAAAACCATTCAAAGGGCAGAATCTTTTCCTATGTGGAAACATATTTTTATATCATCTGGAGGTTTCCATCCCAGCAGAACAAAAATATGAAACCTCTGCTGGTTAAGAAACAGCTACTACTGTGTCTTGTACAGGACTGGTGGAAACTGATGAAGTTGTCCCTCGAGATACTTCACAGAGCTCACTAGTTTATTTGACAGGGTTTGCAAGTCCCTTAAATGCCCAAGAAATTTTAAGGATTTAGCCTCTTCACATGTCTCTCTCCAACCACTAAGGCTCTTACTTCCAGCTTGAAATGATACATCTCATATTCTAAGCTTTGCACAGATAACTCGTGAGTAACACACTCTGGTGACTTTGCTTTTGACAAAAATTATTAGGAGATGCACTGCACCCCCCTAGGTGCTGTGAAAGGAGATAAACTGTGCAGGAATCGTAGACAGAGGGATGAGCTGTTATAATGCGTTACATAGGCTGATGAGTATAGAAATGAAAACACAAGACACGCAGGATAATATGTGTGTGTAGTTCTATAAAATATACAGAAAATACGGACAACTATAAATCAGAATTGTGAGTTATTAGGGGAAATGAAACAAGTTTGACTTGTCTCAGGAGAAAACAGTGTTGCAGGGCTTTACAGTGAAACTGAAGGCAACACATCATCTCTGTTGGCATACTTCAAAGTATACCTCCAGATCTTCACCATGACCAAGGAACACTATCAGAAGAGTATAAATCCCCACTATTACTGTGACAGTAGCCCTTACAAAAGCAGGCTCAGGATAATTAAAAAATATTTGGACAGATCTCACACACAGAGCACACAGTGGATATTCCAAACTTGTGTACTGGGTGTTTCTTTGTTTGTCTTTCTCCTGTTAGGAAAGCGGCTAAGAAAGGAAACTGGAACTTGAGAAGTTTCCATCATTCAGCAGCAGCATTGATGAACCCCACCATGATCTGCATGTGTGCACACAGATACTTATATGACCCTCCAGATACTGCAGACATTCATTCAGTAAAAATACAGCTGTTGTAACAACAGAGGGGGAAGGAGGGAAAGTTACTAGTGTTGAGGGAACCCCAAATGACTGGGAGCGAATGCTCGAGCAGCCACCCAAGGCTACAGACAGCTCTACAAAGCCATCAGGCTCCCTCTCTGCGCAGGCTTCTCAGTCCAGCACAGGCACTTCACACGATCTTCCAGCTGGAAAAGCCAAGCCAGTCCTAGCTTGCTGTCCTACTCCAGAAATTCACACACCACCACCAGTGTGGTGCCTCTCCCAACCAGACCCCACTTTCTGCCCACTCCTCACCCCAGCCAGTCTTTTCTGTCCTCTCTGATCCAACTTCAGAGTTAACTATGTGCTGAAAAAACATTTCCCCTCTGCATTCGTTCCACCACAAATTCTTTTCAATTTTATCATTTGGAGCTGAGATTGTAGTTCCTAACATGCAAGGACTTACATCCTCTCCCCTCACCCCAAGAAAAAAGTTTTATAAATTGTACAGACTGGAGTCCAACCAACCCCCGTGATGAAACTAATTTGGATAATTTGTAACTGCCTGCAGTGTATGTGGAACAAGCCACACAGAGGCTGTCATTTAAAGGCTTGTCATTTGATACTGGATTTAGCTTGATCAGCCACCTGGTCTAAATTATCTCTTTTGAAGAAATAACTTTCATTTTTTTGTTTTGATGAACTGTCAGTGTTGTAAGCAAGCATTATTAGAAAATTTAATTATAATCAACAGAAAGTTCCATGTACTGAATGGAAACTTTTTGTCCTTAATGAGATGGTAGGAAAGAAAACAATCCCACAAAAGTATTAGAAATATGGCACGCTACTCAAGCCATAGCTAGGGATATACCAGGTGTAAGCAGCATCTTCTCTAAACGATGCCCGCCAAGCGTACCACAGGAGTATGCGGGTAACTCAGTCACTGGCAATTTCTGCCATGATGTTGGGAACCAATCTGGCTGACCCAAGCTGAGGGTACATGGTCTCTGTCCGATGAAGGCATTTCTTATCTCCAGGAAACAGCACCAAGCAGTCATGGGCAGCCTGTCCAACCCCACAGGAAGGTGGGACCTGTCGCTCTTTGAATAAAGGACAAACCCTCACGCCTTTGTTATGTCAGGCGGTGTACCCACCAGACAGCAGAAAGATCCTACCAGGGAAACCACCGGGAAATCCACGGAGTCAAAAAACCTACTATACAATAAACATTTTCATTTGATGTGATGGTTTTAATGACTACCTTCACTCTCACATGATCACACACACCCTGTTTCCTTAGGATGATGAAAGAAAATGTTTTTGTGTAGCAACTCTGGGAACAATTTTCATCCCATATGAAAATACACCAGTCCTCTCAACATATCTCTGTGTGCATCATCCACACAGGCACCTGCAACAGTGAGGTTTGATTTGCTGTTAGATTTCAAAGATGACCGTTCACCGATTCCTGAATTAAGTATATGTATTCAGAGGATGAGGTACTCAGTCCAGAGGAGACAGCCGAGCAAAATTTTTAAAAGGCTTAAGCAGTTCATGCACTGAAACTCTAAGTGACTGGAAAAAGACAGGGATGGAGGGGTGAGCAAGCACAAAGGAGTTCTGTAGCCCAGAACCCAGCAGAAACGTATAAATCGGTAATTTACATAACATACGTGTTTCACATTCCTACTGTTCTACACCACGCTGTAAAACCTGCTGTTATACATGCTACACTGGCATGTCTATTACTTTCCAACAAGAAAATCATTACTTTGGCCTGCCTCTTGATCTTGTGGAGTTTTGTATAGCTCACCTGGCCATTTCACTAACACTAGCTGAAAAATTGTCGGCAAGTCAGATACTTGATGGAAAAAAGAAGTATCCTGCACTACTTAGCAAAGCCAAGGCTGTACTGCATCAAATCCTACTGCCCGCTTTTTAACTTTGCCATCACTTAGAAAAAGTTACACCAATACAACAGTTCCATATTCAGAATAATGAAGTAGGCTCAACAGTGTTCCACCAGTCACGAAAGAGACATTACCGTCTGCCATTTGTGAATAAACTTCCCTTTGCCATGATTTAATCAAGCTTTATTTTTAATCTGCATACATAAAACATTAAATGCTAGAAGCTTTAATTACTTTGAAACACACTTGTTGAATAATTTAGTCTCAAAGCACAGTTTTTTCCATACCAAGAACCTCAAGAAAGTCCTTAAGGGCAAAATCCTCCCCGTAATCCATCAGCTAAATCTGAGCGCCTTCGCAGAAACAGTTAACTCATTTTCAATGGCTAAACACTACTTCTACAAATACTTTTAAATACAGAATTTGCCTACATATCATGTGCAATGTCAAGAAGAGAGATACAATATGGTAAAACAACGTTTTAGATGTGGCCCAGTCTCCAATTCAAGTGCCAGTATACCAGATGTAAAATAAGACCTTTCTTGTTGGGAGGAAAATACCTCCCTGAGGTACGAAACAACGGATACACCAAACAGATGGAGTCACTCCCTAGAGCTAGGTGCACATTACTCATCTGCCCAGCCAAATATGTACCTCCTAAAGCCACAAAACAAGTGTTAATGTACTTTTGGGCCTGCTTAACTGAACCACCCTATTGCATATTCACAACGAAGACACACACTGAGTCTCCTACAATGCAATAGTCCCTGCAATAAAAAGCAGAAAAGAAAGTATTTCCCTCAAAAATTATAGCAAGTGAGATGCAGTATAATTAAAATTCTTGAGGTGTCAGGGAGAAAAAAAGGAAGAAAAAAAAAGAAGTTTGCCAGATCAGGGTCTTAGAACCAGAGTTAACACCAGATCATGGATGAATATTGACCACATGCAAGCAAAAGTACAGACTGAAACCCTTTTTATAGTCACAGCTGCAGCTTTCAGACCAAAAAGTAAATATACATCAAGTTTTGTCAAGGGCTGCATGGAAACCTTCTTAACAGCAGGATTTCATATTCCAAACTGCAGCTCTTCAGGAAAAGTTCTCTTGCACTTCTATATAACTTAACTTATTATTCCTTTGCTATTGCAACAAAGATTTACCATAGCTTATAAAAAGGGAAGGAGGAACTTTCTATCATCACCAAGCAGCAGAAGGAGGGGAAAAAAAGAGATGGTTGGTAAAAAAGGGTGGCTTTTTTGATTAGGAGTTCATTTATATCACCTATCAACAATGGTAAAACCACTAATAATTCACTGATTCACCAAATCATCAAAAGGGATCCCCATCATTTCATCTTCTGTAGACTGCAACCCATTATATTTCACTGGGACACTACCTCTGTCTGAGGGCCAAGAATTTTTGCTTGGGTATCCTTCCGGGAAGCATTTTTTAGCACAAATCTATCAAAAGGCAGAGTTCAAAACTTACCTCAGCATTTCTATTCCAAGGGTTAAATTGCCTCACTTAAAATAATTAAAAAAAAAAAAAAAAAAAAGGAAGTGAAATAAGAGTGTATTTTTTTATGTACCTATTGGTTCTTGTTATGATTTCCACAAGATGGAGGTCAGTACAG
>JAVJGJ010000061.1:34374210-34399711 GCA_035590215.1 Microhierax caerulescens
TCTGGACCGTGGGCCTTAGTTTGAGGACCCCTGGTCTAGAGACTTAATCTGCTTTTTACAACTAAAAGTGAGTATCCCAGTGATCTCTCAGATTCACTTAATTAGACAGTCTTTTAATTATCCAAGTGCTGGTTCCTTTCTTTAAATCAGTACAGATAGGAAAACTGCAATACTTGCCCTCCTTTGCCCTGAGGGCAATTGATCAGCTAGATTAAGATACTGCCACTGCATGCAGGAGAAACAAAATAAAGATGGCAAAGATGGTACTAGCTATTTTGAAGGCTAATAAACCTGATAGGAAGATAAATTCTGAGATGCACAAAATGCCACTTGATCACAGCAGCAGTCCAAGGCCTTACTGATAAACTTCATCTCTTTTCACCTGCTTGCAGCGGGAGTGGGAATTATTCTGCCCTACTGCCTCAATAATAAGGTCGCCTGAATGATGCTCATATTTTTTCATACATTTATGTGATATCAGTACTTAAAAACATTTAAATGAAAGGGCAATTGCGAGATGTGAATAAATTATCATAAAACGTAAATGAGAGTAAATGAGGTGAGGTCGCAAAATGCCCTCACTTTTCTCAAAGAAGACTAAATATACAGGTGACTCACGCAGTAACATAGCACACAGAAGCTGGGCAATGCTGCTGTGTGGGAGCTGGGCTAACTACCAAATGCACGGGGAAGGTAAAGAATAGTACTGACTGCACTAAAGAACAGACTGGCTATCCTTTAATCTGCTTTTTAAACGGGCAAATTTAAAAAAAAAATTGCGGTTATGATTTTGTTTCATTAATCTAGAAACTTCCTTCTATCTGAAAAACCTTCTAAAGTAAATTAATTAGTAGAAGACACGTTAAAACAACATTGGGATCCTCCTGTTCTGGTGCGAACAGACTAAGCAGTGTGAATATGGGAGCAGTGGAGGGGGTCGTGCCCAAGGTGGGTCAGATGGCTGGGAACCACCTCTCTGCGTATGGTAGCACAGAATCACAGGATCATTTAGGTTAGAAGGGACATCATGCCAGTGATGCTGCCCATTGTGGAACTGATACAAATGGAGAAGAAATGGGAGCAACAGCAGAAATGCAACTATAGGAGGGGCAGGTGCTGATGGCTCCTGGATCACCAGGTAATCCAGGACCCAGCTCTCAGGAGGATGTGCAGCTTCCTGGGACATGTGGATCAGGAGGCAAAGGACTGAGTAAATCCTGATCACCCAAAGAGCGATGGGGAAGAGGATACCTCTGTTTCTTGCTCTAGGCCAAGGTTGTTGCCTATCTTTTGGGGGACCAGAGAGCATCCATGGTTCTGGAGGTCTACTGCGCCATCCTGCTGTCCTTTTGTCTGCTTGCATTGTACTAGTGCTTTAAAGCTGTTCTGTTGTTGCTTGGATGGAATTTAAGGAGAAGGGAAAACGTCACATGTTGCACTGTGGTTTGGTCAAGGAAGGTTTTTCTAGTTCACAAAGGGAGAGAATGGGGAAGCAGAAGATCACAACTGCTGTCAGCTCCTAATAGGTAGAGAAAGATGTATCCAAAATAAACACATGGTCATCAAACTAGGAACCTAGGAGATACAACACAGATTTGCTGAGCAAAATCCTTTGTCGTCTCTTTCATTGCAAAAATCCTGCTCAGATCCCCCGGATACATGTCCTGGTATTTGGGCTACTTCTACACACGTCTTGGTGCTTAAAAGTATATACATACAAGAGAGCAAATGTGAATAAGATTATATTTGTCTTTAAATTAAATCATCATCTTCTCTCATAACATCTTGCATTAAAGCCTTGCTACAATATCGCAATATTACACCCTACAGAATCTAACTTGCAAAAGGAAATTATTTGATACGTGCTTTTGTTTACTACTTGCACACAAAAAACACTCAGCTAAGGAAGCAGAAATTGCTCTGAACATTTGCTGTAAATGTTTCTGGAAGCTGTGAATGAAGGAGAGTTCAAGAAAGAAACTGGCTCTCTGCTTAAATTCTAACACAGCATAGAAGTCAACGTGACCCCCTGAAATTGCCTGAAAATGCAGTTCATTCATTTTGAGGTGAACGTTAATGAGAATACAGAATACAGATCCTTGGGGAGTCAACCAATATTTGCTCACCGGTTACAGAAACAGTAATATCAAGTAGTTCTTCAGTATTTATATTTTGGAAAAAGCTGAAGAGGAAAGACAACTCATAAATAATATCCCTCCAGGTCTTTTTCACAAATCTTATCTGTAGAGTTTCCAAGAGCTTTTTGGACAAATATACTGCAGAAACAGATGCAAACATGAGCTGTGTATAATTCAAAGGACTGCATTTAAGGGGATCTGTTACTAAAAGGCACTATAATTAAAATTAGGGTTTCCTTGTGCCAATATAAAACTTAATTTAGCCTAGCAATATAATCATTATAGTTTATTAGAGCCAAATAAATAGTTATGCATATGCACTTTTGGGGGATGTGCTTCTATTACACTGTTCTTTATGTCAACAAATAACTACAGTAACTTACTTTTTTCTATTTACTACCCCTGAGTCTCCAAGTGCTTTTCAAGAGCCAGGAGTTGATCCATTCCTTTTTCATTGAGCAGAGGCACAGAGAAGCTCTAATTCTGAGTTACTACAGGTGCAAAGAAAATAAACCAGATACTTTAACTCCCACTCACTCTTCCTCTTGAAACATTGATCACTGCAGTGCTCACAGTTGACACTTTTATGTACTAGAATGACAAAACAAAGTTTAGAAAAGTAAACTATTATGAGAAGGCCCACAAAGACTCAAGACTTGTGTCTGATGGGATCTTGAACACTGTGAACTTGTGCTGGTTTTGACTGGGGTAGAGTTAATTTTCTTCATAGCAGCTCCTGTGGGGCTCTGTTTTGGCTTGATGCTGGGAACTGTTGCTAACCCAGGGCTGTTTGTTCCTGCTGAGCAGCTGACCCAGAGCCCAGGGCTTTTCTGCCCCTCACCCACCCCACCAGCAAGGGGGCTGGGGCTGCACTGGGAGCTGGGAGGGGACACAGCTGGGGCAGCTGACCCAAGGGACATCCCATACCGTACGGGGTCAGCACGTACAGCTGGGGGAAGGAGGAGGAGGGGGGGGACATTCGGAGTGATGGCGTTTGTCTTCCCCAGTAATGGTGACACATGACAGAGCCCAGCTTTCCTGGGGGTGGCTGAACCCCCCCCGCCCATGGGCAGCGGTGAATGAATTCCTTGGTTTGCTGAGCTTGTGCCTGTGGCTTTTGCTTTACCTATTACACTGTCTTCATCTCAGCCCACCAGTTTTCTCACTTTCACTCTTCTGATTCTCTCCCCCATCCCACTGCGGGGAGTGAGCGAGAGGCTGCGTGGGGCTCAACTGCCAGCTGGTGTTAAACCATGACACAGGCATGATCTTAAGCATATATAATATCCAATATTAAGAATTAATAAGAATTGTACTGAAACACCGCAATGCAATACATCCAGGTTCATACTAGAGGACTGGCTTAGAAAGAAGCCTGCCAGTGCCTCCCCACAGCATCCAAAACAGAGCATATTTTGGGATCAAAAGGAAGTAAAGTTCACAAGATGATTGAGAAGTCAAACACAGATTAATGACTTGGGTAAGCTACACATACTAGAAGGCTTATCCCAGCATCATTTCACATGGTTTCCCTAGAAAACTTTCTAATATTTATTTTTTGCAGTTCTGAAACTAGTTTACTGTATGTCTGTCTTCATGTTTCAAAATACTGGTGTCTTTAAAAAAAAATGTTCTGTTGATGCAGTTTATCCCAGAAACAGAAGTATCTAGAAAATCTAGAAAGGAATAAATAAATGAATACAGCACTTTACTCAGCAATAGTCTACTCAGTTTGTATCAGCACGTTTATGCAACAAAGCATTTGCAAAGTAAAAAACATCACAATTCAACGCTGCCATGTGCATTGCATATGGCTGAACTCTCATTATAGCCCTAGGTCTGATGATGGTGACCAGACATTTAATTCGGGTAATATTCTGTGATTTTTCACAGTGTCTTCAGCCTTGCAGTCATTTTAGAACTTCTGCTCAATAAAGAAGGTGGCAGAGATACTTAAGGGTACTTGCAGAAGTCAGAGAGTGTGATTGGAAGCAGAAGAGAGCTCTTTCCCTTTCAATACAATTACGAAGAGTCTCTAATTAGAAGCAAAATGTGCAAGAAAAATGCAGACAGTGGGAAAGTTAATACAGTGGGAGACGTAGGAGGATGCATTAAGAAGTGTTACAGAAACTCTGGGACTATTTTTAACCTTGAGGATTGGGCTCAAATCTCAGACTTCCCAACTGTGTTGATACTGTCCTCTCAGGAGGCTTAAGGAGGACCATGTATTGGCACACCGGTACTTTGATTCTAAGTAACTATCTAAAACCCGTCCTCAGCATCATTACTCATCTGGGAGCTACATACAGAAACCCTCTTGAGGATTTCAACAGGTTATTGGGCAGGAGAGGCAGATAAAGAATTGCTGATGCTTCTAACCCTGGAGAATCCAGTAGGTTTGAGAAAAAAATACTATTAAGGAGAAGAGCTATCCTTCACATCGCTCCCCTAAGCTAGGCTGATACAGTGAAAAAAATCACATAGACAAGCAAAAAAGTGGATATTATGAAAGCCTGAAACTCTCAGACCAGCTATTTGGTTGGGAAATTGAAACAGAATTATAGGAAAGGAGATGATGGAGCCCCCCGTTAAGTATTTAAAGGTAGTGATATGTAAATGCCGTGAAAATGAAAATGAGCTGCAAGAAGCTGAAGTTTTCGCACACAGTCAACAGAACAGCATAAGCAGCACTACAGCATTAATGGGATGCATTGTGGAATTGGGATTTTGCTGTAAAAGGGCAATAAATTGTTCAGGAAGAGCAGGGTGAGAGAAAAAAGGAGGCCTTGGCTCTGTATCAGCAACACGTAACCCGCTCAGAAGTCTGCAGATCAACAAGTCAGAGGGAACTGCTGTCTTGTTGAGTGACACTGCATAAAGACAAAAGGGACCACGAATAAGGGTGCTCTGCTGCAGGGAGTCGTTCTTCTCCTATTTAACCTTGAAAATCAAGCACAAGCCTCAGTCTTCACAAATCTCCTAAGATTCGTGTTTTTGTATTGAAGGGAGTAATATGCAGAAACGTCCTAGGGAAGGATCAGGCAGCAAGGAGGACTTATATTATCCAAATGTCTGATGGAAAAGCAATATAAGCTGACAAAGATGATATGTCACCTTCCTGAATACACTGGGGACAGAACTATATTTCCAAAGAAAGGAGAAACCATCAGGGAAAGAGAAGAAATGTAAAAAACTGGTTAAGAATCTGAATTTGGAAAATTATTTTGATGAGATGGTTAAGAAAAAATGAGAAAAAAGGTAAAAGACAGAAGACTGAAGCAAAGGCAGACTTGAAAAGAAGAAAAAGAGAAGGAATAAGGCTGATGTTTCTAATACTTTTCTCTCACACAAGAAACTGAGGCCAGATAGTTAAACGATGTACTCACTAATTATGAAGGTGGGAACATGAAAATAAATAAATAAATTGGGTAAATAAATCATTAGGTGAATCAACATTCAAATCAATAAATCAATCTCACTCAGAAATATTTGAAGCTTCAGCCATCTCTCTAAACTATTTAAGAGAAATCTGTGAGAAATTAAAAAAAACGGGGTAATTCTGGTGGACCGGAGAATGGCAAACACTCTGCTTGCCTTTAACAAGGAAGAGAAGAATAAAGTATACACAAGCAGTTTAGACTTTAGCTCTCAGACAAAAATGTAAATACAGAACTTGAGCTTATAGGAGATAAAGTGATAAAAAGAACAGCCTGCATTAATTTACCCAGACCAGGTAATATCCAGCCAAACTAGTTTCGCTCTTTAACAAACTGTGGATAATCAGGGGAAAGTGCTGTAAGACTTCAAGAACAATACCACATGGTTTTCTGATAAGAACTTGATATTTAGATGAAATTAGTATTGCACAGCTGATTGATAAACTATGTGAAATGTCAATGCTTAATATTTAATCGCCAAAAGGGTATGTATTTTCAATTGGGAACTTCCAAGGATGCTATCACTGTTACTTCATTTATTAGAGAGTTATAAGTACAAAACTCAGATTTGGGCATGTTCAGTAAGGTGGGATTTCAACAAATGCCAAAACCAGGATCAGGACTGAAAACAGACTGGAGTAATGACTCCAGATGTGAAATCCAATCAAAGTGTGCAAAATGCTACCCGTGCAGAGCTGACATCGGATGCACAAAAGCAACCAGAGGATGACCTGCAGTTCAAAAGAAGCAGAGCAACATTGTTCCATGCTCCATGAGCTAAATACAACTCAGCAGCCTGATGCTGTTCCCCAAAAAGCACACACCTGTCCTGGGACAGATGAAAAGCAGGGTTTATATATGTGCCAGAAAAAAAAAAAAAATAAAAAATATTTGATCTACTTAATATCGATCTTGTGGGTCTGTGGTTAATTTTGGTCACTGCACTACAAAAAACAAGATGGGCAGCAACAAGACAAGCAAAGGAAGTATGAGATCTAAAGAGCAGTTAAAGAAATTGGATTTGTTTAATCTAGAGAAAACATGATTAGATTTGATTTGTCTAGATGCAGTATATATCCCAGTACGTGAAAAAATGTTAAAAGATAGTGGACACCTCTTTTTTCAGAAACTTGTTACAGGGAAAGACAAGTGTTTTTAGTGCAGGAAACAAAAGAATAGTTCAGGATTGTGTTCCTAATGATAAGGAATTTCCTCGTTAGGACTAGATTTTAATGGACTAGGTACTGTCAGAGGTGCTTTACAGGCACTTCAGGAATGGACAAGAGGAAGCTGAGGAATTCCTTCAAACTCTTAATTTCCATGATTCCCGGCATCCCCTTCCCTCCCACACTCCTCTCTGCATGGCAGCTGAATATGGTCCTGAATTAACTTTTCATCCATCCTTAGATTGCTGTATAAATAAATCCAATGACACTTTACAACATACCTGAAATTAAGCACATGCTTAAGTGCTTTGCTCAACAGCAATATACTTTGAGCACATACTTTAAAACTCTGCAAACTGTGTCTTTATAGCTTTCCAAAGTCATTACAATGGTGACATGGGTCTAAATTATTGCTACACAGGAATGTAATTGCCTCCTATAAGAAAGACACCTAGAAAAGGGAAGAAGAATGCAGAAGACTGCTAATCTTCACTTTGTATGTTCACATTATTTTCAGAGCAAACTGATGAAAATGACTGTCTTCTGCATAGTCCTGTTCTTAGACAGGTATTTTCTGAAATCAGTTGCCAAATTTTAGGTTCAATAACATTCACCTAACATACAGGTGTCTGCAAGCTGTAGCACCCCAGTACACTTACATGAATTTAAGAACAAGCTGTGTACACCTCATCAAAGCAGCTTTACGCAATAAGCTCAAACATAATTTTATACTAGAAGGGGAGCCTCTGAATATTTGAGAGTTTTCAACCTAAAAAAAAGTATTAGGTGGCTGTCTTAATGCTACAAAACATAGCTTGTCTCATATTGACATTGGGGCAGGGGGGGATCTATGACAATCCATATGCTTTTCATCTTCTTTTTTTCAACTCCCTCTTTCAACCCTACTAAACATATACTTATTTTGACCTGTAGGTTCAAACATCGACAGTTACTTTGGTTTAGTCAATATTTAGCTGCCTGATCAAAAGACCTTCAACAAAAGTCAATATCTGTGTTTTCTTATATGGTAGCAAACAAAAGAAACTGCAGGATTGCAAGGATTGCAATTTACTATATTACCTGTCAGGGTGCACAATCTTTTCTTTTAATTGCATATTTTATGGTATGCTTGAACTGTACTTAATTACTTGGTGCAGAATAAAATCTTTATGAGGGTATTCTGTATCGCATCTTTCTATTTGACTTTATTTAAACAATGAGATGTCTTGGTATCTTCCTAATCTTGAAGCACATTCTACCATGTAAAGAAAATAGTATTTGAACACAAAAAACTGTGTCTCAGAAAATCTGTCACCATTGGACTTTCATAGAAAAAAAGAAAGTAATAGAAAGGAGGACAGGAAACTCTTTATCTAGAAAGCAGAGCGTCAGAAGATTATTAGTAATTCTTAGTGCTCATACAGTCATTGTTGAAAGTGGCATTATCAGTGAAGTCTCATCAAGGAGAAGAACTGCAAAGCCACAGAGAAGACAAAGCAATTCGCGTAATACGGTAGGCCATCACAATGATGGCAAGATAGCTTTAAGTGATTGAAATTCTGTGTATGTTCATGTATAAAACACTCTAAAATGGCACTTAGCTACTGGGGTCAGGTCATAATTTGATGTCTTTTTGAATACATTAATGACATTTAGCGATCAAAAGTAAGTATATGATAACGCATCCAAAATGACTTCTTTCCCACAGAAGACTTGTCCTTGTTTGTCATTTCTTGCCCTTTAATTAAAAAAAAAATCACAGCTCTAACTGAAGAAAACATCAGTAACTATCCACTGCTTCGTTAAAAATAACATCCTGGATGCACATTTTGGAGGTGGTTAATGAAACGGTTTCATTAGCGCTTACACTATATTATCCAGTAGCCACAATGTTCCATAACATTTACCCCTTAACAGAGAAAGAAAATTGTGAATACTTTGACATTTAGGAATAATTTTGTTCCTACTGCCTGCCCTGGACAATGTTCGCCAAAATTCAAGTTTTTCCCAGTCTCCGGCATTTCCGCAGAGTAACTCCATTAGCTCCAGCCCCAGCCCGCACAACTCTGGAAGCAACAGGCAAATGACGCCCAAAGAGAATCTCCGAATCCCGCCAGCAATGGGTATTCCGCTACATCAGTGCTGATCCCAGCCTCCCCGTGCAGAACTGGGTGCCACATTCCAACAGAAATTGTAAGGCTATGAATGTCAGTTGGCCAAAACTACTCAGATTAAAGGGGCCTCCAGCTCTCCACAGCTTAAACAATTCAGTATTTCAAAGTACATGACTGAAGCGTTAACTTATAGTGCTTAAACTGAAACCATTTGAAATTAAGGACATGGCAAATGTGCAATATGTGGACTGTTTAAAGCAGAAAATAAGACTTTAGGATCAGCCTTCCAGTGAAGCTCAGCTGTCATGACATATGGGAGACAGCACTGGCATCTCTGGGACACTGATAGCATTTCACAGCCTTAAAATACTGTTATGCTTATAAAACTGTTGCATGCCAACCACCTCTTTGCACCTCATCTTTTACTTTTATACCTAAGGACAGAGCAAGTGTGGAGCTGTTGTGTCTTCGTAATCTTAACATAAGACAATCCATCCTTCATAACAGGAGGAGAAAAAAGGTGGGGAAAAAATTTTCACAATTTCCATCTTTTCCTTCTAGCGCTCCTGAAAGAGGAGTAACATTTCAAACCCTTCTTCAGAGCTTGTCAACTAGAGCAAGAATCAAATTAGAAAATGAGGATACACACTTCAGAGCAACTGTTCAAGTTCTGGTCTGTTCTAACATGACAAGTTGTCTGCTGGGTTTGCCTCTGTGGCAGCAGAAGGTAGCTCACTTCTGCTAAAACTCAATTATTTCTCATTTGCAGAGAAGAAAAAAAAAACAAGTTATATTCATTCTGCAAGCTATCACTGGAATACTCCACTGAATGAATAGTTCTACTCATTCTGTAGTATTACAAATGCCAAATATTGAGCCTACTTTGCTGTTCTTCTGTATTTTTTGCAATTAATTACATCTCTGTAAACCAAGTAACATACATTTATGCTAAGTCATCCTGCAAATTACAGAAAGTGAAAAACAGTGAATAATCAAACCTGCAACCTATGGTTATTATTCTTTTCAAATTGCTCTGTTAACTCCTAACTTTTTTTCTATCCTTGAAAATTATTGCTTGCTGGTAAATAATGTCATTTCCAAATTGAAAAAGGATAACAAAAGAGAAGCAAGCCATTCTTTCAGTAGCACGTCAAAAAAAAAAAAAAAAAAAAAGATAATAATTTTATATTTCCATATAATAAACTGATTAACATAGCTTAAGCTTTATGAAAGCATGCTTGCCTTGGAGAAACCAATATCTACCGCAAAAATAATTTATTTTCGAAGCAACAGCAAAGCCAAAAGGCAACAAAAAAAAAAGCAGCATCAGGTGGATGAAGCCCTTCCACAACATTGTAAAACACATCTTTTATCTGCTGATTGACAGCAGTCCCAATGCATGGCCATATAGCACTAACAATATGGTCTAGGTAAATTCAGAAGGGCTGTCCATGACAAATGCATGCTATGGATTTCTACCTACCAGAAAAGCAATGTGCCAAACCTCCTTCATAGTCATCTGAGTTCCTTGAAAAAAATCACTGTTCCTTCTCCCTAGTCTCAAAATTGATGCTCCAAAATATGCAAATACAATAAATGATAAAGCCTTTCTGCCCTGGGATTATTTCCAAATTAATTTTCCTACATATTCTTTAAGAAGAAAAATATTTCCCAAGTTGCAACTGTAATACTGGAAATAATGTTCATCCTTTAAAAGAAAATCTGTGAATTTTAGTGAAGACTAACATCTCGTAATAGCACTAACCTTCACCCAGTCTCTGATCACTTAAACCTGGTGAAACTAAGTGGACTATGGGATAAAAACTTCAAAAGAAGTTCAGAAGAAATCCCTAAAGTTGTTGAGTCTCAAAAGATCATTAATTTTGTGTATATGTATTGACCATCATAGTTTTGTATACCTAATAGCTTTGGATGTTAGACATTTACTTCCAAAGGAGAAATCACAAAACAGTCACATGTGCCTTTAGTTCTGGAAATAAAATAGTGAACAATGGCACTGCACTTTTAGAACAACTGAAGATATTCTAGAACCAGCCATGGGTGCAGAAGGCATTCTAATGGACTGGCACAAGAGGAAGTTTTTCTTTCGGCAACAATCCAACGCTTGCCATGTTGCTAGAGAACCCCCCACCCCAAGAAAAATACGGTACTTTCAGTACCGGTAACCAAGACCAAAAATCTGATTATACTGTCTGATTACACTGCAGTAACTTTCCCTTTTACCATTTTTAATTAATTCCATTATCTGCTTCATATTTTATCATTAACACTAATAACCTAGTCCACATTTTTTCCTATCTTTTACACATGTTTTATCCATTTCTTTCATTGTTCAAAAGCCTGCTAGAAGTCCGTGCACCTCTGACTTCAGCCTGGGGCTTTGCAGTGTAGGTGTGCGTGCATCCAAGGAGCACCATCCCTGCTGACATGCTATCCTAGTAAAATTAAGAGAGCAGGAGTTAGCTGGCACCGTTGCATTTGCCTGCTCAACTGTTTGAACAATGTCAGGTTTCCCCTCTAATGGGTGAGTCCCACCCATCTGGTCCCCAGCCACGGTAGCCACCGCAGCGCTCGCAGCCAGCAGAGCTCAAGGCTTTCCTCCAGCTCCAGGACAGAGGCAGGCGCCTGCCACCTGTGGCTGGCACTCGGGATGCTAAAGCACAACAAAAGCTGCTCCACCGACCTGCCAAAAAGCGTGGGTGAGCCTCTTCACGGGCTCAAAGCCACACTGTGATGAACCTGTGGCACTGCATTTGGTTCCTCCCTCCAACATACGGTTTGCACCGAGGGCTTGTCATAACCCTTTACACTGAGCCTTAAATACGGAGTAAAATGGTGTACAGCCCTGAGGCAGCACTTCGTAACCTCTGTTGCCACTGCTCCCTACTCATGCTTTATCCTTCATAGCACAGCCTGTCTTTTCTGAAGGCTACTGCTCCTGGGTTTTGTCTTTACCAGCTAATTTGACCAATGTTCCTAAAATCATAGTATCAGAGGAACCGATCCCTCCAAGACAGGGTACAACCAAATAGATCTCTGAAGACCCTGAAAATCTGCAAAGCACCAGCAGAGATAACAAAGAAACAATGAGTCAATCTGAGTCACTCATTACAACAGAACATCACAATGCCATTAAATCCTAAAAGGAGGATGACAGCACCAAAATACTTAATTTGAAAGCAATTCTAACTTCCTAGAGAAAATGTAATAAATGGGCAGCTGACAGTAAGATGAAATGAGTGCTATGCATCCCAACCTTTAAATAAAACTGCCAAAACAACCACAGGGTTCTAGTAGTATTGTATGAAGAAATGCCTGTAGGGGTTTGTATGGTGAGCAGTGTTTTTTTCCTTGATATTAGTGGAAACAGCACTCTCTGTGGACATCATTATGGACAAAGTTATGTTACATGTCAGGCCCTGAAATGATGTGGGTTTTAACCTTCCTTTCAGTTCTGAAAAAAAAAGTTAATATTCTCACATTTTCATGCCAAGTCTCAACAGACTGGGGTAAAAAAGAGAAAACAAAAATTGAAAGCTAGAACATTGGATAAAACAATGTGACTGATGAGCTATTATGTGATTTCAAAATAATGACAATACTGGACTTCTGGATCGATGAAGCTACTAAGGAAATCGGCCTATAACTACCACTGTTGGCACAAAAAGCTAACAGAGCTTGTCTATAGCCAAAATAATAGAATTCTGCATTTATTGATAGTGGCTCTTGAATTAGTTACTGGGTGCCTAAATCATAGGAAAAGAAATACAAAGAAGTTGCATTTGGTTTTCTCACCCTAAGCCCTGAAGATACAGCATATCACATTGGATATATATGATGTCCACCATACAGATATGCAAGTAGATTTTCCTTTTATGAAAGAAAATACTCTGGTTTGTATGGCTAAGCAAACAGGTATGTTCCAAGGTTTTATAGCAATGGGCAAACCCCACCATTAATAGAACTACTGATACCAGGAATAATTTCTGAGCGTTTTTTAAACTGAGGGAGATAAAAAAAAAAAAAAAATCACAACACTTTGCATTTCTTCAGACACAACCAACAAGAGCTGTTGCATCTGTAATGTCTCATCTTCTCAGTGAAATGGCACGTTCATATGTAAGACACATACGAATGGCAAACTTCACTCCCCTCAGAAGAAATCTCAGCCAAGCATGTACAAAAATACCAAAACTGAGCAGAAAAAGCCCACGCCTTAAACATTGCAGATCTGTGAACAATGCAAGTAGTGAATGAGCCTGAGCTAAGTACTGTGGAGCTTTGTGCATGAACACGAAGTGACAACTCCACAGATTTCTGCTTCCTCTTTTATTCCAGCTTAACCCCTCCAGGATTCATGGCGCTGGCTACTATCTCTTGTAGGGTCCGTTTATTAAACAGAAAAGGAAAGCAACAATTTTCCTCCAAATTATCACTATACAGGTTAGTCATAAACACACTGCAATTCTTCTTCAGCATAATTTAATGTATTTATTAAAGCTACAGGAAATGGCTAATTGTGTGTGTAATGTTTTTAGTTTTGTTTCATTAAATAATGTTCAATATTTATCTCCACATGGATTATCTAAGCATATAAATAAGCCACAGTAATTTAAATCATCCCAATGTAAAAAGAAGACATCAGAGATCATTTAATAAGAAGTTAAACAGAACATCTCCATGAACCCAGCATCACAAATAAAACTACTTTCACATTATATTTACACCAGATACAGTTCTGATGTCATAGGGCAAAGATAAAGACTCAAAAAGAAGCCTGAAACACTCTATTCACAAATTAATTTTGAAGTAGCCATTATTGTATAAAAAATTTATTCCTTTTTCAAATGTAATAATCTTGATCAGCTGATTAAGCTTTCTGCGTTCAGAATAGGATGCTTTATTCAAGGTGGTGCTATAAAAATGAACAACTATCTCACAAATGTTATTTCTCAATGAAAACATTTAGAGCAAAGGTGAGCATAACAAATCTAAACTAGCCAAACCTGAGTTTTTCAGAACCAGTTGTGACATCAACACAGATGTCACAACCCTGAAACCATGCAGATTGCCTTCAGAAACCAAATCCTGACTTGCACCTGTTTCTTTCCTGTTACGTCTCTTCTTTTTTCTCTCTCCTATGATACAAAACAAACCCTCAAACTAACACATTTTGGGGGTGGGGGACGGTATTCTCAAAATAAGGGTTTAATACCTATTATAACATGAAAATTCATATTCAACATTTTAAGCTACAGGATAACATGAGGTAACAGAGATCGGAGTAAAGCTCACGTCCTATCTGCATTTTCCATGTTGATAGTCTTACAGTCCTATTTGCTGCAATGGTTTTCAAAATTCATTAAAATATTCACCAAAAGCTCTTTTAGTTTTTGAACTACAGTTACCACACGTTTCTTCCTAGAAATGTGCTGATCCTCGCTAGTTTTTTGTTAGACAAATGGGAAAAGGTACTAAACTAAGTGATAGAGTACTCTCTTTAAAAAATAATTTAAAAGAAAGACAAAATGCAATCTTACCATGAAATTTTAAATTAAGAAATATAACTGAATACTGTAAGTGTAAAACCAAAACAGAAGGAGCTAAGAAGTCAAAATAACAAACATTATCTTTAGCAATTTTTTTTTTACTTACATAATTTAAAAAAAAAACCAAACCAAACAAAAAAAAAAAACTAAACCCACCCAAAACAACTATAATTTCCTCTAGAATTGTTGTTGAAATCGACATATTCGTATTTAAATTATTCAGTTCCAATAACGCTGCATTTTCTGATTAAAAACTTTCCCTTGGAAACAGTTCAAGCAATCATGCCTAGTTCAAAAAGGGTAGCTTCTACTTCACTATCTTCTAAATGTTTAGTCTTCTTAATGAGTTAAAGCACTATATGTTGACGAAATTTTATCCTGGGAATATTCCAAGCAACAAAACAGGGAATTAATTTATCATGCTTATTATAATGACAAAGTGTTGATGTTCGTGCCAGTACCACCTACGTATTTTTAATTCTAGCAGCTTAGCAATAGCTAATACATAGTGAAAATATTCCATTGATCAATCTTGGACACCTTCCATTAGTATATACTTTTTATTGCCTGACTTAAAATAAAATGTGTTAAAGTGTGACATTTGCCAAAAGCAACTGCCTACTTAAACTATTTCTCAAAGTTATTTAATATCTCTTATTATTAGGATCTCATTAAGGAAACTACTCAACAAAGTTTAAAAGTTCTTTAATGTTTAATTGCATCTTTGATCATTAATTACATCTGCAGATAGTCAAAACTTTTTAAATCTTAATTTTCTCATTTAAATTTGAAATAGAGTTGGTTGCCCAATAAATTTTATTTTAGTCCAGAGACAAGGCTCACGTATTGATGAATCTTTTAAAAGAAACCTACACCTCAATCAGAATAAAATTCCGTTTATCTACCATATCATAATATGAGAAGAAAAAAATCAACTTTGCATCTGAAATCTTGAGTACCGTGAAAACAGTCAAGATCTATTACTTATATTCTTTGTAAAATAAGCTGAGACATGAAGACTTTTCATTTTTGAACATCTACTGCAAAAGCAAAGCCCCTGAACTTGTTGGTGAGAGGCGAGAAGCCGACACCTACCTCTCGAAGAGTTCCCCTGAGTCAGCAGCACGCGGTGACTTCCCACACCTCCAGCTCTGCGAGGCCTTCCCAGCTTCGGCGTACACCAAGTTTTATATGGTGCGTGATCTAATGGTCAAGCACTGGCACTCTACGTCTCCTACGCTGAAATAAACACACTTCTGGCGTCAATTATATCTGCTGTGCCTTCACAGACACGCTGCGGGTGAAGACAAACGATCCTGACGTTATTAGGTCTTAGAAGGGTGAAAAAAGGACTGATCTGACTGAGCAGTAAAACATGGACTCTCTCTTTATGAACATATAACTCATTCTGCAATGGATTTTTTAAACTACAACGTGGGAATGTTTCTGAGATAAAAAACAGTATTTTGTTTACTTCAGTAACATGAGGGACAAACAAAAAATACTTTTTTTCTCTCCACCATAGAACTTTTTTTTAAAAAAATGGTATTACTCATAAAAAACTTTCCTGCTTCACTTTCTTTTCCTTCCTTACCCCTATCTTTTCCAACATAAGTAATTTGAATTGACCTATCTACTACTTAATTATTTTCTGTTCCTTCACTTCCAGAACTGCTTTATTTTCCAGTATGGTTTATTTAGAAAGGTCAAGCTTATAAATAACAGATATGAAAATACTAAAAAGTCATAAAACCATCACTTACAGTTTTAAAAATATAGTTAGCAAATGCTAATCACAAATTAGATAAATTAATCACAGATATCACTGTCTATCAAATTCAGCTGCATGTACGAAAAGCTCAGCTGTAAGAAGTTTTGCTCGAAGGAGAAAAGGGAGTCCAGGTCGCCCATGATATTACCCGAGGCGATGAACAGGCAGCAGCTGTATACACCCCACTGCTGTCCAGTCTTTGGAACTTGTGGTTATGACACAAAGGCTTTGGTTAAAGACTGAATTATTTGCATTGCGCAGCCCCAAGGAAGGAAAACAATATATCACTGGGTGATATATTAACGTAATGTTACTCAACAATAATGAGGGGTGTTCAGCATCAGGTTGGCCCTGCTGTGTGTGCTTTGTTTTCACGTGCCTGTTTAGGTGGCATGAGATGATGTAATGTTTAAAGATGGATATTATATCTACATTTGCACTTTGGAGATTTTTTACTATTCTTATCCTTACCAAGTTCTAGTAATATTTTCAGTATTCCTACTATAGGCTGAGGAGATGGCAGACTTCGGAATAATAAAAACATGCTTCACTAAATAGTCCTCTGGCTGCTGCTTTATATTTTTAAATAATGAAGTTGTATAGTCAACTCCAAGGGCCTCCCAATGCCTTTTCATTTATCAATACAAAAGTCTCTTGCCCATTTTTACCAAAACAGATTTGGGGAAACAGCTGCTTCTGGTCAGGCAAGCACAGAACAAACACTTCAGTTTCAACATTAATTACTGTAAAGACAGGCACATTTTTTTAGATAATAATTTTAAAAATTGTTCAGGGTCAGAAAACATAAGGATAAACATAACAGACTCTTTTTGATGTGTTCCTTCAAAATTATTTCTGTGATAGATTTATTATTCCTTATTCTGAGTGGAAAAGGCTCCATGGCTGATAAGGAAAATGAAGGAGACCGTGGACATCTCAATCACAAGTTTGTTCCTCCTGCTAGGAGTACCTCTAACAATTTTTCCTATTACTTGAAAAGAAGTTTGCAGGTATCTTCATATATTTCAACAAGTCTGCTACTTCCAGATATTTTTTTGTAACTTCAGAACTCGGACAGCTCAAGTTTACCACATTTTAACAGAAATAGTAAATGGTTCACTGAAAAAAAAAAAAATCCTTACTGATTTGTTTTTAATTGCTAAATCCCTGCCGCTCTCAAAGATCTTACTGCTCGTGAGTCAAAGCTCATCTACTGCCCTTCCTTTACTCACACCACATACCTGAGGACTCCACAGCATGGAGGCTGTGATTTATGCTCCCAGTCCTCCTCCTGTACTCTAATTTCACTGCTTTTATGAATCCCAGGTGTTGGTTTTTTTCCTTGACCTCACTTTTCGAATGAGAAAGACCACTTATCAACAGCTTCCAAACTGCTGATTTACCTGGCTCTGATAGACAGCGTTATACCACTCATACCATTTATCTGCAGGCATTAAACCATATAGTTTCCAGCTGGTGCAGCAGCACTTTGTCCTGGAGAAATAAACAATCTGTTTTCCAACCCAGCAATGACTGGGACCTGCCCTGACTAACAAATAGCATTTCCTTCGAGGTGGCATCTAACAACTCAGCAGTGCTAATTTCTGAAGATCTTTCTTGCTTCGTTAAGGATTATTAAGAGATTAACATTTAATCCATTCTAGTACATAAATGATGAGGGTGTGGATAAAACATTGAATCTTATTCCTCTGGGTACAATTCTCTTCCAGTACTTGGGGAGAATAAATTGCTGGTAAAAAAGGATCAGTTAATGGTCACCTGTTTGTTTATTTGTTTCTTCTTCAAAATAAATATAGAAAAAAATCAGACTTACTTGAGTAAGGAGTCTGGAGTTTATGAATAGATAAAAACTCTATAAAGTTCCTGATCTTTCTCACATCACAATGTTTATGGTGATTTTGGATCTTCAGATGATCTGTTTGACTTTACATATCCTACACCTAATACAACTAATGATTTGGCTATTTAAACCATCATTCCTTGTCTCTGAGTTTTAACATGATGTGTTAGGCATTGGAAAATACTGTGTTGAATACATTTTGCTCTTTGCCTTGTGAAAGTAAAAAGAAATACTGAAGTAATGCTGATGCCCTTGATTCCTCCTCTTTTCAAAATGAGACTTTAAGGGCAGAATAATGTGAGTTGGATTCTTTCCGATGGTCTCATTCAGCCTTTTAGCACACAGAGGTAATACTTTAAAGAGGCAAGGCAATGGTAAGGATTTAATTTGCAGAGAAATCTTAATGTTACTTGGAAGTATCACTCCTGTGTTTGTAAATACACTCTGATCATGATTCTGTGCTCCCATCCAGCATTTCTGTAGTTATGCTCTGCTTTAATACTCCTTTCCAGAATCGTTCCACATCCTTTCCTTCATGTCTATTCTCCTTATTCCAAATAACCCGCAGTACTAGATAAATTTCACCCCAAATGACTATAATAAACCCCAGGTAGATGCTAAATAAACATCTACCTTGTATACACAGAAATGTAAGTGCTTTTGTAGCTCCTGTATGAAGACACAGGTTTGATAGATATAAACAGCTCAAGAGCCAACGAATGTGAAGACCTTCTGGCACACATTGCTAATCCATGCTGAAACCCAGAAGCTCCAGCCACCTGCACAGACAGAGCTGAAATCCGTACCAGCATGTCTTTGTTACTGATATCCTTCTAAATGGGTTAAAAACCCAGCACTGGCATGCCTTTCACTGCTACAGCCTCTCGGCACGCGTTTGTGTAAGCATACTCTCGGACTGCTTCTCATGGGCAGTGCACTCAGAGGTAAGGAATCCCAACTATTCTCGTTGAGAATAAAGTGGCATTTTGAGTAAGACAGTCAGGGAATTTCCATTACCTGATGTAAAGAACATCCAATAATAAAAATGCTCAGTTACTCAATTTCAGCCAGAAATAGGAGGTGGCATTTGAAAGACAGAGTCACAAGAATACTGAGCAGAGTATCTTCATACAAACATGCCACTTGAGGTGCTGCATTTCAATGGGGAAGGAATATTATCCCTATTCAAGTATTAGGCAAGGTTTAGGAATAGGAGGGGAAAGAGAGACCTTTCAAATGAGAACACTCTTGGCCCATCACCACTACAATAAGAGATAGAGTAAATCCTACTTCTTTTCAAAGGCTTCAAAAAGGCATTTTGGTGTTCTGGGTCCATTTATCTGCTTTTAGGATCCGGGAACAGATGAGAACTGGTGGGAAAAGAAAAACTGATGGCCTTTCAGGGCATTTTCCTACCACCCACGCTTGTACAGCTCACAATGCTTACAACATTCTTTACTACATGCTCTTCCTATTTATTTTGCCAGTGCCAGCTAATAAACTTCAGTCATCTTCTTAGCTGACTACCTAGCAAGACAGAGAACAGCAAAAGCCTGCACAGGCACTGACAGATTCTGACTGAAGAGGTGGAAAAACGGTAATGTTTTTAACAGAGCTGAATTTAAGCTTCTAGCAAATCTGAAACCTGTGGTGAAATGTTGGGATCATTTTCTGAAGTCCTTTTTTTCTGCTACACCCACAGCCCAATCGGCTGTGCTGAACAGATAATAAATCCCCCGTCAGCCTGCACCAGCCCCTGTAGCACTGCAGCAGTTCTGAATACCCACACCTAACGCTCTCACGCAAGACTAGACACGAAAATAATTCGGTAGCCCCACACTTTTGTAGGCCTGTTAATCACTTGTTTTCTCTCCTGGTTTGCGCTCCCCAGCTGAGAACAGCGTCTTCCTTAAATAACTTAACTGGCATTTTTAGGCTTTTAAATGACCAGCTCCGGTTGAGGAGATGCAAATCAGTTATCGGAAAATAAGTAATGAAAGTCCATCTAGTTGAAAGAGATTTTGTCTTGATCTGCTCAGTTACTCACACCCTGAGTAAGCCCAAATTCATCCTTTACCTTAGAACTTCTCATGCTTGTTACTAATACATATGGACCTCATATAGGCTACAATTCAACTTCAGGCAGCTGCTGAAGTTTTTCTTTGAGACTTTCTGAAACATTTCAGCTTAAAGACAACTCCTTTATATTTTAGACACGTATATTAGGTATCCTAAAGCTTCCCATAGGAAGAGGGAGTTTACCACAAAAAATAGTGGTTGGTGTAAAGGCCAAGGCACATGAACCATACAAACTCATGAGCAGATCATAATAGCAACTCTCTTACCAGCAAAACAAAAAAAAACCAAAAAAGCAAAGAAATTCTTTCATGTATAAGTACTGTATAGGAAAACAGTATGCTTAAGAGATAGATTGCAGCTGAAATTCAAGGTAACCTACCAACAGGGTTGTACTTTATTAAGATATATAATTATAGCTCCATTTTAGCTGTCCTTTGTGACACAGATTACAGCAAGGTGTTAGCAAAGAAGAGACTACTATCTTACAGCGATACACAAGCAGCATATTGCCATTGTCGAACGCTTCCTGAACAAAAACAGAGTGTTAATTGAATGTTAAATTTCTGGATTTGGCACTCAGAGTCTCTGACAGGATCGGAATGAATGGTAGCCCACTGGGAAGCAGGAAAATAATAGCTATCATAATGCTGCTAAGTGCACTGCAGGCTGCTGATTCAAGGACATATGCAGCAGTCAGGTGAATTTAAAGCCACTATATTCACATCTGTACGCAGCAGGAATCATGCAAGGCAATGGCGTAGGGAATGTCTCTATGAATAAAATATAATACAAGGCTGTTTCTTAAAGAAAGGGAACTGTGTGGCTATGGTCTGAAATGCCCAGTGATTGGGCACAGCCTATGCTCGGTGCTAGTTAACACATTTGCTTTTCTTTCAGTTGCTTGGCTCTTGCTCAGTATAGCTACCACACAGATTAGGGATGTTTAAAGTATACTGCCCGGGTGAAGCGAAGCTGGAACCGCAGGATCACTGGATTTACAAACCCCCGTTTCAGGCAGCAGCCCCTTTCCTGGAAGCAGGCTGGCAAGGTGTGTACAAAGAAGAAGCGGTGCCAGCCCAAACTCACACACAGATTTCCAGCGCTCCATAACTTCACCAAAGCCAGTCACATTGTCCCATGTTACTCCATCCCACTAGTTTACTCCAAGAGTATGCACCAGTGTTTGCGGTGTTCTTTTATCGGTGCAGGAACAGACCAAGCGACTCTGATCTGGACTTTCTGCAGTGCTAGGACGAACACAAAAGCAACGCGCTTGTTAAAATCAGCTTCCAACAAGCGCGTCTGTGCGGATGGCACAGCCCTGGGGATGGCTGTGCAGCAAACCCAGCATGGGTAGCATGGGCAGGTGTGTGGGTAGCACAGGTAGAAAAGTCCTCCTGGACAAATTCTGCCATGCTGTTGACATGTAAGTGAATGTCACACAAGAAGAACGGTATGACCCAAAATGGAAGCAATGGGTACTTGAGATAATTTAATACTACCGAGTACAAGGCCATGCATTTAGTGACTAGCAAGAATTTCAGTTACACCGAGCATCCTAAAGTTAGAAACTGCACAGGAGCAAGGGATCGAGCACTCGTTAGCTGTGGAGGAAGTGGAGAAGAGGAGAAAAAGTAATTTATTGTGTAAGCAGAAACATACTGCTAAAATAATATGGTAAGTACTATCCAGGATTGTACAAGGCACTAGTTCTTCTCTTGAAGGCTTTGAACAATTCTGTTGATCTGTGTTAAAATAAATATAAAAAAGAATTAAAACCTGAAGAGAGCAGAGAGGCATCATAATCAGGGGAAAGACTTCGGTCCTAAGAGAAAAGTCTGAAACAGCCTGGCTTGTTTAGCTTAACTAAACAAGGGATGAGAAGAAGTATGATTGCTCTTAGGAAACACTTCAGGGGTGTACCAGGAAGGGAAAAGACATTTTTAAAGATAAAAGATAATTTTAGCACAGGAACAAATGGGTATAAATTGCCTTGAAAAATATTTAGGCAGAACATTAGAAGATTACTTCAATCAGAAGAGAGAGGTCCTAGAACAGCCTCCCAGGGGGAGTAGCTAGGGCAAAAAAAAACCTAGAACAGCTCACAGATAGCATTTATTGAGTTTTTTTAAATGATTACATGATATATTTGCACACCACAGCAGATGATTGCTTTTGATGACACAGAAGCTCTAGGACTACTGCCTCCCCTCGACACTGGCAACTGTATTTGAAATCAGGACTTTAAGCAAGATCTGTTCTGTCTTGAAAAGTTCACGTCTGATTTTCTTTCAGACCACGCTATCTAGCCATGTCAATTTTCATGTAAAAAGAAAGGGACTTTGTAGTAAATGTATATTTACTACAAATATACAGTGTAAGTGTGTGTGTGTGTATATATATAAAATATAAAATACGTAAATGTATATGCATATTTACTACAGATGAAAACTACTGTTGAAGGTTACCCTTAAATGCATTGTCTTGTTGAACGTCACTAAATGGAAAATGTCAGCATTAGGTTTTCCTCACGATGATCTACAGATACTTTCAGACTCAGATATATTTGTGCTATTAATAAATATGCATTGACAACAATTTTAGAAATTATGAACCAAACCTATCATGCATTTAAAGCATTTTATATAGTTTAACAGGCATTAAACAACCGATTGCCACCCTAAAGAAGTACACTGGAAATAAGGATTAATATTTTCCTTTTATTCTAAGCATTGATCAAAGAGTGCAGCCTAGCGCTTCTATATTTTCACTGGAAAATGCTTAACCATAGCACTGAAGCTCACATTTCCTTATGCTGACTGAAGAGCAGACACTTACAGAAAATGAGTAATATTTGCATAGCCAGTGAACATCTAATATGCAGTAAGACATGTAATGTCAAATTTGCATGAGATACTATCTCTTATAAACAGCTAATGTCTCTCTCGTTATCCCCTTTATGAGTCTGTTGTTGAGGGGGTTTTTAAGAGCCTCATAATTTTCATTTGATAGGTTATAAAAATAACAACTTGATTTGGATATTAGCTTAAAATTTTAATCACATTTCAGATTGCATAGGATATAAATCAGTGCTATCAGCATTTATACACACTACAATAAGGTGTGTCCCATTTTAAAGTGTTCATTAAATCAACTTTGTAGAGTATGAAAAAGTTTGATCTGAAATTGGAAATGTTAGGATGAGTAGATGCTACTAAGTACACTTAACACATAAAAATTGCATCTGTGCTGTAGGGCAACTTTTGGACACCTGCTTGTCTTTACCTATATACTGCAAAGTTAATAGTGGTTAAAAAGCACTTTCATGAGAGTTCCTGGTATTTGCCATTTGCTACTCACATTTGTATCAGACAGAATGATTTGTCTGTGATTAATGCTAATTAACATTATACTCTGGCTTAGTTTTTCCTGTATTGCAATGACCAGTTGTTATTACTTGAATTCTCAGGCTTATGCTCACTGGAGTTTTATCTCATCTGATACTGCAAACAGAAAGGGGCAGTTTTCACTTGGTAGGGTTTTGCAGATTCACAGTGAACAGTACATTTTCCTTTCTCTGTTTAAAAACACGGCAAGATACTTGCTCACGTTCATAAAGCATGAGTGAACAGAGAGGGCTCTATTCTGTCCACCCTCACCAGGTTCAGGCTGGTGTAACTTGGCACTGGTACAGTAACTTCTAATTTACCCTTTTGTACGGGAAATAGGGTACCAGGTTCTGGGATTTTTCTCAGCTGAAGCAGGGTGAAGTACATACAAACCAGTTTGCAATATAATGAATGGTTTCAGCAGCCGGCCTTTATTATTGCCTGGAAGACTTAATGAGCCCACTACAGTTGTTTACTGTATTTTAGATATTTCCTATAGTAAATATATAAGTTCAGTTGGTTTGTACTGATTTAACTCTGTTTATTTATATATAGTAATCTAAACAGCTGCTAAAAGCATGCATTAAACTCACACACATTTACAGTAACAAGCTGCAGTAAAAGATAGATTATGTATTGCTATTACATTTTAGTTTATTTAAAGCTCAAAAGAATGTTTTCTTTCTAGGATCCCACTTCTGTTCTCATACTAGTTACACACTGATGTAATTACAATTATCATGGTACAGTCTTCCCTGGAATAATTATGAGGCAGTAGATTCAAGTCTGATGCAGAAAAAGAACATGCAAAATTCAAAAGGTTAAATGTTTTCTAAGCTTTCCAACTCAGTCTCTAACCTCACAGTCTCAACAAGGCAAGTTTGCTATTTTAGCAGGGATCTGTCAGCTTTGGGGTATTTGGAAATGTGACTGCTGATGTGCAAATTGACCCAAACCCCGAGTTTAGCCCAGTCTCACACCTCAAACACTTCAGATACAGCATTTGCACAGTCCAGCTGCACCGTGCCAGCAGCAGCATGCTGCTCTGTACTTCCCAGGCCCAGTGCTTACAGCTGATGGAAGCTTGCACGGAGGCACGTGTACCATTTTATACCTCTGTTTTACCATCCATAAAACAGATTCCCCTAGTGCAACCCCCTGTTTAGAGATCAGTGCTGATGCTTTATCTCTAACGAGCTATGAAATTTTCTTTTTGACTGAACCATGTAAGTATCCATTCATGCATTGCTTCAATAAATATTTCTTATAAATATTAGAAATTAGGAATTCTATAAATTACCTTTACCCCTTCATTTCCCAACTCCAGCTGAACAATTAAAAAGAGAGACAGGTACGACTCCTCTAAGCTGATGCAGGTATTTGCCCCCAGTGCCCACTTCAGTCATTTTACCCCCCTGTTGCTGCCTGCGATGCCTAAATCAGGTACCAAATCATCATAACAGAGACCAAAATGCATGTTATGAACCTAGGAAGCCCTCAAGGATAGCACAGGGTTAAAGGACTGCTTTTGTTCAGCTCACTGCTCCGATTGCTGGGGATCTTCCGGCAGGCTCTGGAAGCAGGTGATGCGCACGTCTCACCAAGGGGCTCACCTACTGGCTGGAAGAAAGTACCACCGTTCCATCCTGCCTGGGGAAGGTTAATTTAGAAGGATGGACAGAAACTGAATATTAATAACGGTGGAAGAGGAGAAGAAAAAAACTCTACATCCCCATCAGCTGAGCCTTTCTAATTGCTGACCTCAAATTTGGGAGTCAGAGCAGAGCCCAGTTTTGCAAGCTGCCAAGACGGCTGCACCAGAAGGGCTCCTTTCGCTACAAAGTGCCTGTTTCACCCCTCCCCAGAGCAAGTTATGGCATGTCTTACTAGACCAGGAAGATTTTTTTATTATTTTTTTTTTAATTTGGCAGTCACCACAGGTATCACTTTATACAAAGAGTCCTGCTAGAGTTGGA
>JAVJGJ010000061.1:34399740-34418080 GCA_035590215.1 Microhierax caerulescens
AAGGACAGAGGCTTTTGACATCTGGTGCACCAGAAGTGACACCTTTTCACCACTGCCCTCCCCTACACATCCCCTGGTGACCTCTCTGCCAAGCACTTGCACGTGAGGTGCGACACATCCTTGCAATGGATTACACCAGAGAAAAACGTAGGTGTACGACGGCAAAAGGCAGGACGATCAGGAAGAGGCTGGTGACTCAGGCTGTGCAATGTAGTGCTGAATACTATTTCTAGAGCTGCCAAACCCACCCCACTCCACATTCCTACTTTCTCAGCTCGTGTGAAGCACGGTCAGTCTGTCTGCGTGAGGCTGGGGGACACAGCATCCTCCTTGCCTGTGGCCTTCTTCAGAGGGCAGAGAAGTCCGAGCTCTCTGCAGAGGGCACAGATGCTTTCACAGCAGCTAATGAGAACCAGGCACCATGCTGAGAGTGGCTGGTGCAGTACCTGCTCCTGGGGAACACAGGTGGGACCTGCCCGGGAAGAGCCTACAAAGCTGACCCATAGGTCACTTCAGGCTATTGCTGAGGGGTTACCTGGAGATGGAGGTAAAACTCCCCAGCTTTACCCATCTCCCCCACTTCCTCCGAGTTTTAAGATAAAAGGTACGTGATTTATGTCCACATTTGCGAACGACTTAAAAACCCTAAACCCAGTAATACTTACTGTATACAGTCATGGTGCATTTTACCTTCTGCTGGAACCACCTCCTGGAATGCTAATTTTGAGAGCTATCTCCCTACAGTGAAAACGGGATCATCAATGAGAAACGGTATCAAAGCAGACCTGGAGTATGCAAACAAACAGGAATGGTTTCTATGTTCCAAAGCTTTGGCAGATCTACTTTTGTTCTGAGTAAATGATAGATCTGTAGAGATTTCAAACAAAATGAGGAAGGGGAGATAACATCGATATTTATTTTTACTCTGCAAGTACTCCTAGTTATTAAAAAAACTATAATGGCTGTGAATCACAGTATTCAAATCTTATTTGTGTAAATTTACATTTATAAACCTGCTTTACTTAGGATAAATTAAACTTTAAAGGCACCGGTAAGGTGGACTGATACAGAAAGGAGCCAATGAATTGCTGAAGTCACTGTGGAAAGCAATCTGTGCGGGGTGAGCATGACTTAATCATAGGCAGTAAAAGTGAAGGTTAAAAAAAAAAAAGTCTGCAAATGCTAATTAGAAATTATCAACTCAGTTCTTCACAGACATGTAACTTCAGCTGTATGCAGTTCAGTGTGTCTCCTCATGTCCCAGCATCTTGCATACAGGTTGGACTTAAGATGTAGCACTCTAATCGCCTTGAAAATATAAACCTCACCTCAGTAAATGTGCTCTGATCTATGTTCTAGAGAAGCTCCTACTGAAACCCCTTCATTGAACCAGAGGTTCTCCAGATCAAGCTAAACGCTTATGCATGCTTCATCACACCAGCACATTTTCAAGCTTTTCTTTTTTTGTTTTTGGAGGGTTTTTTTTACCATCTTCAATAGAAGTAAGATCGCCCCACATGCCTGTAACGACTGCTCTTGTAACTAGCCTCAGTTAATACAAAGTCGTTCACATGAGGGCATACATTCACATGACAGAGCTCATTGGTTTTGTATTCTATTTGGAATTTTTACTCTGCTTTTATTTAAAAGTTTTTAAAGGTTTTTATTAACTATAAGAAAGAAAGAAAATTAAAAAAAAATAGATTAGCAAGACAGCACAATTGCATCATTGCTGAGTTTACAATAAGCTGCTGTCAACTCTTCCAGCACATGCAAAATAGAAGAGGGTTTTACAGCCTGTCACCATCTCCTGCCAGGCAGGAAAGTCCCTGCTAATAATCAAAACAAGGCACCTTTCTGTGGCCTAACTTCTCCCAGGGATACTCGGCAAGATGACAGTCTTCAGTTAATTCACAACTACAACACGTTTTCCCTCCTAGCGTGAGAATATTGCTCCTTCCCAGACACAACCAGAGAGCTGAGCTCTCTCCTTTGAACATTTTTCCAAGCCTGACAGGTAACACAGGGGCACCTGAGCCCCGTTTGACACAGCAAAGGTTTGCACTGCTCATCCCCTTGTGGCTCTTTGGCAGCAGCTGTCACTGGAAGCAGACACCTCACCGCTGTCGGTGTTAGGAGAAGCTCTCGCTAGATAACCAAGCGGGCTCCTCTTCAGGCGTCCTGTATGACGACCACTTCTGAAGCAGTAACTGAAAGATTGGAAATACCACCATCCTCTAGCCCCAGCTCCTTATTCCAGGAAGAGCCAAGTGGTAAGGGAACGTGAAGGTGGGGAAGGGTGGAGGAGATGTTTGCCTTTCTTTTGGAGGCACATTTAAACTGCTTATAAACATGTGAAAACAACAGAGCACCTGACTACAGCGCTAAGGTAGTTAAATGAGGCAGATTGAGAGTGAGGGCTTCAGACACATTTAATGAGTGAATGTTGATGCTTCCAGACCTACAGGCCAGATGGTCCTATTTCTACAAAGCCCAAGGATGGAAAAAAAGTAAAAGCCTCCAGGTGTCTACTGTACATTTCAATCTGTGATAATATTCAAGAAATGACAAGTCTGATAAATTAAAACCACAGGAGGCAAAGCCAAAACCGGAGAGACTTTATTGAGAAGATATAATTTATGCAGTGACTTATGCAAACAAAGTAGCAATCAAAGCTGCTTCCTACAAAGGAATCGTAGTTACTTTATTTAATCCAAAGAATCTAATGCTTTAATTCTAAATGCTAGTCTGGAAGAAATTGTTATTTGGTAGCCTTCACTGCTAAAGTTTTCTTTCTCATTTGGACTTACACCACCTGGCTTGTCCAGTTCCACCGTTAATGCCTGTTACGTTGCACACTAACCTATTATTTACACCTTGCACTAACACTATGTATAGCCTCGCTGCTACAGCAAGTCACAAGCAGGTGGATCCTGTGCTTCTGCAAAACCCTATCGCAGCAGAAAAAGGGCATGGCTTGCACACCAGGTTGACTCAGGAAAGAAAACCTGTTGCAGAATGATTATCTGGGTGAACCATAATTGGGGCATATAACATTTTAAACAACTTTAGACAGCTGTGATTTGCTGATTTCAGTTTAGCTGCACCAGTTTTAATCAGGCATGCTTTTACATGAGTAATTTAAAAAAAAATTAGAAAAGGCTATTGCTTCCTTGATTGAAGGTAATGTTGCTTAAGCTATGACATACCTTATTCCAAGTAATATAAGCAAGGTGCTCTGAAAGCAAGAGATTTATTTTCTCAAACAGGCAGGGAAACTCACTATTGAACTCATTAAAAATACCCATGTGGGTAATCTTGTTCCAGCTTCAGTGCTTTCTAGCTTCAGTGCAGCGAGGTTTTACAGCATATCACTTCTGTACCATACAGTCTTTCATTAAAATTCCAAGTTCTCAAAAAACAGGAGGTTCATTATTTTTCAATTTTATTTGTATTTCAATATGCTGAAATCATTTATCACCAGGAAGCAAAGGTGTCACCATACAAATACTAAGTAAGGTGTTACCTCATCCAGGTAAGGCATTTGAAACAGAAGCCTGCTGAGTTTGGTCGATGCTACTGCAAAATCAAGGTGAAACTCCTCGATGCTCATTCGGCAGATATGAACCCAGAAGGCTTGTGAAATTCCAGGCATGAACTTGAAAGTTACCCATCACACATACTATCAGTGAGCAAAGGATGTTTTTGAATAAATGACACAAAAGATGCAAAGGGGTAGAAAGAGACAGTGAAAGACTATGATAAACAGGACCTTGTTCTGAGGAATAATCTCCAAAGGAAAGGAACAAGATACTTTTGTGCACCCAGTGGGAAAGCATGTTGGGAAAAGATTTGATGGTTTCAGGAGACAACACCCAAAATAAACAAAACAGTTTTTGATAGACAACATCCTACTTGCTTCCCAAAGATCATTTACACTATACATTGAATTTTTCCCTCTGGATTGCTCCAGGTCATAGTCCCTAGGGGTGAGACCACACTGAAAACCACGACCAATTCGGGAGACTGTGCCATACCTAAGGAACAGTGTGGGAGATGTGACACTGCCTCTCAAACCTGGCAGCTCCTTGAACTCCCTGGTGGTCCAGAGCTCAGATGTTCCATAGGAGTGGATGAGCTAATAGCTCCTCTACTGTTGTGTTTGACAGGGGGTTCTTTTACATTTTTAGCTCTTCTAAGGCAGAAGGGATAGATGGACTTTCCAGCCCCACAGCCACAGAGACACTCACCCTAGAATGAGTTTGAGGAAGAGCTTATGACCAAGCACAATCCCCACCATGCCAATTAGCCCTGATGAGCACTGATGGCAGCCAGGGAAACACAGCAGCTCCCCAAGTAGCCATGTCTCCTTCCTCTGCATCAAGCAGGATACAGCAACAGAGAAAATCAGAGCCATTCAAATATTAACACTGTGTTGTGTTACAACTGGTGTCATTTGCCCTTAACCTCCTCCCCGCTGCTTTTCATCATCATGCTGCAAGTAAAGGAAGGTCCTGTGACAACTAACTAGGTGAAAAAAAAATGCACAAAAAGAATCATGTTTTTAAAACTGCTATCAGAAAAATCTGATACTTTGGAGTTCAGCACACTCTCACAGCATGTTCCTGAAATTACAAAATTTGTATATTCTATTGGGAGGTGAGCTATGGAAGCAACATCTATTTGCTCCATAACGAACTTCAGTGAAACTAGCTGTCACTACAAAGAGGTCTTACATCAAAAGAACCTTGCAAACCAAGATTTGCATAGCAGAGGTGCAGTGGATGATTTCCATAGCTGCTTCCCACAGTGCCTTACTTTTCTTTCTTTTGCCAGTTGGAGACACGTTATATTTAGCCACCACTGTTGCATTCCAGCTCAGTAGGTCCACGTGTGTGCAATCTCTCACTTACGCTCCCTCTGGAGGTACGAAGTCTCTGATTAAGGACAGAGGAGGAAGCTGTTTTCTCCCAGAGCTGATCTCTACAAACACTCAGTTATTGCACCACTTTCATTTTCCCTGTTTTCCTGCAACGCTGCCCTAATGACACCATGTTTTGGGTCTTATTAGTGGTTATTGTTACCTTTCTTTTTTTTTTCCTTTTATACATGTTTCCCAGTTGCATTCCTCCTTTCCAGAGTGTAATTTTTCTTCTCTATAGTGTACTTTGATGACTGAATCTGCAAGCAGTGGTGGCAGTCCCCTTAAAACTCCATCAGCATCCTTCCTGCAACGATTTATTTCTGAGCTCCCAATGCTTTAAAAAAATACACTGAAAATCATTTATCTAGTTAAATATTAGAAAAATATTAAGTTGATTAAAGGAAATTATTAAAGTGTAATAACTTCAGTTGTAAACCCATGAAAAAAATGATGGGGAAAAAAATAATCATAGATCAAAAGCAGAAAACACTGATCTAGGGGACACCTCAGACTCGCAGCATGATCAACTAAATAATTCCTGCCTAATCCATCTTTAAAGATCTCTAGTGAGAAATATTCCAGTGCCTCTTCAGGTAATCTCTTCCAGTGCTTGACCATCCTCATCATCAGAAGAATTCTCCTCACATCTACACCGTCACAGCTTTGTACAGCACTATGTAATAGCATTAACAACCCCATGACTACAAAACCAACACGAGAATAATTAGGAGGAACATGTACAAACCCTATGATGGTCTCTTCATCCATAGCAACTGGAAAAAACGTCAGTGCATAAGGAAAAATGCATGACTATGACTTTGTTTTACCATGGTGCAAAATAAGCCTGCTGAACCGTGAGACCCAGGGTGTACCCAGATGGTGACATCTCCTGTTCAAAGTCAAACCCAGCCTCAGGGCAGCAGGAGGTGCCTTTGCTGCTACCTTGGCTGCAGCATAGGATCTGGGGCACTGTATTTTTCTAAGTCCTGAAGAAGCTGTAAGATGATTCAAGAGATGAGAAAAGGACCACAGAAAAGCATCTGAGCTGCAAGAAATCTGACCGAGGCTCAGTCTTGGAAAAATGTATAAAAATCGGAAAGGCGTGGTTAAAAATTAACATACTGCTGCACGTCTTTACTCAGATCACAAATGATCTTTAACTTGGATTATCCCAGAATCCACTTATTTCAGAAATCTGGACCTCATTTTGTTTGATGTCAAGATATACAATCATAAAGTACATAGATTTTTGAGAACCATAAGCCTTTTCAAATTAAAAATGTTAACAGTATCTTCCATCCATACTCCTGGAAAGCAACATATATTGTTGGCTATATAGAATCAAATTCTTATTCCCTTATCTCTGCTGAAAAACACCTTACAATCAACTACTAAAGTTGCCAGATTAGGTACACTATTCACTAGCTCATTGCTTGCCCAAAACTAAATATAAACAAAAAATTTCTCCATAAAAATGATCTTATGGGTTTTTTTAGACCTTCTTTCTTTCAAGGTCCCAAACAGAATGAGAAGTGGAAGCTGGTACGTATTTTGAAGAGATTGAGCAGACTGCAGGTTTTCTGCTGCTGTTAATGCTTACGTAGCCCATCTTCTCCTCCTTGGTGTATCCGCAGTGTTTACAGACCAATACGATACACAACCTCTACACTGGCATTTTCCTACTGAGCAGAAGCATCTGCCTGAGAATCTGGTAAGCTCTTCAAATGCTTTCCAAAATCTGTTTTCACTAAAATACTACTACTAATATGATTTTTTTAAAGTTAGAATTCTGCTATGTATGTCCTGGAAACTTTCCAATCCAAAACGTGTAATCCCTGCAGATGTATCTACATGCATTATCTGAAAATCTGAGATGATGGCTGATGTGACCTTTCAGTAGCAGCCATCTCCCATATCTTTGATGAGTCTTTAAACAACAAGCCAATCCATTGTACATCAAAGCATAAAAACATCACTAAATTCTTAAGTAATTAATCTACGTCTGCTCACAACCAAATACAATAAAGTCCAAACAACCTACAAACTTTACCCCAAGCAGCATTCTAAACTAGAAAATGAGGCATCTAAGAGCTTTTATGAGTATCCCAAAGGATTCTGCAAGCTATCTGCTGATTCTACTTCACCTTACAATGATCTGACAGTCCCCTAGTTTGATCTGCTATTAATCCATGAAATCCATCTTTGAATGTATGTGTGAAGCACAGCTTTGAATATTTATCTCCTGTGTTCTAACTACTCATCTTGCAATTAAGTCAGGTAAGGAAAAAGCCTTTGAGAGTCCAAAGCATCTGCAATATGCACAGGGAACTACTGACTAAGGACAAAAAAAAAAGTTGGCAGCCACAGGTGCTCAGGTAAGTATTTACACATCATGGCATCTGCCAACTAGCTGGAATAGATTATTTAGGCCCATCATGTCCAAACATGAGCTAATAAATCACTAGAGCTTTTATGCAGTCCCTCTGTTATTCCAAACTTGACCATCTCGGGAGAACAAGTGCAGCACTCCCCAGCACAGGAGCTCTCTGGCAAGGCAACATTGACTTTGCATAGGAATTGCAACTAAATATTTAGTATATATAAATACATCTTATCAGAACTTCAACAGTCTTAATAAAGGTATATAATTAACATTAGACAGTCAGAACTTAAGCTGCTTGCTAAGGATAGACCAAATCATTGATTGTACTGTGAACTAAGAGTGTCTCCATTTGCAGTGAGACTAGAGAGAAGGGAGAGCAGGGCTTGGCATCCCTCAACAATGAATTATTGGGCTATACGGCAATAAACTTAATGCTTAGGTTGTAAAAGGAACCGTAAATGGAACCACAAGACCCTGATTTATGTACTAGATAGATACTGGTTTGAGATCTAGATTAATTCTTTAATAAAGATGCTATCCATCACTGAAAAAGACCTGCCTTGGTTGTTTATTTGCCTATCATGAACAAAGAGTGTTAATTATGTTGTTTCAAATACAGTAGGTCTTCCCTAATACTTACAGTCCGCCACACTGCAATATGTCTTATGCAGGAATGCATTATATTTTCAATTGAAAATGACTTACCAAATTGAAAACATAATTTTTTGTCATTGTAAGCCATATAATGTATTACAGCTTGCACTGCTACAGGATAGCAATAGGGGAGAAAAAAATCAAACCACCTATTTTTACTGTTCTTACAGTATTATATATTCTTACAGTATATATATATAATTTCAATTATCAGCAAAAGGAATGTCACTAGGGATGAAATAAAGCTAAGGATTAGTTTCAGGAATGACAAAACATCAGTAACTGTTCTGAAAACATTTCTGCATATAATAACATATATTGCATAAGTTGAGGCGTTCTGGCAAGTTTTCTATCACCCTGAATAGAAATGTCACCAGGACAGCAGTTCTTACACAATCTGACATCATATTCATTTTAATTATAGGTCCTCTTCTAGGACAGGTCCAAACCCCAGCAGAATTAGGTTAAGAAGAAAGGGTTTATCTGATCACAGCCACAAGGGAAGGTGAGCTGATACCTGGCTGGCCCCAGCTGGCACTCTGTTGCTACTTCTGACTTATCCACCTTGCACCTCAATGCTACAAAATAAAAACTTCCCCAAACCCCACACATCCAAGCCAAACTGAGGCAATTAGGACAAAGCCTCCAGGGATTTACCAACTTGAATGTAGAATGTAACTTCAAAACAATAATTGTCTCATTACATACTAGCACAATTCATCCAGATTTATTATTGTTACAAAACTGAAATGTATATGTGGGTTAAAAATCAATGACAATTAGTATTACATAAGGTTTCATATCAAACTTGCATATGCATTTCATTAAATTTAAAAAAAACAACCAACCAACCAACCAACACTACCTGCTACGGTGTCATTGAGAAGTGGAGGATTAGGTTTTGATCCTACAAATAGGTATTTCTGATTTGAAATGTAGATTGAAGTGTATTGCAAAGGCATATCCCAATTTTCAACTCAATACATTGTTTTAAATCTCTGGTTTGCTCCAACAATGAAGTATAAGTACAATTTGTTGGGTTAAATAGCAGTCAGGGGTCTAATTATGTAACATTACCTCAAGCTCACATTGCCCCTTACCCAAATATCACTGAAACCAATGAGTACCTGCTATCAGTTTCACTAAGTTTTGCATTAGATCCATTCTCATTTCCTTCCAACCAGTAAAATGTAGGCATTTTCTCAATATCCTTCTGCAGGCTTCCTTGTTTGCTTCCCGTGATTGCTACCACCTCTAAAACAAACTATAATGGATTTTATTTCATTTTTTAATTGAAAACAAAGGAATGCTGGCAATACTTTTGCAATACTTCTATATCCTTTAATCCGGCTTCTGCCAATTATCTACATGGCCACTTTATTCTTGTCTTGGATTTAAAGCATCCAGCCATTCAGATTTCTTTATCTGAAGTCCCTAGATTAAAAATCCTGTGATCACATAAATAAGAATTCTAGCAGTTCTTGAGTTGAAAAAAAGCAATGTTTGGAATCTTTTCTTCCGTTCCATTTGAAATCACAAAATGCAAGCACACAGTCTTATTAAAAATCACATATCAGAACCTTAAGTTTCTTGAGTCTCAGCAGCTCAGCTTTGGCTTAAAAAGTGTTTTGGACAAATGTTCAGATAAGGTGGGTTTTTTTCCTGAATCTGTCTTGTAATTCTGAGAGCTACATTTCTTTATCACTGCATTGCTAGTTTAATCTAAAAAGTTTTATTCCTATTCCTACTCAGGTTGTCAAGATTATGCCCTAATTTACATATATATATTAGTAAATTTTTTTTTTGCTTCAAGCCTATAGTACAAATTTGTGCTGGTTTTTTTTTGGTAAGCCAAGAAAGCAATACCTAGAAGTTTTAGTAAATCCTAGTTTATAGAAAATAAATTATACTTTTGGTTTACAGTTTAAAAGCCATAAAAGCTTTTTTTTTTTTCCCCCAGAATATATCGGAATATCCATTATAATTTGTCTTCTTCAAGAACTTCCATTTACTTCACAGTTCCCCTCTTTCTCTGAAAGAAATTGCAGTCAGTGGCCATGTAGTCCTGATTGAAACATGCACCAGTTTGACCTTTTGATTTTGTTTTCATATACTTCAGAGATAGCAGAAGACTAATGTTAATGTTTTATAGCTGGGACACCTGTATATTGTCAAATCTCCTTTAATACACAGTAGCAAAAAGTGCTTATCTGATGCTCAACCTGTACTCACACTATCCAAAATGTTTTTTCTCCTGATTTACATGATTAACTTATTTAATGAGGCAGAAAGAAGGTCTCATCCGTTGTAGTTAGTCACAAGCAACGCAGTACTGAATAAACAGTAACAGCACATTAATCTCTCCGACTTTTCATTATTATCCACGAACAGGAATACATTTGTACCTGTTTTCATGGCTAACTGCACTTGTTTTCTGGTTTTAAGAAGGAAAGAAAAAAGCAACCCTGGAATTATGACACAGCATAATTAGAATGTATTTCAGGTACAGACGAAAGTGCGTTGGATGTCGAGGCACAGTCTGTGCGCAGCCATCTGTTCGAGGCCACGCGGCCATCCGACCCATTAGAGAACTTTAGGAAAACAGAGCATGCGAAATAACTCGCCCACGGGGAGGGCAGCAAGGGCTTCAGGGCCCTCTCTTTTCTCCCTTGAGCTAGAGTGAAATAACAGAGGTGAAGGAAAGATCCTCTTTTTCCATGTGTGAGACATGGAAATCCACAAACGTGTGGGGTCTTTCTGCCCCCTCCAGCCATTGGCCCATGCTTGGGTCCTACCACACAGAACCAGTTTCCTCAGAGGTGCAAAACCGGATTATTTAACACATACTGGTTTTTCCTACCATTTTCTCTCCAAATAAGTAAAGAATGGCATTGAGTGCTATCCATAACAGTTCAGCTGTCCACACTGCTGTCTGAAAGCATTTCGGAGCACAGCCTACTTCCCGGTCAAACGACCTCTCAGCATAGCTGGTTACTGATGGATTTGGTCTGACCAGCCATTGCCCAGCACAGAGTACACATGGGCCAAAGGAAGCGTGAGGATGATGAAGCTCAAAAAAGTTAGCTACGAGAAATAGATTTGGGGGGGACTCAAAAGAGCTTCTGTAACAAGAAACAGTAGAGGGTCCTAACCAAGATCTTCTTAAATGATTTATAAACAATCATAAAGTCAGTGCTGATAAAATCCACAGGTGATGCAAAGAAAGTAAGACCTTTCAGGACAGTCCTGGCTGGGTTGTTGGGTTACACAACACCTTAGCTCTGGGAGCTGCTCTGTCTCAGCAGGACTGGTACGCCGATATTCAAAGTCATGCACTGTAAAAACCATCTGGCACAACAAGACAGCGTGGATGCACAGAACAAGCAATTCCAGCAGCATTCCCAGAAGGCAAGCCCTGCTGACTCATCCTCACCCTCTCAGCCAAACCACCGTCAGTCTTGAACCACTACTCTCCTTGAAACGCCTTTTTTCCCTTCCCAGAATGGTTGGACCAAATGACAATGATGGAAAATGCTCCTTTACCATCATCCCCACCAATTAAAAAAATCCCCTTTTTGCAGAAGCCATGTTTTTAAAACATCATTGCCTAAAAGAAACAACCAAGACACGGGTGAGGAGCAGGCTCCAGAGGCAGTCCCGTGTCATTTCTTTATTAACCACAATGGATCAAAATCTGGGTGAGATTTCATAAGAGAGCAATCCAATGAAACAGGCCACCAGCTTCCAGGACCTGCTGAGAAAGGACCGCTGGGAGAAGGTACGGTGTAGATAACACCACACCTCCTAAGGTAGCCTCCAAGTCTTATGTGTGACGGGAACATAGACAGGTATGATAGCTCAAGACCAAAGTCTGCAGGTGAAAATACCAAGGCAGGACCAAAAGCCAGGCTTGCCTAAGTTGATTGCTTTGGTGAGCTGGCCTTTCATCTGAACTTTTGGAAAATTTTGCTTTCTACTACATAATGCGTTTGCATGCATATGGAGCATAGCAGTTGGCACAAACCTGTTCTAAACATTGATTCTCTTACTGGCCCACTGATACTCATACCTACAAAGTGATAAAGGAAAAGATCCTGCACCTCCCCGGACCCTCAGACGGAGCCATGTGCCAGCAACAGTTTACAGCTGATCCTTTCTAGCAGACCCTGCAGAGTGCACATGTAAGGAAGGAGAGAAGCTGTGAGCAGCAAAGTTTAAGAAATGTGTTCATACGTACCACTGACAGCATATTTTTGCCATTTAATAAAACTGTCTTTGTAAATGCTTTTCCCATACCACTTCCACATCATTATCATCGGGAAATTAAATAATGGAATCAAAAATATACAAATGTAGGAACAATTTTACATTAAAACTATGGCTTCTGTTGTTTTGTTTTGATTTTTATTTGGGTTTTTATTTTTTCCTTGGTTTATACACACACCAGAATCCTAGATCAAAAATTACTTTAACATAGTATGAAGAGACAAAGCATAGTTTAAACTTTTTTTTTCAGAAGATATGAATATCATAAGCAACATATTTGCCTTATCCATTATACAAAATCCTTCGTATCTTAGAAATTAAGTATTAGGTGGGTGTACCCTTACGTGCGTTAAAAGGGCAGTACTTTTAAAACTCTAGATCAGATTCTTTCCACACAAGGTTTTTTTGTTGGGGTTTTGTTATACTGTTTCTTAATAAGCCCACAGACAAACTCTGAAGGAAGGAGTATAAAAGTAAGGCAGTGAACACAGCCAGTTTCCTTTCCATTTTCATCCTTGTGCAAGGTTGAAAAAAAATCTGGCTGGGAATCAGATTTTGTACTGGGCTGAGCTGCCATTGATGCCATTTGTTCAATCCCAATGCACAAAAGCAGGACCACAACCTTCCTAATCCACTGGATTGATGTACAGAAAGTAGCTCATTTTTGAAGGATGGGTGAGCTATTTAAAACAAAAATAAGTGCCAATCAATAGGAAACAGAAATTTCTAAAGGCAGAAAACCAATAAGAAAAGAGAAGGGTAGCAAGGTGTGGGGGGAGAACGGCACAGGGCGAGACAGAGGATGGAACTTGCTTTTGTTTATTTTCTAAACACACTGCAGTAACACAGGTCTGTGATGAGGCAGGATGGTAACGCTTGTAGTCATATCAAAGACAGGGAAGAAGAGTTTAATGATTGTTTCCCATCTATATCTGGAAAAAAGATGTGCATACCTCTCCCTTCACTAAAGATCAAAGTCTATAGCAGACATCATCTACTTGGGATGATTTGCAAGGCTCCTTGTACCCAAGATTCACAGCTTAATAAATCTTGAGGCTTAACATATGGCCCAGAAGATTGGAAAATTGTGTACTTGTAATAGTGCAGTAAAAGTTTTGACCTAAATATTCTTACTAGGAAATAACCCAAAGACAAAGAACTGGCTTGCTGGCTGATGAAGCTCAAAAAGAAGTTATCTACCAGAAGTAGATTTGGGGGAACTCAAAAGAGCTTCTGTAACAAGAAACAGTAGAGGGTCCTAACCAAGATCATCTTAAATGATTTATAAACAATCATAAAGTCAGTGCTGATAAAATCCACAGGTGATGCAAAGAATGGCCAGGAAATAAACATCAAGGACACAGAAGCCATAGGAGTAAATACAGACTGCTTGATACGCCCGCACAATTTAAATAAGATGTATCTTAAGATAGCCAAGTGCAAAATTGTGCCATATATGCTGAACACCCTCACAAAATGAGGGACTATGTCCCCAAAAGGGGAGGGTTATACCATGTTAATGAGTGAGCTACCACCATGATAGTGTGGTTAAAAATGTTTATTACTAAATGTATGTTAATAGGGAGGTATTTTCCACTCTGGTGAAACTGGGTGCAGATCTAGTATCTACTGGTTTTCATTAAAAATATTAGGAACTATAGATTATACCACAATCAAGAAAGAATGCTTTACAGTTGAAGGCAGAGCTTTTTACGTTCGTCAGAAAGATGGCTGGAAGGAGACTTGATTAGAGCGTGTATGTACTGCTCAGTACGAAAAACTGTTGGTATTAAAAGGCTGCTTAAGCCAGTTGTGAAGCCAGAGTAATAACTAGTGCTTGGAAGCTAAGCCAGGAAAATGGAAATGATGCACACATTTTTCAAACTGAGAGATTAGCCAACTGAGCAAATGGGGGGTGACTGGTTCTCTGTCAGTAACGATTGGACTGCCTGTTATTCTGGGAGTTCTTTTCTCTCCGACCACAAATTCCACTCTAGAACTGGGAAACGACCTGACAAATCTTTATTTTCTCAGGGAAAGAATTTATTCAAAAATTCAAAACCAGCATTAATCAAGTCAGGGATTGTGCTATATAGAAATTTCCCCAAAGTTGAGCACAGAACTGTTTATAAGAAAAACTCAGTGGCTCTAATAATATAAAATATTCAAAAATATATAAAAGTATGTGCCATATACCCTAGACTCAGAAGATAAACACCAACTAGTATTACTGACTTAGGCAGCTGCTCTTTTTGTTCGAGAAATAAAATACACATCTACCTCCGTACTGAACTTCTAAATTCATTCTCTATGGATGACCTGAGGAAATGTGTATTCATGAATTGAACAAACCCAGAAACCACACACATTGCACAGTAACCCTAACTACATTACATAACAATAAATCTAAATTAACCTGAACTTCATGGTATTCCAACAGAACTGTGTATTAATTTCTGATTCGGAAGAGCTTTACCTGTCACTTTATGTATCTTAAATAATCTTGCTCAACCATTCAGAACAAAACTATTTTCCAGCTCTAATATTTCATCATATTAAAACAGTGTTAGAGACAGAAGGGATTTCATATGCTGGAGTTTTTCAATACTTTTACAGTATTCGTAGAAGAGACTAGAGTTAGAAAAAAATGAAAGGAATAATTTTCCATAAAAGAATGCAGTATGATCAAATCAAAAACATCTTAGAGTGGAAATGTAGAAAATGAATAATTTTGATCTTGTCAGCTGAAGAAAGCAGAAAAGTTCCATTTCAGCTTTCAAGTAATTTAAATTTCCATTCAATTTCCATTTATATTTACATATAAACAGAATAACCACAAGTGAAAGGGATTAACATAAAATTAAAGCTACTTGACCCCAAAAAGCTTCACGGTGTCTTTTTACTTATAAAGAAATTTCAGGACAACTTTGTCTGTTGTCTTCACAGGACCTCTCTAGATGCAGAAAAAATATAAAATATATTTGTGAAAAATAGCACAGGTCATGTTGCTACCATAGATACGTATGGGGGGTATCACAGTTAAATTGGTATCTCTCATCCCGTCTGTGCTGGAGATGTTTAGGCGACTAGTTGACGCCACTACAGTGATCTTGCAGGTCTTCATTAATAAAGAGCTGTCGTTGTGACTTGATCAGATAAACAATTACAACTTTAGAGCATAGGGAGAAAAAGCACACCCTGGATCTTGTATTTGCCTTCACCGAGAGTCCACCCAAGAACAGACAATAGATTTGCAGGTGTCTAAGCATGGGTGCTCCTCCGTCACACTCACGTTAACATTCACTCTCCCCTGGCAATAGCAAATAATCCACTACAACCAGATGTGCTAATGGCCAACGCACATCCACACTACTAGGTTAGACATCTTCCCTGCTAAAATAATTAATTTCATAGAAATTTGCAAAGATATTTGAAAGACAGAAATGCAGTACTAGAAAGACTCTTCAGAGGCTGATGCGCAGTTACACCACCTAGCAGAGTTTCAGTATCGTGATGCTGATCCCTGCCTTTGTGATATTTATGAAAAGATAACAACTCATGCTGCGATTGTGAGCTCAACAAATAACGTAAAACATACAAGGTTTCACTGTTAGTCCCTGGGACACAATTTCCCAGGGAGGTTTTGGTAATTGTGTGTCATCGCCTTCCTCTGACAGCTACAGAGGCAAATTAGCCAATACGAACTTCTGTGATCCCAATATAGAGCTATAGAACACAGGTTCAGTAAAATAAAACCCTGCACAAGTTCTCTGCTTTGCTGCAATATCCCATTTTGTCCCAATACAGAAGGACGGGAACAGCTTGTTTCAGAATCACTGATATTAATAGAAGAAAAAAAAAAAGTAGACACAGGCAAGAAACAAAAAGCAAGTGAAGTGTAATGCAGCAAGGTACAATCAATAGAAATTAGAATAAGGAGGTAATATAATAAAAAAAAAGGGATCTAAGCTAAGAATAAAACCATCCACAAGTCCCATTTCTTTAGACTGCAGCACCTACGGAGCAGGGTGACCCTCCTGTTGACACAGGCTGTGTTTGTGGAAACCCAAGCACCACGCAGCCTGACAAACGGCTGCATCAGCCTGTAGTCTTTGCTCCTGCTTGTGATTAGCATCTCACCTGCTCTCCTCCTATGTTGTACGAAACTGGGATATAAAGGGCAGACAGAATCAGAGACATGGATAAACAGGTTAGAACAGGCACACGAGAGCTACGTTGGCACACAGCTGAATGAAGCCTACCTCTGCCTCTGCTTGTCCTGCTTCACATCTGCTTCCACGTGGCAGCTCGGAGGGATCCCTCTGTCCACAACACCTGAAACCACCCAGCACTGGAGCCCCCACCACAGTTTTAGGGAACGCTTAGGTACTTTTAACATTCCATTTCCCGGTACAGATCAAGGACTACACAGTAAAAAATGTTTCTTTTAGCTGTTCATCACAGCTGCCCCAGATCCACTTCAATAATCTTTCCTTGGTATTTTGGAATAAATTTCTCAGGACTTGAAACAAAAATGAATTCCTAAAAAAAAACTCCAAAGCCAAGCAAATAACAGTAAATATAACAGTAACAACAAAACTTCCTGACGTTTATTGGAGGTGCAACATTCTACCTCTTTGCAATTACTCTACCGCTCGAGCAAAGAACCAGAAATACAGGAAAAATCAAAATTCATTCCTGCACTGCATTAGATACAGAGTACCCAGACATGATACAGTTATTATGTGCAACCATTTCAATTACAAAGACTGCTAAAGCATGTAATTTGACAGCCACTTCATGCAGTATCTCTTCAGCTGATCTGACAATAAGGATCAGGGCTTGCAGATTAAGTGTCAACTTCCCAATCACCTGTGAATGCTAGCATTTACTTAAAAATCTATTTTCTCATTTTAATTGCCTTGTGTCCACACACTAAACCCGAGTTTGTTTCCATCACAAGCATCATAACCCAAATACACCATTTGAAAAGGAATTGATTTACTTAAAATATACACTATCTGCAATGTGTTTCAAGCCTGTATTTATGTTCTTTACAACACTAAATCATCTTTTTATGTTGCAACATGTTGTATATTGCTTAAAAATTAATTAATATTATGACAACAGAAGTGTTATCATGAGAATTATTTACTCTTTGGAATTTTAAGTGCTCAACAGCCTGGTTAGCATTAGTTTCTGATAGTAACAGTCAAGGTCTATGGTAGAAGAGCTTTCGTGATGTGACACCCAATTGTAACCAATCTTAACTACCAAGCATATAAAAACTGTGTCAAAGATCCCAACAAACATGCCTACTTAAATGCCTCCAAAAGAAGAAACGGAATCACATAGTAGGTTTAATTTTACGCTATTCAAACAAGAATAAAATTTCTTCTTTTTCCCAGATAATTTCACATATATTTGTTGCTTTGAGATGTATGGAGTATCTCAGCGGACCAGTGCCGGTAGCAGCCTGAAACATCTATATATCATCCATAGAAACCACATTCCCAACAAGAAATCATACAGCGCAAGATTTTATTTTCCAAAATATTTTTCTTTTTTTTTCCAGAAGACCTCACAGGATTTTCAGCAGAAAGTTTTCATTTAAATCAGTGTCTTAACACCAGAGATTTTTCTCCATAAATTTAATGAGAACATGTGTCTGTTCATAATTGTTATAACTAAGGTAACATTTACCAAGCAGTGCCATATTTCTTGGCATAAGCAAGTCAAATTATCATAGCAATAAAATACCTATTCACCTCTCAGCTACCAGGATATGGTATTAGTCTTTATCTACTGACCTTTGATTATACTGCTGAAACTAAAAGGAGGACCAGTGTATTTTTATTTCATTTTTATTTTACTGATCTTACAAAATAGTAAGAAAACACTTAGCAGATGAATCATTATGTGGACAAAATATTGAGATGCAAATTAAGCTACATGTTTGTATGACTATGAAATGCTTTCTGCATTAGTAACTGATGGGAATTTAAACAACAATTTGGTGAAATAGTCGGATTTTAGAACAAACAAAGATACTGCAGTAAACTCATCGTCTGTTCAAGTTTTGTGTGAAGAAAGCACGTAGCAGGAGTGTTAGG
>JAVJGJ010000061.1:34419740-34461811 GCA_035590215.1 Microhierax caerulescens
GGGGGGGGTGTCCCTTTATTGAAGTGACATTCACATTTAAAGACTTTCAAGCTGCAGATTTCTCATTTGGTCAATTATTTATCCAAGGTGCCACCTTTTTCAAAAAAACTCCCCAAAACAATCCCCATACTGAGTAAAATCTTATTTGCAATTATTATTGTCTTTTCTAGTCACTTTCAAAATCAGAATATTTTCCATGGTGCTCCACTGTTTGAAACCTAGTGTGCTTTCCTAAAATATCTTCTCTCCCACCTTGCTCTTGGAACACATGAAGCAATACCACTTGGCTGCTATCACACCAAGCTAAACCCAGTCTTTTCATTTTAGCAAAGTAATTTGAAATTTATTGTTTCAGTCTCTGACCCATTCATAAATCCCTTTTAAAAATACTTGGAAGAATATAAACTAATGTTATATGGTACCTTTTCCTCTTTCCTTAACATCTCAACTAATATTTTACTTGACTACTCACTTGCTACTGTTATATTTTCTTAAAGAAAGGATAGCTATAAATATCGTTTCTCCCTCATGGCATGTAAAACTAGAAAATGATGCTATAGGCAGGTGATCCAACTTCATTTAGTAATTATACCCCTTATCTTACAGCTACATGCAGACCACTAATTGATATGTTATGGATATTAATTTCTTACAGAATAGCACCATAAAGTAATTGCTTAAAACAAAGAGTAAATAGATAGAATTTAAAAAAAAAAAGTGACCCTAGACAACTTTATCATATGCACTGAACCTAATACAGTCTATGCAGTCAAGAAGAGATCACCTCCTATCAGCCTGTTTTTACCTCTGCTTCCCATGAACACCATTAAGGGTTTAATGGAGCTTGCTCACCATGGAAGCAAAGCAGGGAGTGAGTAGTTAATGAGACTGAGCACTGCATAATTTACTTGGAAATAGTGAATTCTGTACATTTGGGAATAAGTGTGAAAAAAAAAAAACTTAACATGCAAAGATTATATGCCAAATGCACAAATGGCTATTTGCATACAAACACCATTCCTCTTTACTCTTTTCTTGATCCCAGTTGTTGCAGGCTGATGGTGCAATTGAGCAGACTAATCCTGTGGTGTCAATTATTATAGAAGTCAACTGAAACACATTTTAAAAAAATCAAGATTCTGCCAGCACTGGGAAGTCCTAGCTATACACATGTAGCTGTTCTGAAAAGATGCTTTCATGATGCCCATTTGAGGAGATGCTGTATCACTTCTGCACAGCATTAGCCCTATACAGTAGCTACAGGTAAGCACCAATGTAATGGTCTCCGTGCATTCTTCTGTACAAAAACGCCTCCCTGGTTGGCAGGCTCCCAGAAAGACCAAGGATATAGTAAGAGAAGCATAAGTTTCTTTATCAATAAAAATAGATGGCCCACACTAGTGAGAGATGGGGTTTGCTTCACCCAGAGCATGTGGAACCTCACCTCACCATCGCCACTCTGGGCAAATCCAGTATGGAGAAGTTTGCATTTTACAAGGCAAGAATTATTATTGAACTTCCACGAAAACATTGCAATACAAAAGCCAGTTTTAACATTTACATTCTTCCTCAAGAATACAGTCTCTTTTTTTTTATTTAATCATGTCAATAGCTGTGATTTGTTGACAGTCATACCACCTTCTGAAAAGCAGAAGTTCCTATAAACAAGTGTAGCCAAAGTACCTGCTTTGTAAATTACTTTTGATCTATGACAATATTGGAAAGTTAAGACTGCATTTCCTAGCACTAGTCCTAGGCAATCTCATGGTCTTTCAAATATGTTTCTAGATCTTTACTATAGATTTTTAATAATCAACAATGAAGTATTTATTCCTTAAATACTACTAGGGTAGTGTGCATACATTTCTAAAGACCTCAGATTTGTCCTTACATGTAGCAATCACATATATCATTTGTATCATGTTTCATTTTTCTGAAATGTACTCTAGCTGAGCAAAAGGTGTTCAACACAGAAAGCTAAACGGATCCAAACATCTCCACTAAAATATTTCTACTGGACTATTTTCACTAGACAAAACCCCCACAAGTTGTACAGATAGTAAATGTCATTTTTACAGCCTCTCCTGCCTCTGTATAATTTCTTGGGATGGGGCTGAGACAGAAAGTGAAGGTAGCAAAAGTAAAATGGTAATCCTTGTTTTCCAAGGGGAAACCAAACCCATATATTCAAATAAAACTGAAAATGTAATTTAATAAAAATTACAAAAATCCCAGAAAAATAAGAAAATCATTTCCATAGAGTATGAACAGGTGAGAGTCTAGGTCTCAGCAATTAAACAAAACACCATCACAGTTTTTTTAAAAAAAACACAATGTATATTTTTCTAAACAGAATATTTAAATTTTCAGATAACCCCTCCTAGTCTTCAGGTTTGCTTGCTATTCAGTTCAAAAGGTAATGATCAGTAATCTAACACAAAATTTTTGGTTTAAAATGTATTTTAAATGGGATCAGTATTCTTCCAGTAATTACTGCCTAACAGAAGTCCAATACCATCTGAATATTTTCAATAAATCAACACTTAGATGAAAGATGAAGCGTGGTTATCAGGACTATTGCTGAGGAAAAGACAAGAAGTAGTCTTAGAGGTCAGCTGTATTACTCAGGTAGCAATTACAATAAATCATATTCATTTCCCTAGCCCCCAGCCATGGACCAGCATCCCTGACACCCAGCAGCATGCAATCCCATAGCAGAGAGATCCTGTGTATTCTGCCTGCTCTTCATGGGCTGCATTGCTGAAGGATGCACTAACTCAGTCTGTTACATTAGAATAAAATTAAGACATTTTACTTTCCTCAAAATAAAATGTATTTCCAAATTCCTCCGTCAGAGCAGGTTACGCTGTGATGCAGGGCAACAGCACTAGCCTACAGATCACTCCTCCATATGAGGATACACATTCTCAGTTGCGTAAGAGTAAGAATTGAAGAAACAAGAACATAAATAATAAATGTCAGTACAATCCATCTATGTTGTTATTTTTGAAATATTCTTTGTACTTCTGGATGTTATAGTGTCTTTTGAATACTAACCAAGTTATTAATCTCCTAACAGCTGGCTGATATTGTAAAATGAATATTAACTGCATAGCTGCATCTTTTACCTCCTCACTTGCATTTTAGATTAATAACTAATTCAGCTCCCTTAAAAAACACAGAAAAAACCCAAAAATAAATAAAACCTCAAGTGGTTGCCAAACTTAGCAGGGTACTGCAAGGTACAAGACATTCACATTTATATTCATCTGTGCAAATGGAAGGTATAATACCGGGACACAGTGGCTGTTCTTTCCAGATAATTATATTTTGGAATTGCAATGAAGCAAACAGAATTTCTTCTACACGGTGCAGAATTTCTTACAGCTAAAGATACTACATCTTACCGGTGTGAGCAGATAGCATAGTCTAGGGGTTAGAAAAGCTGTCTGCATTGTGAAAAACAGCCGCTGAGTATTCCTCGGTGCTACTTCCTATGCATGAAAAGATCATCTTGAAGTGATCCATAATGCTGACCTTGAAACTATCTGCAAAGAACTCGTTTTCTGTCAAGACTCGCTATCCTGATTCCTACAAAAAAAACACCCAGGAGGGTGTACATATGGAAGACAGGTGTTTGGGTAATGTTTCCAAAGGACAGTCTCTGGCTGTTGTAAAGACACCTGACCAGATCCTCATGAGTGGGCAGTGCTCATCCAAGCCCACCTTGCAAATTCTCACTCTGTCATGCATTTTTCTGCCAAGCACGTCTCTCTCTTAAGTGTCTGTATCTCAGATGTAGATACAGCCTAGAAGTACTGCACGGAGCCCTTTTTGAGCAGGAGGGAGAGGTCGAATGGCCCTGTTCACTGCCTCTTCCAATACACAGGAGAGGGGAAGGCTATAAAGAAATCAGAGGAGGTTTTGTCCTTCACACAGACATAGTTAGGCTGTGAAGGTCCTTTCCACAGGATACTGTAGAGGCTGATGCTTTATAGTGATTCACAGAGAATGTGGCCAGGTCAGGGAGGAGAAATCCTCTCAGGTTCCCAAAGACATAAAAGCAACCCCTGTCTCAGGAAGACACCAGTGCTACAGACTGGTAGATCTGAGAAGGAGCAGTCAATATCATATGTTTTATGGAGTTTAACACATTTCCTCTGGGCTATTTGTAAAAATACAAATGATTAAAAAAAAAATAGAAGTAAAAAAAAATAAATAAATTTAGTCTTTCCAGCAAAGACTGTCCCAGTTCTTGACCTTGTACAGACTTTGCTTTCCAGGTGCTATGTACTAAAAAAGTATTTCACACCTCTGCCTCCAAAACAGCATTATCTTAATTCAAAAAGCAACCACACACAAACCTTTTCTTCCAATCCAGTGTTAGAGATGTGTTAGCTTTAGACAAACCCTGAAAGCAGTGTATATACAGAGTAAAACAATTTATAGAAACAGTTTTAGTAACTACTAAGATAAAATTATCTATTGGATGTTCAAGGAGTGGAAGAAAATAAAATACAATTAAAGTGGATATTCAGTATACTGAACTTCCTTGTATCTCGAGTTCATGGATAAAACGCTCCGTTGGGTTCTTAAAATTTGAAATAAAATGTCAAGTTTCTTCATTCTGTGTGAGTTTGGGTGAAAACATTGGTGCAAAAGAGCAGGAGGGTAAAGTATCAGCTTATCTATTACTAAAAACAGGGTCACAAAAAATAATTGGGCATATACTTGTTGCTTAGAGGAATAAAGGGCACAAGAAATCCTGCTGAAAAGCAGATAAAGGAATGAAAAAGGTTCTAAGATTAGTTAAACGTAAGAACCCTGTGCATGGGAGATAGAAGTATGTAAGCAGAACAAGGCTGACAGGGTACTGCCACATGTCCTGCACCCACCACTGCAGTATGAGAGAAAGCATTGGGCACAGGCAGTAATTTGTACTAAGAATTATTTTACAAGAAAATAAAAAGCTGAGAATTTTTTTTCAATACATACTTCCTTTCCCTGCACAAAAATGCAGGCTTTCAATGGATGCACCTGCTTCCCAAATTCAGAAAACAGAGTATTCATAAAGTAATCAGGACAAGATTTTACTCAAAAAAGAAAATTTGTTTGATATTTTCAGATCTTTTACTTCAAAAAGCCCCTTTGGGCCAAAAATGGAGGAAAAAAAAATAAGTTGGTCAGGGTAACACAGAAGATGGTGAAGATAATATTAGATTACCTGAAAACTAGTTTTAAATATTTGGGGTACAATAAAATGTTTTGGGTTTTTTTCTTTATCTTTATGATCTTCACTTTTGTGACACTCCTTGTGACCAAAGTTTTGTTTATCTTCTATACTTTCTCAATGCTTTGTGTCAAGGCTCTTAGTCTAATTTTAATAATGAAGAAAAAATTAAGCATCTCAAATATAAAGACTCCAACAACACTGCAGACCCTACATTTGCTGCAGTGATCAGAAAGTAATCATGAAAGGAAATGAGATTTACATGTAATGTTCTCCAAGCCTGAAAAGGCAGGGTCTTGTGAACTTTTATTTAAAAATATAACAGAAATAAAATCACTCCCAAATGTGCTTTGAAGAATACACTAACTTTGGGTTCATTTCTTTACTGCAAAACATTACCGACTTTGTTCATTACCAGAAGTCTTAATTTTGAGATGCATCTTGAGGGCATTTTACAAGATTTGCCTGTATGTGCAGTACAGTAATTACTTTTTTGAAGTGCACTGGAAAAAGGAAATGAAGTCAGCAGGTTTATGTTCTCAGAGCTTTTTGATTTAATTAAAAGTCATTAACAGCAACCCTCACTATTCAGTTGCTGAACATACCCAAATAGAGAATTTAAACCAGAAGCTGTAAGCTGCAGGCTTTACAGCTTGCTCAGGTTGAATATATGGCAAAATTCAAGGTTTTACCTGTGCTATGGAGTGGACAGTAAACATGACAATAAAATTAATATAATTATAAAAAATTAAAAGTTGAGCCTAATGTGATTAAAGGTTAAACTTAGTAGAAGTAAAGCATGCTAATTTATGTTATATTCTCTTCATGAACGTGTTGTGTATTAATTCTGTTCTTGATTTATGGTATTAGAAACTTTCTAGTCACGCATTTTAATGCACACACTCAGTCACAGCTGAATCACTCACTAATGTGCTACATTCCCTGATGAGCTGGCCAATTTAATACCCAGGCTGATGCCAGAATCTCAAAACAATGAAAGCCCCTTCATTGACATTCTGGTCTAATATCTAATAACAATTAGATTCCTTTTCCTTGGTATTGTATCTTGCTATTGTCATTCCGACAACAGATGCTTTTCTTATAAACCACTGAATTTACTCAAATTTAAATGTCAGGCGGACCAAGTGAATGCACAGCCCATGAACCTGCACTAGGGAAAATGAGCTCACATCTGTCTCATTATAATATATTGTATTTCCATTTCATTTACTTTCAATTCTTAGCATAGTTTCAAGCAATTTTTCAATTTCCAAACCAAGCAGCATCTTAGAAATTAGGTGATTTTTTTCCTGGCTATGTCAGACAATATATTGTTTGTTGGTATATTTTGACGGTGTCACACAAGAACCCAGCACAATGCTGCTCTCGCAAACACATGGTTTAACCAGATAGCAAAACAACACAAGAAACCACTAAGCAAAAGTTACCGATGCAGAAACTCTACAGATAGGCTTCCTGAGGAACGCCAGTGTATAATTCCAGGTATCTTATACACGAGTCTAAATTTTATATACTGCATAATTAAATGAATGGGATTTCACAGGGGAAAGTGAGAACACAGCTAGGCTCCAGCAATCTACAATTATAGGGGTTGTAGTGCTGGAGTTTTACAGATCTTTAGTGATGCTGGTAATGTCTCAAGGAGTTTCTAAAGTACTTCAGTACATAGGGAATTAGGTTCTTCGATGTTTTCTGATACATCTCATTAGCTGAACCTTTAGGTACCTCAGTACATAAAAAATCCTGGTTATTGAATTCAGTATCTGCAGATTAAAATGATGACTCATAGGCAGATACCAAGTTTCCAGATCAGACTCCGTATAAATCATTTAACGTAAACAATATTAAATTTTAAGAGCACGATGAGCAATTGGTTCGTCTGATATTCTTAAAGACACAAGGAAAAAAAGCCCAGTAAATCATGGAAGTTAAAAATTACACTAACATGGTGTGAAGGGCAACTCCATTTGCCCTAAAATATAAGGCAGCCTCAGCTGCTACAGTTTTACCATTATTGCAAAGTGCGGGCCAGCCTCTTCTATACTTGCAAATACAGAATTTTCAGACTCCTTCATCCAAGGCTAGTCTGTTTATTCCCAGGCTTTCAATATTTTCTTATTGTTAGGAATTTAAAATGAACATTTTATTGTTGAGTTCCCTGGCAGCAGTCCATGTGAGTTGGGAGCGTAGTTAGAATACAAATGAGAAAATTAATTAGTTGGTGACAGTTTGGAATATTAGTTTTCAGCTGCCACTTTTTCTTAGGTCTTTTTCTAGATGTGCATGGAAGTGATTGACAGAGTACTTCAGAAATACATTGGATATTTAAAAAAAAAATCATACTGAACAACAATATAGTCTAACTCACTCATTTGAGGTAAAAAAAGCCCCCAAAATGCCATATTGTATTTAAGCTGTATGAGTACACTGCATAGAAAAGCAGTTTATCCTCTGTTCTGCCAGATTCCATCAGAAATCTCAAGTCTCACACGCTATAAAGAGGTTTTGATACTACAAAAGAATAAATTTATTGTTCTTTTTCCCCAACCGTCAGCTGCTGTATAGCAGCTGTCCAATATTACTGTCCAAACAGTGGCCTACAGATGTATTTTGTATTTAGTGTAAAAATCATGATTCTTGAAAAATAGATTTAATAAATTTACTAGAACATCTGGACAAGAGTAACATTTTAACCTGTGGAGCTTAACCCAAGTCAGTGCAAGGCAAATATGATACCATGGTGGCTTTCTACACCACAGTACTTCCACTTACTATCTTATATTATGTAACCTTGGCACTTTAAATTTCTTTTTCATCTCATTTACATTCTCCTGACATACAACAAAATCAATTTTCAGGTCTTGATAGAGTATTTGTAGCTCTACTGTATTATTGTGCAAATGCAAACATGCAGGTATCTTATTAAAATGTCACTGTTTCAGAGATATCTTTGGTGCAAATGTTATTTAGATGAAAACTGATTATCACAACAGTAACAGCTCTTGTTCTATAAGATTTCATTTTAGTCCTGTCTGTTTTAGAAGTCTACAGCTGTCAAACCTCGTATCTTTCTGTCTGATCCCTCAAGCAGATGCACTGTTTGTTCTTATAATAAAACATGTGTCTGTCCTTTAGCTGATTAGTGCATCAATGAGAACATAACAAGATATTCACTGTTTCCTAAGGTTTGCACATCATAGAGAACTTAAGCAGCTTTGTGAAACGAATCTGGTTTGCTAAAACCTCAAAACTGCAGAAGGATGGAGCTAGAGGAAGTTGTCATGCCTCGCATCCTGCAAAATTAGTGTATACAAGTGCCCCAGATATGCATCTTTCTCTGTGAAATCCTAGTGGTTTAGGTATGTCAAAACCTTACCAACCTATCTTTTCTAATTTCTATTACCTTAACTAAGAATCTGTTCTTAAACATACACAGACTTCCACAAATATTATAGTTACAATTTTAAAGAAACACAAATCTTCGCAGTAACTATATAAAGATGAAGGATATTAAGTCAACCTGCCCAGCAGTGGTGCCCACCACACAGATCACAGTCGTGGAGCACAGCACCCTGCCGTGCTCACACCAGAGATTCCTCTCTTCTCTGCTGCTCAGAACAGTCACCAAGGCAGTGCACTGGGCTGGGCATCCCTGGTGAATACAGCAAACCCCACACGTGTTCAAAAGTACATAAAAGTGTTCCTATTCTGCTTAGACTACCTGAGTAGTTAGATTTACATCTACTGGAAGAGAAGTATTACTGCTTGGTTCTGAGACAAGGACCTAGATTTCAGACTGGCATTTTGTTTTAGCTTACAGAACTCAGACCTGATTCCCAATCTTTAAGTGCTGTGTAGAGTCAACAATAATAATTTCCAAAATGAGAATGCATCTATGATAAAATCTGAGTTCAGAATCAAAGTGAAAGACAGAGCAAAAGATGATTTTTTACAGTGAGTTCCTAATGTCATTTTAATAAATTGATTTCTGTGAATTTCTATAAATTCCTTGACACAAAAGAACAAGTTTAGTAATGACTTTTGAAAATCTTAGCCATTCTTCTGCAGTATCTTAAAAGAGGAAAAAAAAGTCATAAAACACCTACAGCAGATAGTCTAAATATTCACTGCAATTAAATGCTGGATTTTATCTACTAGGTATAAAAAAACTGGGTCTAATGATGCATATACCAGCAACAATAGCTTGTCAACTGTTTGTGGAAAGCTTGCATACCATGTCCCAGCTGTCAAAACCTTCAAAGGAATGCTTTAGTTTCCTCATTTTAAACAAATTGTACAAAATGCATACGTTTCTGCCAGCTGCAAGAGGGGACCTGTTCGTGGACTGTACTCCAGGCACTTCGTGGGGGCAACACGGAAACCAGGCTCTGGGCTTCAAGGTGGCCCGCACACGGGAGCTCCTTCTAGAGACCCAACCTCTGCAAACCTCCCCGTCACCAGGGCCTCTTCAGAAAAATTGCCTTCCTCCAGCCCAGGGCCAGAAAGGGAGGAAGGCAGCAGCTGCACACATTCACACATCACCTGCGGGTCAAAAAGCAGCAGGGAAGGGGGCGAGCAGTGAGCTCTGGAGGTGGATCTCCCTGGCGAGTGGGCACCCCCCCTTCACAGCCAGCACAGCGCACTGTATACCCATGAAGCGTAAGGCAGGAGGAAAAGTAAAAGTAGAGGGACATACCGATACCTTCCCTGTCACTCAGGCTGTGTACATAGATGCTCGTGAATGTAAAAATCAGTTTAACATACCTTTTATATTATTTACCTTATTCCTGTACTGTTGAAGCAAATATACCGGAACAGCAGCAGGCTCCTGCCGTGGTTGGATCTAAGCTAGCTGGATTTAAATATTTCTTTGAAAGAATCTGTGCAAACAGTCAGGGAAATATTTAGAACAGCAAGCAGCAAAATCAAGGGAACAGGACCAACTGAGATAAGAAAACATGTAGCCATGTCAACACAACAGCATCTTCACAGTCGCTCAACCCATAACCTCGTAATAGAGTAGAAGTTCCTCAAGGACTCTCCCCGCTGCGAAAACAAGGAGAATCTTCTATTCAAAATAACCAGGAATAATAAAATATCTATATTTGTGCCAATCTATATAAGGGAATGTATTATATAAATTAAAATTGGCAGCAGTCAGACATATTAAGTCGGTCGTCACAAAGATCCCCTAAATTCGTATTGGTGCATGCAGCCATACAATTACTGACCCACATTAGGGGTATATAGCCTGCGAGATGTACACTCTCAACTCACTGCAGGGGACAGAAAGGGCTTATGGTAAAAGGTCAATGGTGTTAATTCTCTGTAAACAACTTTTGCTCATGAATCCTTAACCAATTCACATTTCATAACCACCTCCCCCTTTTCCTAAAATTCTTGCCCCAATTTCAAGGTGAAATAAAATCACTGTCACAGAACCATAGAATAATTTGATTGGCATGAGCCTCAGAAGGTCGCTCAGAAGCCTGCTAGGCTGAGAAGCCCATACAGTCAACATAGCCACAGGAGAAATAAAAAACCACAAAACAAACCGTGATATAAGCTTAGGTTAATGTACCTAACCTCTGTATGTCCAAAAGCACACTGTAACCAGTCACTTCTCCGTGTCAAAGGACCTAGTAAGGCATCACCTAAGGGACTTCCAAAGCCTCAATTACTGAACTAAATCTTTAAATCAAAAATGTCATATACATGGGATTTGCCTTCTTTTGCAGAAAGGATAATTTGAAACTTTAAAAGAATGCCTGCATTCCTTTAAGTTTTTCCTCTCTTCCTTATCTATATTCTGCTGCATCACAGCATTAACCTCAAAGGTCAAAGGACTAACAGTTTTTACTAAAGCAGTAATTCAACTTTAAATCAACTGCTAGGGAGTATATGGGAGTACAGCCTCTCTACCTGGCTAGAGGAAAGCATGACCTCCACAAATCTCCAATCTACACTGAACTGACATGTGTTTAACCATTTTAGTATTAAATCTGTTATATCCTCCAATGGTCTCTGCTCCTTCAAGATTTCACTGTCTGTTTAGAGAAATGATAAATGTAAACTCTGCATCCTGATTAATGAGTCACGAACACCACAAGAAGGCAGCAAGTGACCTTTTTGTTCATTTTTGCAAGCCTTTATAATCAGCATCACATATATTTTGGCAGAGTTTGTTTACTGAATCTGCACCGAAACAAAATCAATTTTAGAGTGCTGTTTCCTTCCTATTTTGGCTCTTCTGCAGGAAATGCAATGGTGTTATAGGTGTCTAGACTCCGATAGCTGAGTGCTCTGGTGCAAGCTCTATACGGCCACCTAACTCAAGTTAGTCCATCTAATCACATTGTGTCAAGGACTGCAGAAAAAAATACATACAAAGAGAATCAAGGAATAAGGTGTATAAATATTGGGACAAAACCCCAGAGAACTCAGAAACCAAAACCCAAAAGAGACAATTACAGAACTTTTATATAAAAAAGTAATTTAATGTCAAGTTTTTGCATTTGCAAGCTAGAATAGCAATGAAAATGACGTTGCAAAGTTACATGAAAAGCACCACATAGCTTATCCTGCTTTCCAGACTGTACTGCGGCTAACAAAGGAAGGAAGTCCTCAAAGGAGGATCCTCTCCAGCATGTTAAATATACCGCTCAATCATACTGCTTAAGGTTTCATATCTACTTTTAGAATGGCACCAAAGCACATAACAACTCGAGGTCTCTACATCTAAGCTTGAGCTAGTGATTTTGTTATCGGGGAGTCTGAGCAGCTAGACACAAACCCTGTAATAACATTAATTGACATACTGTAGATCAGCCACCGTAAGCAAACCTATAGTGTCACAAAGGCAAAAAGGTTTGTTTCGAGGCTAAAAACAGGTAACTGATTCTATCAACTCAGATTAAATCTGGACCAGGGATGTGCAGAGGAGAAGAGCAACCAAGTGGTGCCCTCTACTTCCCTCGTCATATCAGGTACCAGGCAATATTATCGTACCACAATGACAAACATATTCGTTAACCATTGGCAACAGGATGGATGTCAGAGCCACTCTTCCCCAACCTCTCCACAGGTGAGCACCTAAGGCACGGTGGGAACCCTTGAAGAGGCTGGAGAAGGAAGAATATAGCATATAGTAGCAAGCAGCTCAAGGAGAAAAATGATCTATGCTTAATTTTTCAGATACTCTATGGAAATCATAATTGCAATTAGTTCTGGGAATGGAGAAAACAGTGATAAACTTCAAACCTAACAAAGTCCTGAGGGACGATATATGGAAACAAGTATCCTAACTGACCTTCCTAGAAACTAAAGGAAAGGCTGCCTTGGAGCACTATAGTAGATTTTGATCTCGGGAAGGTCAAGACAAATTTGAGTCCATTAAGTATAAAGTGGATATATACTTCTATAAACAAAAAAGAATGTGATTTATGTTTTTTAAAAACAAGTGAAGCAGAATCTCTTAAAGAGATTTTGCAGGCTCTTTCTTGTGATTATAGGATTTTGCAGTATTTACAATAGCTGTGTAGTTACATATCCAAACAACGGTCACGCAAATCAGTTGTGCAGACAGAAGCACACTAATTTAAATATTTAAGAGCTGACTTTTCACAGCAAATTAGAAGATTTAGAAACAAAATCTACTAGCTTTCTTCTGCATACAAAAGGTTGATTTAGGAGAGACCTAAATGAATTAAGAATCAAATATGGTAATTCATATTAACTACACAAAAACCTGCCATTGAAGGTACAGCCATGGTTCAGAAAGTTTGGTTAAAATAAAGACTCGAGCACTAGTTGTTTCCAAAGGAAAGGGATCATCCTGGCAAAAGTGGTATTTTTATGACGATCCAGAGCACATGACGTTTATTCATTTACTTTGTATTTAGATGAGATAATATCTGGGGGTCTGTTTCCATCACTAGCAAATAAATGAATGAACTGTCTTTTTGCCTCAACTGATATTTTCTGAATGAGTGAGAACATTAGCTCTAAGCAAGACACATCGCAGCAGCATGCTGCACAAGGCTCTTCTGTACGTTCCTCTGTGCCAGCAGAGGAAATCGGTTTCCTGATTTTGCCACTCCATTTCTTTTCGTAGAAATCTGTCATGCCTGTTAAGATCTTGGCAATAGCAAAGACAATTGTGTGCTGGATAAGAACAGTTGTGACTACCGCCATCATTTCTGCGAGGAAGACGTTATGGGAAAAGGAAGCACCGTACAGCTCCCCCTCTCTCTTTGCATGCTGTCACAGAGCCCCTTCTCAGCCTTGCTCTCTGCTAGCCAGTCTCTCCTGTGGTGGGAATAGGTCATATCATCACTGCCAAGAACAAAACCTCTTTAGCAGCAGGAGCAGTTCCCCGAAGAGGAGGGTCATCATCGAACACATCAACAGGGCGAGCACCCTTCACCAGACCTGCAGAGTTAATTGCTCTCACTAATTCAGTATTTAATGCAAACTCTCTAGAGCTTAATGAAGATGTTGGTACAGGAACGAGGAGGCTGCACTCATACAGTTATGGCCACCCAGACTGCACCAATTCTTGGAGTAAAACACAACTTCATCACCAGTGATCTTAAGATGGCTTCTCTATCAAATGCACCTGTAATAGTCAAATTTTATGACAAGGCTGCCAGGTATGCTTCCAGCAGCAGCTCTAAGTAGAGCTGCAGTTCTAAGTGTCCCAACTTAAAATTCACAATCAGCTCAACATCACACTTGTATTAATAGCATTACGGAAAAACAGTACAACCCTTTATCATTATGAGATTTGTATACACAGAAACAATTTTGCTCTTGTGCACTCCCATATCTTTGAGAGCTGGGGGGAGGTAATATTTGCACAGAAAGGGGCCATCCATCTCATAAAACTTATATTCACTCCTTCATGTGGGCACCTGGAAAACAGGAAGGCCTCAGCCTCAACAGCTACAGCAAGACTTCAATGAATAATAAAAGTATTTCTCTTTAAGAGGGCTCAGGATTATCTGAGACAGTAAATCATGCCTCAAAGTTTTGCTCCGTACAGTTGGAAATGCAGTTGGTTGGCACCATCATCCATTCTATGTCCAGAAATGGGACAGCCCCCTCTGCACAAGGGTCCTCGCCTCGTTAGATTCAGGAGTGATGCAAGGAAGGACAAGCAGCTACGAGAAAAATGCAGGCAGTGTAGTGACTAAGTGCAGCAGACTTACAAGCCTCTGATCAGACTGTTGGGAGAAAGGGGAAAGAGGATGAAAAAGAAAAGATATACCACAGAGTCGCAATTACCAAAACCCCTGAGGAGAAAATAGTGAAATTATGGCAGTTCTCAGAAACACAGATTAAACGCTTATTTTAAAAAAAGGTAATACTAAAGAGCAAGCAAACTGGTTGCGAGTCTAATATCAGCTTCATAAGTATCAAATGAGAGAGGTTTTCAGTTACTTTGTGTACTGAATACAAACCAAAGTCTAGAGATTAAATGTCAGCAAATGAAGGCAAAGAATTAATCTATCATGCTGTATCACCTCACTCCCACATCACTAACAAGCTACTATCTATCTTATCTCTGCTTCACTTATTGACGGTCTCCATTTGTTTCATCAAGAAAAGGGACAATCCATTCAGGTCTCAGCATACATCATCCTAAGCAGAAAGAAATACTTTGCAATAAATGGCAGCAAAGTGATTGACTTTGTGTGCTTTAAGCAGATTATACCTTAGTTTTGGCACAAAAGTAGGTACTACGGAATTATTAAAAGCATTATTTTCTGCCCTTTTTAATATACGTACGTCTCAAACATGCACACTCAACCTACTCCCTTAGGAGAGCAGCAGGAACTGTTCCTTTTTCGTACTTCTAGAGAAGAGAACCAAGTCAGAAATTGCTCTTTCACAGCCCACACCAACACAGCCAGCTGCTCGCGCCAGCTGCTGGGCTGCAGGCTCCCTTCTCTGCACCTTTGGGTAAGATGACGCAACATCTAGGACAGCTCTCCTCGCACTGTGGCTTGCAACACGAACTTTTTTATTGGGACATGTCTTTCAGGGAGAACAGGCTTTCAAGCAGACAGTAATGTCATACACAGCCAAAAAGCTGCATTTCAGAGCTTCTTGAGAACCATTGAGAACAAATTCTATTGAGGAACCCAGTACCTACATGAGGTTCCTCACAGGGGAACAAGAGACATTGTTTTTTATAATCAATGGCTGGAGGAGACAAGTTTGTATTTATTCATTTCATACCCATAGCTCATGTTCTTCAGAAAAGCCTTGTAGTGACTAAGGCATCTGTCCTCAACAGACAGGTAGCCATAAAATGAGCAATCTCAATAAAACTTAGCAAATTCGTAAGTTTTGCTCCCTTTTAATCTGTGAGATGCAACACAACAAGCACATACAATAAGAAGCGGATAGGTTTGTTGAGCAAGAGTTTGCAAGGTACCTCCACAAAGATTATTTGCATGTGAAACAAAAAAAAACAAGTGATTCCTTTCTTTTGGCAACTGCCACTGCACTAGGTGTCAGATTGTTGAACAGGAGAAACTAGGTAATGAATGTCAAAAGAGAACGTTGGATGCTGTGGTAGTGGCAATATTTACACTGTATCCATTAGATTTTGAAGTCAAACGTCCCTGAAGTGTAGAGATGTTTTTGTTGCTTTACAATACCAGCAGACTTATGCACGCAGAGCTGCTACAATTCATCTTCAGTTTGTATTCAAAATTATTTCTACGTAATTGCAAGGTCCAAACCCCTTTCTTTTAATTGAAAGCCAAGATTTCTTCATATATTTGTGTAAAAGGATGATTTTCTGGCAAACATCAAGGCCAAGGCCAAAACCAGAACAAATATATCATAAAGTACACAAGATCCCAGGTCCAGGTCACCACCAGAGACTGATAATAGACTTGATGGACCATGAGCCTGTGTCAGCGTGACTGTACTCAGTCAGCAGGGAAGACGTAGGCAGTGAAAGAAACAGACTGCAGATTAGAAAGGAAAGGAGAAAAAAGATGTAGGCAAGTCAGCTAAATAAAGAGGCTTCTCAACAAGTTTCCTACTAACGTTTTGTCCTGATGGCATGGACAAAAAGAAATACTTACACCTTGCCAGGTTGACTACTCTGCAAACAAATATATTGCAAGCTGGGCTGAGGAGATGTAAAATCAATGCTATAAACATGTGCCAATGCTAATATGGGCTCATATTTCTACTCTTTACAGCATTTAACCTGCACCTCAGAGAAGTCAATAATTATTACATCAGTAATGAACACTAAGGCCACTGTGGCAACAGAGAAAACTTTGTAGTTTTGTTATGACAAAGTCTGATGAAGCATGGAATTCTAAACCAGAACTGGACAATTTGGCCAAAATTCTGCCCTGCCTACCTGCACACTTACCAAGTGTGAGTTTGTGCTGCATTTATTGCTGTAACTAGAAGTGGAGAGTTACTGGATTTCAAAAGAAAAGCCAGAGAACAGAATGCCAGAAAGTTAACTAATAGTAAAGTTCTGATAAAAGCCTTAGTCATAACAGAATAATCAGATAAAATCAGAAGGTGAATAAATTCACTGGTAAATCTGAGGAAACAACTTTTCTGATGCTGAAGGAACAGCATAAATTATTTGCTAATGCAATACAGTAGTCACTCTCTAACGCATGACTGTACTTTCTCATATAAATGCAGTATAATTAGCTAAAATAGTAAAGTGACAAATCCCATGTGTTTATCAGAAAATATATAAAGCAAGAAGATAAAAGTGACTTTACCTGGTAGTATTTCAAGATTGTTCCAGTGTGTGCCAGACATCTGCAACAGTTTACATTCATGGAAAAGGGATGGACTTTGTTGATAAGCACAAAATCGGAATGATATGAGCCTTGGCTTAGTCCCTAATGCTAAACTCTCTGTAAATGTGAAAGCTGGGCTCTGGAGATAGCAGACAAATGTCATATTTGAACAAACGATACTGGGAAAAACTAACTGGAGGTCCCAGAAATAGAACTATAGCAAGGGAGCAAAACCACGAGGGTAGTTACTTCCCCAATAGATCCTTCATTTGGAACAAGATGGAGGAACACAGATTAGAGACATCTCTGTATTGCTCAATCACAGACAGAAAACCACTTTTAATGGAATTATAGAAGTCTGAGATATAATAGGCATATTTAGGTCACCCAGGCCATCCTCCATCACTTCTGGAACTGTGTTACGCCACGTGACAACGGTCTCAGTGCTTTGTTCAGGTTAGTTTTACATGACAAGAGGAGGCTGGGAATATGCAAGAAGGCAACCCAAGTATTCATTTCACTGACTTAGATGAAATAATGACGTTAGCGTAGCCAGTAACTAGCCAAGATAGCTGTTGAGTACGGCCATTTTAATGTTATGCTTAATGGGACACGGGAGCTCAAATCACTGTACTCAAAATGTTTGTTCCTCACGGGTATATTTTTCCTACATTTTTCTAGACCCTGTTTTTTGACATGCTTCTCACTACTGTAATACTTAACATAGAATTTTACTAGGTAACCGATTGATTCTTTTCCAGATAGGTTTTTTTTGTGGTTGTTGTTATTAGTTTAATTAAAAGTATAGGCACTTAAATATCTCCCAATTTTAGAAACACAATTACAAAAAAAAAAAACCACAACAACCAAACCAGCAGCATAGTTAGATAATTTTCTGCTGGGCCCTCCCACTGACCTGCTATCATCAGTGCTGCCGTTATGTTATGCTGTTATGTCCACACAAACACAGACATTTCAGTTTCTCAGAGTTCTCACCATTACCCAGGTTCTCATTACTCCAGAATCACTAATGCCTCTTTCCTGTATTTTTGGTGCCATCTATTCAAACAGCCATTTGCAAGCCATGTTAGTCTCATCTTTCTTCATTTATTAAATGAGTCTGCTTCCTTCTGAGCAATGTTTGCTTTTCAGTACTAGTGACAAATGTACTAGGAAGTCATATATAAGTAGGCTCACATAGACACCAACAAATATCTGTCTTCCTGTGCAGTTAAAACTGTCAGACAGATTAGAATGCACTTTTTTTGATATTTTGCTATTTTAACCTTTCCTTTTCAAGTCTTAACCAAGGTCCTACTTAGTTTTGTTTAATCCTTTCTTCTCATATGACCAGAAAAATTTTAAGGGACCTTTATAAATATTTTTTGCAGATAAAGTCTTAAAAATCCCACAGGTTAAACACAAGCAAATCCGGGTTTTCTTTGGCAACAGCTAACAGCTTTTCTCTACAATTTTTTTCCCAGGAAACCCTGCAAGTTCAAATCTGCCATCATATCATATACACGGCCTTAAGAAGTAATTCTGGGAAACATCATGAATCCCTCACTGTTTTGAAAAGCCTGGCTTTACAGAAAGGAATTAAGAATAAGAAAACTTGGGAGCGACTGGCAACAGCAAGACTTCACAGAAGACTCAGGAGAAAAAATAATATCCATTCTTCCATAAAACTCTTAAAATACTGTTGAGAGTGAAGTAGGATCTGTTCCTTGCTAGATGACAGCTTCAAAACAAAAGTAGCTCAGTAACCAGCAGATATGGAGAAACATTGCTACAGTCAGCATATGGGAATGGCTCAACAGTGACTCTCAGAACAGAGACAAGCGAATTAAATTTAGAAAGAAAAAAAAAAAGGGCGGGGTGGCGAGGAAACAAAGGAAAGTTTTCAATCTTAGAGCCAGCTGTATTTCTAGGTCCAGGGAAGGCAACACTACTACAATAGGAAAGTAAATGTGAGTTACTGGGTCAGGAAACTCTATGTGCCAGTACCCAAAATACAGCATCTATTAGAACAATTTTGGCTGTGCCCACTGCCGGCAGGACAAAGCACTAAGCCCTTTTGCAGCAGCACAGGCAACACATGCAGCTTCATCCTTCTCACCCACCTGAGCGGTGCAAGTGCAGGACGAGCTGTGCAGACCCTGCAGGAGACCCAAGGAGCGCTGTGGGGGTGCTCAGGGGGGGTCTGGCAACTGTTGAACAGAGAACTTGAAAAGAAGCAAAAATATCTGAATTTCCAAAGAAAATCATTCAGCAACACTCAGCACAGCTGCTGTTTAATAAATGAGGTCTCAATTATTTATTTATTTAGCAGAAGTCACACAATGTGCAGTTGCCAAGTCCTGCTCCAAAAGAAAGGATTTTCCATTATCTCCTACTCCGGTGGAAAGTCTTTTACCACATAGCAACGCATCCAGAAGCTGCAGTACATCTGCAACTGGATATAGGTTCTCATTTATTTCTTATTCCATTTCTCGTAATCATCTCTGAATATCAGAGATACAGCTTTCCTGTGCAACATATGCAGTACCTTCCACAAAACTTAAATATTGGGAAAGGACCTGTTGTATCTATTAGTAATAAGCTGGGAAATAACGTAAAAAGCGACAAGGCAGTTTGTGTGGGATCACCAGCAATCTCTGGTACATGGAGAACATGACATAAAAACTGCTGCTTCACAGCCTGGTGCTTACTAAAAATTAGATAGAAATGTCTGAAAAATAAGCTGGTGCCGAAGTAAAATAATTCAACTAAAAAGTGAAACTTTTCATACAAAACCCACCCCAATTAATTTTGACTCATTATCCTTCCTCCCTTTTTATCATACCTTTCTCAACACAATCCCTATACAGTATAACTTCTTCAGGGTCACTCTTTGAGAAAACTGCTTATAACAGTTTCTTATATTTCATTGCTTCACCGAGCCTCACAATATCTGTTTTAGCCCAGGACAGAGGGCAATTTTGCTATTGTGAACAGCTAAGCAGAAAGCATACAATATGATTTATGAAATCTCCAGCATGTCAAGGCTGGGTTTTGTTAACCCCACATTACTATGTCTGCTTCTCATTCCACCTGTTTAATTTGACTTCTTTAAATATTTGTCACAGAAATTGATCTAGAGTCACCATGAAAAACTGATTTAAAGGACAAAAGTACATAAATCTTTATAAGCAGTTCTAAAAACCATTGCACTAGGTACCCTTAAATATACACAGTTGTAAATGTCCAACCATTTTCCAGTAACAAGTATGAATACCACAAGTTTGTTCTTCCATTTCCTATAACTATCATTAAATATTAAGGAGCAAAATCCTTGAAACCACAGCCCACAGAAGACTAAGATCCCAGAGGGAAAAAACTGAGAAACAGAGCGTCGTAGGAAATTTGTGCATGCTTTGTTGGAAGACCACCAGGTCTTTAGGCTACATAATCATCTGCTAATATCGTAACATCACATCAGACCATCCAGACAACTGCAGAACAAAAATGAAGAATATAATTGCTTTTTGCCAGACAAAGTTGCAATCAGGACATACCGCAGTGTTGTGTTTTAAAGACAAAATTCATAAAAATGACTGCATTCCAAAGTAAAATATGGATGACCCCATAAATCACAGCTGTAGTTTTAGCTTGCATAGCAGATTTACAGAAATGGGTATAGCTACACGTTGACAGCTATAAATTTGATTTAGAAAACATTCCTCTTCTTGTTCATGTTCCTAGTGTTGTGCGCTGCTTTGCATTGCTGTGGACAATTGAAGTGACAGCAAAACTTTACTTGGAGCAACAGCAGGAAAAGGGTTTAGTTTAAAAATCACTGCACATTTTCTACTTTTTATGAAGGTATAAGTAGCCTCAGGTTTTAAAAATACAGTACTACACATTCCAACTCCTTTATTTAGTAATTCCAACAGAGAACAAATCAAACAAATTTACTGGGTTTTTTCCCCTTTCAAGCAGTTTAGAGAATTCCAAACTTGCAACTTAAGGTTAAATTATATCTTGAGAAAAATGTGACCAAAAAGGTGGAACAATCTGCCAAAGCAGCACCAACTTCAGTACGCACCATGTGCAAATGAGCTCCTGTAGTAGCACCATTCCCACTTTACTTCCCACCTTCCTCATCACAGATTCAGGGAAAGGGAGAACACTAGAGCCACAGCCAAAACGCTATCAGATACTACCCATTTCTAGTCTTTGTAGCTATGTGGAGTCAAATGGTGGTTACAAAAGCAACATTTAAATTGTTTTCACTTAAGCCAGGAAGCGGGCTCAAAGGAAAATGGGATTTAAACTATAGTTTTATGTCACCATCAGGTTTAGCATCAGATTTGTCTAACTATAACTATGCAATCCTGAATGGGTAGAGAATGACTCCACGGTGGGGATTAATTTTACCTCCTTTCTGGTGCATCCCTTGGATTCTTTGGGTATGTAAATTAAAAGAATGGTACTCATCTCCATTTTCTTTTGTCTTTGCTGCTCCACAGCACTTGATAGCTTTAAAGTTGTTTAAAGATAGTTTAAAGTTTCTAAATTCAGTAGACAAATTTCTGCTTCTAGATTAATGAAGGCAATGGAAACCAACAAAAAAAAAACCCACCCTGGTAGTCCTGAAGAAGGAAAACCAAACTCTCCCTTGACCTTTCCCACTGCCTGCACCAAATCAAGCTGTTCACCGTAACCACATCTCACCAACTTCTATTAGCAAGTCTCAGAGTGCCTGGGTAATTGCCTTCCAGGGCAGCCCCATTCTTCCCCAGTTCCTCACAGGTGACCATGGTCACCTGTGCATTATGCTTCTCAATCTGAAGCACTGTACCATTCTGCATCATTGCCACAGAGTGCACCACGGAGGTGTAGTAACCTGGAGCATCACATTTCTTTTCCTGAATTGGCAAAACCTCTTTGGTGTTTGCCTTTTGCTAATGGATAAAAATGGATTTTTACAGGTGGGGCTGTTGTTTCTGACTCATTTTCTCTAATTTACACGAAGAAAAGGTAGACTTTGTAATTTGTTTAACCAACTGCTCATCACCTAACTGCTGATCCTATCAGACCAACAGGGATGATGAGGGGAAAGTGAACAAGGTCGCCTAAATAGATGGAAGTGGATCAAAAGAAGACAAATTACTGTAAAAGCACTTGTTTAGTCAAAAACAACAAAATTTTGTAACAATCATGCTCTGCTGCATTCACAATGAAGCTCATAAGGAGAAAAAACAACCAACAATATCTATGTCTCAAAGCTGACACCTGACTCCACAGAAATAGAACAGAGCTTTGAGTTTTCAGAGCTCACGTGCAACGGTCTTTTCCATGTATAGGTAATCAGGATTACTTTGAGATACAGCCCAGAACCAATGAGATTGTGTTAGTCCTAGTAATTATAAATATTCTGAGCTATTGCATGACCAGAAAGTATTCATAAATTTCTGGGTTTAGCTGAAGAAAACTATTCTCCAGTCATCTGTTTACCATTGTTAGAAGAAATAATACAAAAGGCTGCGGGCGACCAACTGTACCTTACAAATGAAGAAATGTCAGCCTACTACACACTCAGCTTTCATTTTACATCAAAGACTTTTGGGTAGGAAACTTTAAAGCAAACATTTTGCAACCAGCTTGTATTTTGTTACATAATTAACAGATAACAATTGGACACATCAGTATATAAACATGTGAGGAAAAACTAAAATAAAAACCAGACAAGATCCAAAATTAGCACAGAAGATTATTCTTCAAGCTGCAAGCACAGAGCCAGGGAAAAAAAAAATAAAATGTTGTGGAGGATGAAGTTTAGGTATGAAAAGGCACAGGGGGAAACGGCAGCAATGCAAAAGCCTCTCCCTGAGGACCTGCTACTGTAGACTGAGGTTTCAGAGTTCAGAGTTTTCAACAAATGACAAAAAATTCTAAAGCAATAACAGAAATATAGAATCCACATTTGATTTTAAACATAAGGTGTAACCACACCACTGAATTTTTGTTTTCTTTGCATCATTTCCCCTCAGAGCAAATACACATAAAGACATATCTTTAAAATCCAGGAGACTACATTCCTTGAGGAAAGATTTTATCAATAGCAAACAACAAAACAGAAGCATTTACTATTTTAATAAAAAATTACCATTTGCTTTGTTTTGTTGTTTCCAAGATGCTGATTTTCTTCTATAGAAACATTTGCATTAATCTTATCCAGCAGTCCATTTTTTTACCCTGAAGTTAGCTAAACTTCTCTTGGGCTAATAGTACTGCTGAAATTCTATATGACAGTGCTGATACAGCTGCTCACTTGCATGTTCAAGCCTGCATCAGTAACGAATATTTCTCAAGCTGCTTTGAAGCTTTGGTTACGAAAATAAAATGAAATGTGATTACTGTCACAGTAATACTGCCAAATTTCTTAATGAGACAATATTCTTTGTCTCAGACGAAATTTTACAAATAAGACAAAACCATGATTAACACTTAAATTAGGCTTTGCTGTATTATATTATAGATTAAATTTATGCAGATGTGTCCTTTTCCCTCATCCTTCACAACAACTTTCTTCAGATATTTTCATTTTCTTAATCTAGGTACAAATCTTGAAGACAAAATAACTGAAAAATAGACCGATACTAACGATGCCTTGGTTTGATGACATCACTTTGTCCTCTCTACATCCCTAATCTTTCATTAAGCATCCCTCACGCTTTCTCCCCCATCCTCCTTCCAGAAAACCAGCCAGATCTTCCTGTAACATCAAAAGCAGAAATAAGCCCAAACTGAAACATACAACCCTAACACCCATAACATCCTGGCAAATTCAAAGTAGGAATTAATGTATTTAATTTATTGTACCAAATACATTACAAAATAAGTCTCATTCAGAAAGACTCATGTTGCAAAAGCATGGCACGGGTCAGGCCTGAGGGCACCACCAGAAATCCATGCGTGGAGCTGATTGCGTCCACCTCCACCATCGCAGGCTGAAGTTACAATCCTGTATCTCAGTACCATGACAGCTAAATTCTCTCCCAATGTTCTTTTAAATGACACCATAATATTCCAGAGATTCAAAGGGTCCTCTAAATCTCCCTTTTTAAAAGGCACAGAAAGCTGAACGTATTGGCCCCCAAACCTTTGATTTCAGCTCTTCCGAGTTCCATACGTCTGTTGGAAAATCCTTAGAGATAATATATATTAATATCATCACTGTCAGGGTTTCTGTATTACTTGTGCAGAATACTGCTAATTTGCAGAAAAAGATATAACAGTGAAATATGGGTCCACATTTCTCTGTGTTTATGTATACATATGTAAAGATATTCGCTTAAAGGGAGTATGTTACAGAAAATCCTCTAAAATACAATTCATGTCCAAATATTATTGTGTTATCAGTGTGGGGTTTCACCCAACAATTTCAACTGATTCATTTTAATTATTTTTTCCAAATTTACCTTATTTTTTAATGAGAAAAAAACCCCAAATCCTATGCATCTTAAGTTACCATAAACTATTCATAACCCAATAAATGCAAAACGCCTTAGAAGATATGAAGGAGTTTAAAAAACAGTTTCAGCCTAGCCAGTCATGTTTCCTCACTGAGCTGCTCAAGAAGGGCCAACGCAGCACTGAGGAAAAGTATATGGGTCTGAAAAAAAGATGCAGCTTGTATTTAACTTACGTAATTAGTATCTACAAAATATAAAATCCATTTACTCAGACCAGTAAGAATAAAAATATTGTAAGATATTGAACCATTGCTTGAATTCATTTATTTCTTCTTTGTGTATTTGTAGTGATATATTTGAATGACTAAATTAAGCTCTTTGACCCTACTGACAGACCGGCTCCTATTTTCTGCAAGCCTGCCTTTCCATGGTCAGGGGTCTCCAGAAAATGGGCTTACATTTGCTGAAATAAGGAAAGAGTTGACAAAAGACCATCCTTCCCGGGTCTCCCAGTGCTGAGCATCGTTGCTGATGCAGAAAGGAGCAAAGACTTGAAGCTCATGCCTCTCCTATCTCAGACAAGTAGCACTGATCAGTAACAAACTGCTTGCACATTCAATTAATAACTGTCCAGATGAAGCTGGTGAGTACCATCTTAATTACTGGGATAGCACCATCTGACTTACCAGCCACTTCAGATGAGTTTCAAGGGAAGACTGACAGATCCTGCTCCACTGTTCAAGGCCCAGTGATAACAGTTCCTTTAAGTTCAATTTTTTTTTGTGGGTACAGCTGTTTTTTAGGCTGACACAGTACTTATCACTTCACAGTATTTTTGAAATTCTGCTACATATTGCAAACAAGTGAATAGCATGTAAGTCAAAAAAGTAATAAATTCCATTGTCATGTTTTTGTGCTATTTGTTTGGCAGGGAATGTGGGAAGATGGAAGACAAGGTGAGCAATGACAAGGATGTTTACCAGAGCCACCCAATAATACAAGATGGAGTTACAGAGCTCACATTATTCAGCCTGGTCTTGGGACTCATGGTGATGTGTTTCAACCTTGTAAGGATGTGGATATGAGATTTAGAAACCCTGCCTAAAACGTTTTTTTCCAAATACGATGCTGTCGGGTTTGGGATTTTCCCAGAACTCCCACTTCCGTTGTTTTTCTTTCACTAATTTACTAAACTTCAGTTCTATTCTCTTCCTTATTTGCCAAGTGTTTAAGTACGTATAATTCCTTCTGGCTTTTCTCTAGTTTCATGAATCACTGTGCCATATTTAAACAAGCACAGAGAGAATTCAACTGGGTTATCTGCCCGAGTTGCAGTAAGAAGTTGATCCTAATGTTACGGCTCAAATTGCTACATTATTACATTCCTCAGACAATTTACAAACAAATAACTTGAAATTAAAGTAAAATTATTTTCTAAAGCTAGGCAAGATTTCTGATATGATAGGTAAAGGATAGACAATCAAGGCTCCTATATTTTTTAAAAAATATAGAGCAATACAAAGAAATGAAGAACAAGAAATAAGCACCATTTTTTCTATTAGCTTCTCAAAAATCAAATCACAGCGTTGGTACACATAGTTTTCAGATGATGAGCAAATCATGACTACATGGTCAGTTGCTGATTATTTTTCCTCAATAATAATAATGACAACAAGCATTATCAGCCCTTGTATTTAATCAGACCACTTGAATTACAGACACAGATTACAATCAATAACTGCTGGTGACTGAGGTGATACGGATGCCGTCAGTACACATATCAGGATAAATCACTGTGACTTTCACCCCTCTGCCTCCAGATGATACATACCAGCATGCTTCAAGGCAGATGTTGCTATGGTGGGAAAAGTTCAGTTTACTACATGGCACTGAAAGGCTGACAAAAAGATCAAAACAAAAAGTTATTACAGCAAAGGAGCAGGGAACAAAACCACATCCTATAAACTTTACCTGCTATTTAAGAAAAAAATCTTTTTTTTCTTAAAATGTTTGATAATAAGTTCTTATTAAACTGCTTGATAGTGACTAGAGGCAAAGGGCTTATTATATTAATTGCTATCATCTCGCCATTACCTTGCGCCCCTTGCATCTGTAGATTTTATCCATCTATTGCCTCATCTTAAACATAGACTGTAAGACATTTAAAGAACACGTGTTTTTATGATGTGTACAGGCTGTGGCTAGAATAGCAAGGTCATGTTTTCTAACTGGCCTGCAGATACCCTGCAATACCAACATTTAATAATATCTAGGGAGGAAAAAAGCAACCTAACTAATTATGGGAACAAGCTCTTCAAAGGAAGAAAGATTTTCCAGGAGAGAAGGGCTGCTGTTACAGCTGGTGTCAGCAATATTCGGAAACTGAGGGACCAAATGTTAGCTGGGACATTCCAAATGAATCCTGAACTATAAACCAAATGGTAATAAACAAAGCTATTTGTCAGTTGACCCCCCCTGGATGTTGTTAACAGGCAAACAGCATGCCCATAGCCTATGGCAACCCGCAGACTCCCAGTGATAAAACCATGACAGCTAACAGATGAATCCTTTCTGAATTCTATTAAATAAATTAATAATCTTAGCAGCATCATTACAGCAAAACATCCATCTTCTGCAACAGCTGTTCCTCTCTTGCTTGTTGCATTTATTTTCTGTGCTCTTGCCATGCCTTATGCAGTACAACTTAGCTCACACAGACTGAGCTTCAGTGTATCAATGGCAAACCTATAAAAATAATTTGCATTTTCTATGCAGTTCCATCAGTTTGTGCAAAACACCAGCTTTTCCTTGAACAGAGAAATACGTCTAGCTGCTCTGTCTCTAAAGTAACCAACAATAAAATTTGGTACTGTCTTGATGAGAATTGAACACAGAGCCCAAAAAATAGACAACTGTTTCATCTAAAACCTTTTCTGAATCTTTCCCAAGCTATTAAATTAAATATATTATGTTCTACTTCCGTCTTTAGCTGACTGTCTAATGCTAAAAAACAAATTTGTTGGAAGTCAAATTATCCTTTAAAATGTACCCACTGCTATCAAGTTGCTTCCGAGTTTGTTCCAGAGTTACAAGCTGCACCTCTGTAAACTGAAAGTAAAAATACTCCTAGCATCCTTAGGAGAGCATTTCCAGGAGAACACAGCCAAGATAAACAATAAACAACTGGCTTATGAAAGAGGCATGACAAAAAAAGGAAAAATTTCTCAGTTCACATTTAGCCCAATGACCACTTCTCCAAGTTGCCAGCTCCATTTGAATTCACAGGCCAGCACAGAGTAACCGGTTGTGATACTGTGCACTTGTGTCTTGTGGGAAAATCTCCTGGAGGGGGAACTGGAGAAAACTGGGACCTAACCGAAGTTGTAGCATTACAGAAACCCTTTTAGGATAAAATAGAATTGCCACTTTCAGGACACTTGGCATGCACACAATCTACTCCACCACGGTTCCCTAGGCAACCCCACCTGCTATCCTAGAGGAACAGTGGAGCAGAGCGGAGACACTGTGGTCCAGGCTCCGCTGTACTCCCTGCAGGACTGGAACTTGATGGTACCACACAGCTGATAAGCTACATAGCAGCTTTCAGATGGGAGATACAAGACGTCCATTGTTGAGCCAACAACTCTCGTGAAACCACCTTTCTGAGATGAACCTTGGCCACTGTAATCTCATTACAAAACTGACGCGCACCTCCATCCCAAAGTTATCCACCTCCAAGGTATGATCACCCCTCACCAAGCATGCACTTTATATTTTTTATTGGCTAATCTTTAAATGAGAAGAGAGGGGAATTTTACACCAATCAGTAATAAAAGAATGTATGACTAGAGTCACTCAAGCTCCATCCGAGAGTGAAGTATAAAGAGTGGACTAATGAGGGGAGAAGTCAGGGAAGGCTCCATCATAACTTCTGGGATCAACGGGCCGAACCTGTCTTCTCCCCCACAGGGACGCCTGCTGGGTAAGAGCATATTTATCTTAGCTGTGCTAAACAACTACCTCACACTAGCTGTCACTGGTTGCACGTAGTTCAGTTGTATATTACTTCAAGCTTGTTTTTGCAGGCAGTCCCTATCACCAGCGATCACAAACATCAGTTTGTCACAATTTCATAACAATAAACAACATTATTCCATAAACCGTTAGTGTTAGCCCTTCATGGGCACTAGCAGTCACCAGCTGCAGGTAACATACAAATAAAGTGGGAAGACCAACCGAGGGGTCCCCCAGATGCAGTTGGCACATTTCCCTGAACAAGTCGGTCGAATCGTCCTCCGATCCAGCACGAGCATTCAGTGAAGGGTCCCTAGAGCGGGACACCGACTGACTGATTGGGCACAAGGGTCTTGGCTTTCCTGGGGTGCTGACAGACAGATCAAATACTAGGGGCTGAAAAAAATCGCTACACACACACACACACCAACCCCATCCGCCTTTTTCACAAGACGTATGTGATTCTGGATGTGGGCAGTTTTGTTTTGCTTTACCCACTACATATTCTTCCTAAAGTTGCATGGAGAATTTAATTAAACACACTTTTCTATCTCAGATGAAATGATCATACATAGAAACCTTAGTAACCTTTGAATCATTAAAATCACATTTTACTTTTTGGTGACACCTTCTGTGTTATATATGCAACCAAAGTACTACTTGGCAGAAGTTTCAAAGATGAATAAAAATGCACAAACCACGGGTGCTTTTTCTTCTAAGAGCTCTGACGATTTCTGTTGATGGTCCTATTATAGACAAGTATTTAGCATTAAATAAACAAGCTTAGCATCGTACAAAGCCTCCTGTTTCATCCCCTGTATAGGATATAATGCTTTTCTCATGTGTATTTAATCTTGCAAATCAAAGAGGAGAGACCCCCGAGTTCATTTGCTCTGCCAGTCCTTCTATGCTGTGATTTCCCATTGCTGCAGCAACAATTCCTGTAACTTTTTTTAATCCTGTTTTTGCAGAAAAAGCTTCTCCTACGGGCATAAGTTGTGGGGCCTCTCCATGTTTGATCTGCCAAAAAATCCTTGTGTAGTTTAGATTTCCACTTACACATTTGTTACAAACATATTCTAACGCAGAGCATAATTTGCCTCAAATTTTTGTAAGGTACTTTTCATATTATTCTCTCTTTCCCTGAACTAGCCAGAAAGTTCAACATTTGGCAGATTTTTGTCCTATTTTTAATAAATGTCTTTAAACTTTTATTTCTCTACTGAAACATTGCTATTAACGCACAGTTAAATTACTTATAAAGTACAATACTCTGTATTGGAGAAATCATCTCAGTGGTACACTTGCAACAGCACTTATGGTAGAAGCATCTCAGAGCTTTGGAAAAGCTTCAGCAGCTGTATCAAAATGAGAAACCTAACGCACAAAAATTCTGTTCTGGGTCTGGCTCTGCTACTGACTCACTGTCTAAGATTTAACTCAGCTCCTCTCTTTAGGGCATACATATAAACTGCAGATAAGAGTACTTACCCAACAACCATAGAACATAGATAAAAATTATGGCTGACAACGTAGTTGGCATGGATTTTGCAGTGAAACTAATTTAAAATCAAATGAAAAAAGTAACCCTTTACACGTCCTTGAAAAATCACATGATACAATTGCTACATCATTATTTTACTTACATTTTCACTGTCTTTACTGGGTATCTCACACAGAAGGAAAACCATGTAGAAATAATATGTTGTGGAAAATGGCATTTTGTATAGAAAGACACTTTCACAAAGCTTACAGTCCCAAAAGTCAAGAAAATGCAGGGTTAGTATGCTGCAGATTGCCTATATGCATCTCTTTTCAATGACAGGACAATGTTCAGGTTCTTCTGCTACAGTATTAGATATATAACACAGAGCAAGTGGCAAACATTTTTCCTTGAGCATCCTACAAGAATGTTTAACAGATTTCCCACTCACTGCCTGAATAGTAGAACCAAAAGAAAAGCTAAAATTTACTATGCCTAATCATTTAGCATACCATGCCTACATAAGCATCTTGTCATTAAAGAGCTTTAATGATCATACAACAACGAGAAAAATAATTTTAGTGGTTTATAATGTTGGGAGAACACAGTTAAGCCTAGTCGTTCCCATCTGCTCTAATTTATATCAGAGTACCTATTCTTGTCTTCTGTGTCTATAAGATGATGTTTATCTCATGCGAGGAAGCATTCCCAAGGGCTTCTTTTTCCTCTATTCAGTGTTCCAAAGTAACATTGGCTATCAGGAGGACTACTTAATGAAGTATTATCATATTTAGATGTTGAGTTTGAATTTCCTTCCATTAAGGCTGAAATACTCTTCATCCACCCTTTTGGTTTCCTACCCACATCTGCTCTGGCATAGGAATTCTGTTACAAAAAATATTCCCATTATTTTTTTCCAGATATTCCCCATAATGTTATTATGAAATCATTAGAAGCAGACACATTCAGCCAAATGCAAATCATGTGAAAAGTGTAAGACCTAAATATACATTACACAGTCATAAATGGAGAAATTCAGTAAATTGTCAATTACCAATACAGAATTCCAAAGCTACAGATACAAAGAGGAGGACATTTGGCCTCCAAATCATGTAAACAGTCCATCATCACATCAATGTTTCACCAAAAGGACACTCAAACCAAAGTTTCAACCAGAGGCTTTTAAGTAATCCTAAAATTCCTGATTTCTTCCTGAAGACTACCACTGACTAGAAAACTAAACTCAGTTTCTCAGCAGTAGAGTTGCAATTTTAACAACAACAAACATGAAGACCTTTTTTTAACAAAGGAAGGTGCACATCTACAGCAGGAGTCACATGGAACTTGGGGACCTAACACCAAAATTACACAGCTACAATGTCAGTTCCTATTTTACCCAAATTCCATGGTACTTTATTTTTTAGCTTCAGCATCCTTACATGTCCCCCTTAAGCTGTTCCTCACAGTTGATAAGATACCACGTGGCACAGTGCCTGGCAGTAGCACAGAGCGGGGAAAGTCTCCCCAGTACCTAGGAAGGGCAGTCCAGGTTCTGCTTCCAGAATGCTCGTAGATTTTATTTAATGATGGTTCAAGATAAATTATGTATTTTACGTAAAATACAAAAAAGATTACTAGGAGGCCCTTTTCATGAGGAAGACTGTCACAGCACTCTCCAAACTAGCCGGCTACAACAAGGTCTCTTACCATCTCACACCAGCACACTCTTCATACCAGTCCCTCTGCTGCCTTCTCCTCATCTCGTCCCTCCTCACTCAGGGCATGGTCGCTCTCTCCTCTTGCTTATTCCTCTCTCTCTTTACTGGCTGCTCTCTCTTCTTTGGCTCTCAACCACTTAACTTAATCAGCCACAGCTGCACCTCATCTACATCGACCAACCCACTGCCCCTGAAGCCAGCCCACAGCTGTATATTATCAATGCTAATTAACCCAGCTTCATTCCACTACAGAAGAGCACTTTGTCTTCTTTCTCCAGTTCCATGTAAAAGTAAGGAGAAAGACACGCTTAGACATGGCTTCAATAGGCAGAGCTGGTTTTGGTGGCCCTTTGTTCCCTGCCACTTCTATGTTCATGTCCCATCACCTCACTGGGATGTACATGCACAACACTGCATATGGCCACATCATGGACCTGGTCAGGAGATAATGCAGATTAAAGGTGATCGAGAGAGATGTAAACAGTATCAACAGGGCTGCTTAAACCAGCGCAACATTTGAAAGCGGTGTTCAAATTGCAGCCTGACTCTTCCAAGCCTTTCTCATGACGTGCTTAGGGAGCCAAACTGCTTAACACAGGGTCATGCAATCCACTTGAGAAGCCAGGGACTGAGGAAGGAGGCATTTGTGCTCACGTCCTTCTTGGATCACAGCCAGAGTATTTTATAGTGGAAGATAAAATTTAATTAAGTTTCATAGGTTAAAAACATTTCCTCGCTGTTGTTGTCTGTCATAATGGTTTAGAAATGCATAATCAAGTCTCTTTTTTCCTTTCATCCACACATTTGTTATTAGATTATTGCCCTTGAGAGCTCAGCTGCAGACACTAATTTTTTGTACTTTTAAGTGACTATTGAAACATTTATTCTGAGGCAGAAATAGACATATGGCACAAAATGTGTGGCATAAAAAAAAATAACCACACAAAATACATAAAAAGATCTATGAAAGAGGAAGACACCTTACATAAGCTTGAAGGTACACTGTAGGCATTCCTTGGGAAGGAACACCATCTCTTACAGTGAATTATCAGCTTTAGATGGGCTCAGCCAATCATGGGACTAACCCCTCTGGGCAGGTGAGAGTATTCAGGCTCTATCCATGCCTAAATGTCTTCTTGGTTGGGAACAAGGATGCTGAAAATTGGGTTTGAAAGGTGAAAATTTTGAATGATCTCTTCCAAGTAGCCTTGCGTTATGAGGGAAACAAGCTGTCTCCAGTCTGACCCATTTTATGAAGGTACATGGCTGTGCAGGAATCAGAAGCCTCAGTTACTGCAGAGCCACAGAATCATCACCTCAACCACAGGATAGCTCCTTAAAACCTGGGGATACCCTTCTTTGGGTTTAACTCTGCTTATTAACAAAGATAACACATTATTTCAAGGTAACAGCCCAGACCAGGGAACAAAATAGCTTCACATACTCTACATGTGGCCCCCTCTTCTCTCCACATCAGCGTGGCCCCTAATTTTTTGTGAGGGCAGTCATGGTCATCCTCCAAATGCCGCTGATAGCTTTAGAAATGACAAGTCAATGATAAAGTGAACTGCAAGTATTGTCCTCCAAATACATATGAATACTCTTTCTAAAGATCCAACACAGCTTTTTATATAGGGGCAGGAGGGCGGCCTTCTACTGTTTGAGACTTGAAAAGCACCGTTGGTTACACAGGCTTGTTGAGTCGTGACTCTAGTAAGGAACAAAACAAAGATGAATCAAGAGAACCTTAACTAACCTGGGAGCCTGTCATTCATTTCAGTCCATTCCTCTGCTCCCTACTGGAAAGTCTCGGCTGCATGTGGAGCAGAGAGCAGAAACTGGCCTTATTCATCTCCAGCTCCAGGAACAAAAGTTAAGGAATGGCACACTCCAGTAGCCTTGCCCTCTGCTTTAGAGAGCTTGCTCTCACCTGGTGCATAGCTGCTCAAAAGGCAGTCTCTGCCATCCCTCCCCCCATTATTATTGTAGTTTTGGGCTACAAAGTCTCCTGAAGTCCTTTCAATTCACTGGTCTTTGGACCCAGCTTCTCATCCTGAAGGGATGAAAGTAGAAGAGTAAACCATTCAGCTCAGAAAGTAAGGTCTAAGTGGCCTAAACAGCAGGAGTTAATTAAATTCAAGATACATCCAACCCAATTTGAAGTTCTATTCTTGCTGACCTGTCCTGGTGATCAGGTCATGCCGTACAAGAGCCAGTCGTTCTTGCTGGAATGGGAAGCAGAAAAGAAACCTGACAGCAGTCTAACGTGGCATCCATAGCTCTTACTCAAGAGACACTTTAATTTGTAGGGTACAAGGTTAAAATGAGAGACTGGGGGTGATCAGCGATTGCTACTTTATCTGCATCAGTGGGGCTGACTTATCAGACATACAAGTGATAACATTTAGGAACTAAATTACTATTCATTAGTGTATGAATGGAACATATTCAATTCACTTGCACCGATCAGACACCAAGTGCCCCTAATGCACCACATTCCAACTAGGGCTGAGGTGTCCAAGTCAGGCACAAGAGGGAGAGAATCTGCATTGATCTGCATTTCCCCTGGAGTGGCCACTAGACCAAAGCAGTCTTAAAATTTGGTTCCACATATCCACATTGTCCACCTAGGCAGTTAAACTCAGAGCATCAGACCATACATAAATTTCATTCTTTCTTACAGCAGGTGATTTTGAGGGTCTTGTGGATGCCTTGTAGTATCTTCTGCCCAGTATCATTCACATGCCATCACCACAAGACTGAGATGGGTTATATGAGAGGTTGCCCACACTGCAGACAAACGTGCTTTGAGGCAAGCTCTGAAGTACTGGCTTGTTTGCTCTGGAGCCATGAGGACACTCTTAAGAATCCAGAGCAGACAATCAGCAAATGTGGCTTTGTGTCTGACTTCAGAGCCATTCCTGCACCACGCAGCTCATGCTCCTACAGCTTGACTCCTTCTGCATCAACTAAATCTAAGAGAGATGTGAAAAACCTTATGCAATGTTTCTGATTTTGAAAATTCAACCCTGAATTATGGTATCAGCTGATTGAAAACCCCAGAATTAAAAAAAAAAAAAGAAAAAGAAAAATTAAACATTTTACCATAACTTTGAAGAAAAGTTTGAATTGCGGACCTTAAAAAAAATAATAAACCACAACTTTTGTTTTCTCATTATTCAGAAATCAGCTCCAACATTCAATGATAAATTTTTTAACAGAAACGTCTGCTGTACAGGGTACAACAACAGACATGCTCAAGTGCCCTTCCTAAAAGCCCTTGCCAGAAAATTTGCCTCCTGGCTCCACAGCTTTTCCAGGTACCCACCAGTGCTTCCAAGGACATAGAGGAAATAATCTAATTCCTAGTGGGAGCAGCTGTTCCTTAGAAAAACATGGCCTGGAGGGTTTGGTTGTGTTACCTCCCATGTAAAAATCAGTTTTCTCAAAAATTTAGCATCCATCACTCCAAATTACAACATACAGATGCACTACAGTTTTCCTTACTGTTGTAATAAGACAACGTAGAAAACAAAGGAGAAAGACTAAGCCGCTACTTATGCTTATTTAGAAATAAATGATGTTACCCAATTCTTTTTAACATGTTGAGTCTTTGTACAGAGTATTAGACTCCCTAAAATCAGATCAAAGTGACATTTTACCTACAGCCTTAACTGCTGGCTTAGTAAACAAGAATACCTGCAAGTGGAACTACACTTACAACTTTTTTGGAATGATCTCCCTGAAAAAGATGAAAATAGCACAAGAAGCAAATTATCCCTAATTTTGACATTCCCCAGATATACATACTAAAGCATAAGACTGAAACATACTAATGGTGTTACCAAACCATTGTACAGCACTAATCCACCACAGAGACAATATGACCACCCACAGATCTCAGTTCCTTTTACATGGTGACACCTGTAGCTAGGAACACATTTTCCACAGGCTTCAGCCTTTTTTTCACATAGTACCTGCAATATCACAAAAGCACTCAACTGCAGGTGTAAATTCTGGTGCCCTTTATGCCTGCACATCTGATGTCTGATTCATGTGCCTGCAATTCATTACACTCACAAAATTTGTGCCGCAACCCTGCAAGCCAGGTTGAGGCCCTCGGAAGTAAAAATTGCAATGGTCAGAGAGGTTTTTTGGAAAATTTATGAATTTATGTTCTGTGCGAGCAAGTCATGCAATAAACAGCAATTTCTGTCAAGCCCTATTCCATAGCAGATGGGTTGCACCTATACATATTTCACATTCTAACCCCTGTGGGTTTTGCCTCCACTGTTTGTTTACAATTCTGACCAACCATGATGCAAGGATGATGTAAGGATATTCTTATACTTAATGACACATGTATTTCCTATAGCTCCAGAACTCTATAAGAAGGTACATGCCTCACAACCATTGCAAGAACTTTAGTGCCACTAATTCTGGTAATGTCCAGTCTTGCAACAATCCTGCAAACCAATTTTTTTCCTCACTGCTCTTCAATAAGGAATCAATTTCTTGTATTTTTCATTAAAATACTGAGAAAATACAGCCTTTGACTATAAAAAGTTATACCTTCTTCAAAGTCTTACACCACTACATTTCTCCTGACCAACAAAATTGGAAAGAGGTGACATTAAAATATTCAGATAGAATACATGTATGAGGAATAGACATATTTTCAGATGAGAGACAGAAAAGATCACCAGTCTTTATGATCAAAGCATACAAAACAATAATAATAAGCCTATATTATTTTTCATTTTCATTCACCAAAATAACAGCACTTTAAATCCTTAACAAAGAGCATGATTGTTTTTTAAGATATCTAAGAATTTTATAGGAATTAGGAAAAAAAAAATCTTAGGAGGAGAGTTAATAGCTTCTTTCCAGTTTTGTTGGACAGGTGTCCAACTCATCAAAGCTACTAACAGTCCAAGTACAAAAATAGCTTGCTTTTGGAAAATATCAAAGGGTCACATTTTACTGACTTAAAATTAAAGATATGTTTTCTTTCTTCTCCGATTCTTTGCTCTTATGTTCATTCTCCTGTTGCTTTAATACACAATTACAAAAAAGTATTTTTTCACTGACAGACCACAATGCAGTAATCAAACAGGTTTAAAGGTAATAGTCAGACTTTTCAGTCAATCTTTTCATGTTATGTGTTAACTCATGACTACTGATAAGTACAGTTTGTGCTTATTTTGATTAGACTTTTACAGCATGTTGCTTTTTTCACTCAGATGAAAAAGTAATAAACGCCATGAATGTGATATACCATCTATCCTTCAGGAAATTCCAGTAATTCAACTGGGTAATTACACAAAGCAATTTGCACGCTTTTCAGCTAAAGTCAGTAAAAAACTGTGAAGTCCTAGGAACACCAAGGCAATAATGTGGGTCACAGCATCTTTGACCCTCTACACAGAGCAGAAGAAAGATGTGCCTGAACACATCCATAGAAACCTCCAAACCATTTCAAATGTTTGGAGCTCAGAAAACCAACTTTCAGATGTATGAGTTACTCTATGAAGACTTGTGTACACCTGCACCATCCTAGTGCTTTCAGTGTGTCTAGCTGCACGGTAACAGCCCCAAGCCAAAAATTTGCCAAGTCTACAGTAAAAATTCCTGAAATAAAGATGGTGGAGCGAGTGCTAAACTTCTTGCTCACATGTAAACAGATGTAGCTAAAGACTCAATATTAAAATAAAACTTGAGTATTTTCCAGGCAAATAACATGAAATAAATTAGGGCACAGAAGAAAGAGGGGGAGAGAGAGAGAGGAGTAACATGTAAGAAACCTTTTTCTGAAATGCAAAAGGGTTTATGCTTAACTCTACAGTAAAGGAACAAAATAGAAATCAAACTTTGTAATGCTTAATCTGCTTCTACAGCACAAGAAAATGGTGCCATCTCTGCTAAGACTGAGATGTAATCGGATATTTTTTTAGCCCCATTTGCTTCACTGATCATGTACAAGTTGCCCTGTAGTGCAAGGCCTGCAGCGGGTAATCTACTGCTTGTGCCAGAGATAAAAACAGCAAGTTTGTCACGTAAAATAATTGAAAACAAAGCACGACACCACCTGCACCTTTTAGATCCTCTACTTTAAAATATTACTTTGTAGTATCAGATCCCTTTTCACACCCAATAATTTATAATAAATTACTTTAATCACAGCAGTGTTAACAACATACCTAGGGCAGATAGGTAGACAGACGTATCTAACGGCCTAATAGATGTGGCAACTGATTCCAGAGAAGAAGGGGAATTTCATCAGCTCAGATTCTAATCAAAGAAAAGGTCAAGTTTCCTGTAGCTGTAAGTCAATTGTAGGAATGATTAAAGGTGCATCCACCTGCCTGGTAGGTGCCCCCACTCCCCCACCACAGCCCTCCCCGCAGCCTGGCTCCTCTCCTAGTCCTCTAAGGGATTCAGGTGCCTGCCAGCAATTAGCCTTAATGAGGCAGTAGTACTTTCCTGAGAGATGTTGAGAAGACTAATTACAAAAAGCAACTAACTGTAAAGGCTCTGCCTGCCTGAGACAAAGCCAAGTGGCCTGCAAGGCTCATGCCCACCACAAGCGTGCAAGTGGACAGCAAACTCAGCTGACAACGCCAGTCCTGCATGGGCTTCCTGGAAACTCAAGGGCAGAGTTTTGGTTCAGCACTTGCAAAATGGTATGTATCCTCAGCCCAGACATCAGTGTTCACATTTTGGGTACGGCTGCCTGCTCCAAGTTTTGACTGACTTACCCTCCACTTAAAACAATAATGTTTTCCGTGAAACCGACACCTTGTATTTTGCTTTTGTAGGTAGTTTGTGATGTAGGTACATTAATTACACTGTAGTTACTCTGATTACAATATGGTTCTAATTTTGATGTCTGTAATTACTACCACTCCATATAGCTAGAAGCTTAATTTAATGCCTGAATTACTTTCAATTACCTCTTAAGTTCCTTACTTTCATATTTGATACATGTACTTACTGCAAAATTCCACTATCAGAAGATTAACTTAATTACCTTATTTTCAAGTGAACTTTTATTCTTGGGCAATTCCTAGTGATCTGTGTTCTCTCATCTTTAATTATTCTCTAGCACATTATACATTTCTGTGTTGAGAACACACTACTTTAATTACCTTCTTTTTGTGTCTGGTAATTGCATACAGTTTTCAAGCTTCCTGGAGTTACATACGTGACAGGGATGAGGGGGATTCAGTTTCATACACAGTTCACCATATAACACAAGCTGACTGAAAACCATCAGCAAAGAGTGTAAAGATTTTATCAGGATTGTATTTCCCAAGTTCTGTAAAGAGTACAGTCAAGAAATAAATCACATATGAGGCTCCCACCAACAGGTGTTTTGTGATGTTGTGCAGTTTTCTCACAAATTTATAAACTTCATTAAAACTCATTGGTCTTCAATGTATAGGCATATAGTTCCTGTATCCTAGAATCGCTCCATTAAGTTAGGGGAAAAAATATTTGCTCTGACCTCAGAGGCCAAATCCATGTCTAACACACTTCACTGGAATGGACTGATCACACCCACTTGGAGCTGAATGTGTCTCAGAACCAACAAGGTCACCAACAAGTATTAAATGAAGGTCCTTGCCATATCACCAAAACAAGATCATTTTCTTCTATTGCTACAGTGACAACAATCCCGATAGGTATCCTTGAAAACTTGCATCATAATAATAATGTCATCCAGCCATCAGAAATTTTGAGCAGATAACAGAATAACTGGATTTGAAACTCACTCGTTATCCTTCTGACTAGGAGAAGGACTATTGTATCATTTTTGACAAGACACAAAATAATCTGTACAAATTAACAGACTACAGTCTAAACTACTCTAGGCATATTTGAAACATTAGAAGCATTAGATCATATTTAGTACAGTAAAATATTTTTCACTCATGGGATTTAGATTTACCTTGCAGTTTCTGAAAGCAGAATTTGACATCAAAAGACTGAAATAGTTTGTAAAATGATCCAGGTCCTTCATGGTGAGGACTAGTAGGTACAATGCATTTTTACTGTCTACACTATTTTATAGTAAGCTTCTGTTTCTTATGAGGCCCTAGAAACAAGCATAAGACATAGAAGTATTTTCATACATTGATTCAAACAAGTAGGAAAGCACAAAAATAGCTAATTTTTTTCTAGTATATTTTTTTGAGACACAATTTTAAATAAATGTCTAAATGCTGGATAGTGAACAATGCATCCAACCTCATCAGTTAACTGCTGCAAAAACTGAGATGACATGCATTAGCTATTTTATGTGCGTATTTAGGTAAAAACTTATACTCCAAAGAGAGCAAGTGACTCCCCGCACAGGTAGAAGTTTTCTGTATGAGTTGTTCCATTGACTTCGGTAAGGTTGTGCAAATGGGTAAAGTTAAGCACCATTTTAGATCTGCAGTTTCCTGATAACTACTACTAAGAGGTATGATAATGTGCAATGTAAAGAGGAAATCAAATGTTACAAACCACTACAAAACTAAATGAGGTGGGCTTCTTCACATAGAGACTATCCTCAATTCTGAATGAGGTCAACAGGAACAGCAAGTACTTCTCCCTTCAGAAAACCTGCTTAAACTTGTGAGACAGTAATTCGCAGATCACATTGATGCTTAAAAAATGGAAAAATCCTCAGAAAAGCAACGTTCTCAGTTCATTTGTTTCCTTTTCTGTTTGGTGACCAGCATAATATGAATGATGAACTGTGTCTGATGACAAATTCTGCTCAGCTATTCAAATCCCTTGCATGCAGCATTCCTGATAAGTTAAGGATCTAAAATTGTTTTACCGGTGTTAATGTGCAAGTTAATTGAAGGTCTTACATGAATTCATATACACTACTGAAGATTGATTAAAATAGCTGTATGAAAGGTACTCTAAGCCAATGCTCTTTTACGCTGTCGATTAGTTTCTTGATGAGATTCCAGTGAGAAAAGAAAGAAATTAAGTAAAGGGGCAAAATGGCATTGAAAAGAAAAATCCAACAATGCAATTTAAGCACTAATGCTCTTCTCCACAGTGCATACTGGCTCTTTCTCTGTGTCTATCTGTGGGTATACTGACATACATACACACAAATAAAGACAAATTGTGGCTCTTCATTCACTCTCCACATTTCATTCTTCAGATACTACCAAAGCAAAGAGGGATGATGCTACAGGACACCAAGTGTTACAACTTTCCGCTCTGTTCATTTTTTGCTATGTAGATTTTTAGAGTGCTGACATTCAGAAAGAGTTATTTAGTGCTACTAATCTACTCCATGCAAACAATGCATTTTTCAAATACTAGATGTGTTCTGTGATACCAGAAACATGGGGGTTTTATAGGATTTGTGGGGTGGAGGTTGGGGGTTAACAGTGTCCTGGTTCTTTTTGAGGGATGCCACCTATTTTTATTTTGTGGAAACCTTTATAAAAGTATTAGTAAAAGGGTAAAAATGTGTTAAATAAACTCTCTGGCTGCCTTTTTCACCATAATGTTAACCACCTAACCGACAGCATGCACAGCCCACAATTGCACAGAATTTGTCTAATGTTTCTAATGCTTATTTCCTTCGTAGTTCAAATAATAGCTTACATATTTGTAATTAAACTGTTGCCTAACAACTCTAATTTAATGTGGGATAGCTAAAACATTAGTGGTCTCTTTGTCTGTACTGGGCTTTTTGTGTTTAAGACAGTCTGCTTCCTCGTAAGGAAAAAAAGGTAGATTATGATGGCTGGTCAAAGTTATATCCTGGATTTAGCTCTTGAGGTCTGAACTATTTGTTGTTTAACCCCAGCCAACAACTAAGCACCACGCAGCCCCTTGCTCACTCCCCCACCACAGAGGGATGGGGAGGTGAATCAAGAAGGAACGTAAAAACTCAAGGGTTGAGACTAGAACAATTTAATAATTGAAATAAAAGAAAACAAATAAGAATAACAACAACAATTATAATGAAAGGAAGGGAGAAGAGGAATGGAGAAAAAGCCCAGGTGATACACAATGCAATTGCTCAACACCCATTGACTGATGCCCAACCCCCACCAGTTCATGTGCTGAGGCCAGTTCATGTGCTGAGCGTGGTGTCCCACGACCCTCTGGCTAGCTCAGGCAGCTGTCCTGGCTGTGTCCCCTCACGGTTTCCAGTGCCTCTCCAGCCTTTTGGCTGGCAGGGCCTGAGAAATGGAAAAGTCCTTGACTTAGTATAAAAATTACCCAGCAACTAGCAAAACCACCAGGGTGTTACCCACATTGTTCTCACACCAAATCCAAACCACAGCACTGCACCAGCTGCTAAGAAGAAAATTAAGTCTATCCCAGCTG
>JAVJGJ010000061.1:34461911-34515478 GCA_035590215.1 Microhierax caerulescens
GTTCTCCCACCAAATCCAAACCACAGCACTGCACCAGCTGCTAAGAAGAAAATTAAGTCTCTCCCAGCTGAAACCAGGACACCACTGAACTAATGTGTTTTTTTGCTCCAGAAGATGCAAAGGTGAGAGATGGATGTGGCACTGGCATAGGTCGTCTTTACAATAAACCCTGTCTATGCCAGCCTAAAAGAAATCCTGATCTTTGCGTGAAGTTTCTGGGTCCTGTTGTAAACAAAACTTAATTGAAGAAATAGAAAAGAAAGAGCTTTGTAAAGGTGTTTAATTGCCCAGGCACCTGTGGAACCAGATTTCAAGTCTGATCCTTTCCATCAACTCCTACCTTTCTGTTCCCATTGGCAGTAGCTTGAGGAGGAAGAGGAATATCAGGACATGGCATATATTCTTCTTAAAAATACATATATATATGTGCACACAGAACACATGAACTCACACACCACGCTTTACTCAGCAGTTCTGAATGTATCTTCTTTCATTTGCTTGTATATGTAGAAATACCATGGAAATAAATAAATATCCACAGCCATTGTTGAGACCTGTGCCTTTTTTTTTTTTTAACAGAGCTAAATTTCAAATATATTTAAATAGCTGATTCAGATCACCTTTGGTGGAGCTTTTTACTGGATATAAGCCTCAGAGCCTATTGAAAAATATTCAGTATGGGACCTTAAAACACACAGAAGATTAGTCTAAAAAGAAAAATTCACAAAACTATGTATTCCAAACTATGTCTCAGCATTTCATTAGCATTAAACAAATAGTATTAACGGAACAGCTAATTTATTTGCAGTATAGTTATCATGAAAACATTTCCCTCACTTTTAATGTAGTGTGGTATTTTTAATTAGGTTTGAATCTTTAACTATATTCCACAAATCCTTTTACTTACACAGCCTATGAATTTTTAAATTATATTTCTTTTTTTAGTTAACTTCTTACTGCAAACCTTATTAATATTCAGATTTAAATTCAAGAAATTAATAAAGATACCGACTCAAAATTATGCATTTTATTTGATGCTACCTTGCCATCCAACATTTTCTGAAGGATACATACTGATTTTAAAATGTCTAAACACCAGAAAAGGCTATTTGAGATATTCTTACATAGGCAGATGAGAGATGGTTCTCCAATCCACCTAAAAAAAACCTAATTGAGAAAGGAATCCCTGTACTCCTGCTCCATACAGAACACAACTGCATGAATTCTTAGTAACTTAAAATTCAGGAAATGCTACTTGCAAAAAGGCCAGATTTTTCACCTTCTCACATGGTACGCTGACTACTGCTCTTCCAAACGATTAGTCACATGCTTTATCTAGGTCAATAAGCATTTTGAAGTATCAGGCAATGTTTACAAACAAGCAGTTGCTCAATCTTCAGAATTAAGTTTTGCTTTGCAAATGGAGCCATGTTCTTGCAGGTAAGTCCCGCTGAAATAAACTGTGTTTACCTCTCCAAGATCACCCTGCTGTTACACATAATCTAACAAACATTCATGTGAAACAAATTAAATAGGAAAAGAGAAGGTATTTCCAGTTTTAGGAGAGAGTATATTTCATCAGCAATCTGACTAAATCTAGTCCTGACCTTATTATACTCCAAAAGGTTTACGTAAATAAAACATCATGATTATTTTCGTTTAGGGCCGACTCAAAAATGCTTCCTTACTCTACAAAATAATTAAAAGGGAAGTTTGGGGCATTTTTTTCTCATTCAAATTTCAATTCTTCAAAATAGATTTTTGAAGTAAAATTAAGTCACTCTTTACAATTAGTTCTGATTGTAATCAATTATCTTCTGTTTTGTCTCATCAAAAATTGATGTGAAAATAAAAATATCATTATTCCCCAAAAAAATTATAATCGCCTTTCCTATGAAAACTTACATTTTTTACTAAAACATATTTTTAATTGGAAAACTAGGTAAGTAATCGTGCTTTTTTAAATACATGAATAAAAGTAATTGATTGTCCCTCTCTGAATAATCTTCTGTCAGCAAGTATTTAAATTTGCTACTTTTTAAAGTACCACCTGAGATTTATTTAACTCAGTGACAGATAGAGTTATGGGTTTGATGTTAGAAATGTCAGAATAGATGGTATCGTTTTGAACTGTAGCAAAACTACAGTTTGGTTTATTTTCCATATCAATTAGATAATGTTTGAATGTGTATGGAACTTGGCCACTTTCAGCTACTGGAACTTATTGGGGAGGGAAGTAAATAAATTATATTCTGGTTTTATGTAAATGACTGAATTTCTCTTTTCCCTGTGACTGTGTCATGTTTTCCTGCAAATACAGGAGACTGTACCTTCAGAGCCTTCACCTTTCTTAATGATCATGTCTCTATAGAGAGATACTCATTTTTTCAGATATGCATTTTCAGTTACCATTCCACATTTCTAATTTGACAGACCAACAGGATAATGCTAACCTCCAGAGGTAATTACAGAGTGACAAGTTTCATGACTGAAGTAAGTGCTGGTTTATCCAATTATTTCCACAACCATGTTAGGCTTATATTTTATGTCCAAAACACATCAAATTCTGCTTTCCTGTTACACTCAGACATATGCTAATTCAAAGATCTTTTCTACCTCTCAATCTCCCAGCTGATGAGATGGCTTACATGATATATTTAACAGGCTAAAGAATCTTGTTTTAGATAATTTAACATAATGAAGCCTGGTTGCATGCTAGTTTTTCATTAGGGTTCCACCTTCCTAATGATGTATTACACTGCAAAAAGTTCAGATGGTTCAAGGTAATGATGCATTTTGTTGATAGATCAAACAATTCAGTGTAATGATTAATTCACTGATATAGGATAGAAGAACATTATATTGCTAATATATTAAACTTAATATAATACTGTAACAATGTCTTTAATGATACTCTGAACGTTAATGTCAGCAAACCATCAGTTGAGAGGTTCAGAATGTAAAAATCCACTGCACACTTGAAATGAAATCATCATAGAAAACAATTTTAAAGATGCAACTATCTCCTTAAATGTCTTCATATTTATTCTTCAAAGAAAAAACATAGAAAAATTCTGCATTTAATTCCTATAGCTTGCTGCAGACTGTAAGGAATTAATAATTTCTCCACATAACAGTTAGAGACTTTCCTGTCAACATGGATTAGCTAGAAGAAAATATTTTTTGGCAAGTTTCTATTGTTGAAGTGCATCTTTTAATTATCTGATCATACACCCATTGCTGTGTTATTCCACACCTCTAAAGGTTGAGCTGAAGTTCTTCACAGATTTTCAAATGGAATCATAGAATCGTCAGGTTGGAAAAGACCTTTAAGATCATTGAGTCCAACTGTAAAGCTAGCACTGCCAAGTCCACCACTACACCACGGTCCAAGTGCCATGTCTACACAGCTTTTAAATACCTCCACGGATGGCGACTCAACCACTTCCTTGGGCAGCCTGTTCCAATGTTAGACAACTCTTCTGGTGAAGAAATTTTTCCTAATATCCAATCTAAAACCCCATGGTGCATGGCGTAAGGGGACACTTCTTTATTACTAAATGTACCAGTGCATTGCAGAGAAACTGCAACAGCAAGATATATTCAGGTAAGTTAATGTTAGAAAATGAATACACATTTTTAAAAGCCAAACAGCAAGTGACCAAGAAAATGTCCAGGATGTTTGTGACTCTGAATTGAATGTCCTCTGAGAAGATATGCTTAGGTGGGTGAGTGGGGAATGATGTTCAGTTAAAACAGGGTAAAATGTAAGATTTGTGACACACCAAAGATCAGAAAAGATAACTGAAGAGCATAGTTTGGACTCCACCACTACAAATCTGGAAGTGCTAACCTCTAAGTGAGGTCAGGATGAGTTAAGAAATCATCTGGAAGGCAGCATTAAGCCACTTTCTTCCAAGTTAAAAACAGTCTCCTAAGAATAGCCGTAGACAAGGTGCCATGAGCAAAGAAAAGATCCAGAGAACAACATATGGGTTTTGAGGGTCTATCTGGGGGAAATAGTGGGAATTTGATAATAAATTTGTGAGAGGAAATAAGATGAAGAGAACCAAAGAAAATTAGATCTTCAAGATGCATAGAATTAAAAAGAAGATTCAAAACAAACAAGCTCTTTGAACTGATGGCAAATTCTAGCCATCCTACCAGTAAGCAACAGCAAGATGAGAAGGTTGTATGCTTTACATCATCTTAATGATCTGGGAGAATATGTATATACTTTTCACCTCACTGGTGTAGGCAGCTACTCCTAATTAGTGTAAAAAGGAGAAGAAGAAGAAAAAAGAAAGAGTAAAAAAATCTTAAAAACACAAAAAAACCACCCTATCCATGTGCCTTGTTACATTTTTGAAGTTACTATTTTACTTTAAAGATAACTGAATAATTAAGGATACCAAAATGACGACTTCCATGCTATTGTGCAGTAAGTTCTCCTCCCTGCCCTCATCAAAACCCAACCCATGCCATGATCAGTCATGATCTAGAGTCTGGTCCAAGTCCTTCACTGACAGTCATACAAAAAGAGACACCCGCAGTTCCTAGCATCCTCTTCAAATGTGTCTCTATTTGCTGCAATACATGCTTTTCCTGTTCTTATCTGATGCTTTCCCTTCTTAATTTCCTCATTTCTTCTCTATTTTTCTTTCTGTGTCACATTGCATTATCTCACATCTTCACACATGACCAGAGCCAACTACCAAGTCAATGCAAAGTCCAGCACTCACACATAAGGACATACTACATCATCTCACTTCACCCTTTATACTCTCTGCATCAACTTTATTTCTCCAGTCTACTGAGGGAGTCTACTAACAAACTTTTCTAACTCCGATTTCTTAATTTTTCTGAAAGTAATTCAAGTTTCTAAGGCATGCAATAACTTTCTGATCGGAAATTAAAACTGCACCGTAAATTTGCAGAGCTAAGGAACCGAGTGAGAGGGACAGATGATGGGGTTCCCACATGTGAAGGACTTCAAGCCAGGTTACACCACTTGAGGTACTCGCCGATGGCAAAAACCTTACCTGGCAAAGTCCCTGCTTGTTTGCAACTGATGGGGCATATAAAATAACCCTCTTTCAAAAGGAACTACAGAGCTAAGAAGGATTTGTGTGACATTTTGGTCCCTGTTACAGAGGAGATAAAGAACACATTTTAGAACCGCAGCACAAATGCACTATGCAAGGGAGAACTATTTTTAAAAAGGACGTAAAAGCCATTAAAGCCCAGCAAAGTTCAATTCCTTCTCTTCTACACTATGAATATCTCTAATTATTTCCTGAATGACCCCACTGTTTTTGTGTGCAATCTTGCTGGGTAGAAAGTAGTACATTTGTAACTTTTAAAATATAATCTCCATAAATGCCTCGTTATCCTATTATCTGCATTAGGCTGGAAACACTTACTTGAAGAGACATTACCTATAACATTTAAGATGCCACATAATTTAACTGCGCTTTCCCAAACTGACTACATTTTTGTAGCCTCTCTAGCACACATCTTCTTTTTCCTTTTTAAAATCTAGGATCAGTGTAATTGCCACTCTTCCCATTTTTCAAGTTCTACAATATACTTTTGTAATATGTTGATACATTCTGAAGCAAACTGCTACCAGAGACAGTTAATCCCATAATTAAGCCTATGTTCTTCCCTTCAATTGCATGTTCTAGAATTACAATTGCTTTGTTTAAGTAGATCTCCCTTTCTGAGCTTTTGAAAGAAGTTTCCTGTCCTTTGTTTTATACTAGATTTGATTTCTTTTATATATATATATTACTTGTTTTCCATTGAATGCACAAAGGTAATAACAGAATTACAATGATTTCACATGGTTATTAGAATGTTTACAATGTTTAGAATACAGTATCCATCCTTTACATCGCTTATTACAGGAACAACTTTATTTTTAATATTATCTCATATGACATATTACTTCTTTCTCTTGAAAATGTAGTGTGTTAAAAGAAATATGTACATGCTTCATTTTACACACTACTATTAAAAGTGGCTAGAAAATATGCAATTAAACCAGGACTGAAAAAAATATTTACATGCTTCATTTTACACACTGCTATTAAAAGTGGCTAGAAGTTGCAATTAAACCACGAAATCTTCTGAAACATTTTGATAAGACAATTTTTGCTAAAATCACAAGTTCTGTAGTTTTAACAAGATGACAATAGTGATGAGGCCAGAAGGCAAAATCAGTATCTACATAATACTGTTCCTGACCTACAAAACTGCTTTACTACTTGAGTGCAGCTACTGAATGCATAGAACATTCTTCTCTCTGATTCAGTGTGCAAGTATACATATTTACATATAAATTAGCACCGGTAAATGCTTAAAAATATAGATATATTAGTTTTTGAATACATATATATAAAAACAGTAATTTCAGTTTCTATGTAAATGCATATGTATATACACGCATTACATATATGCACATATATATACATATATATATTCTATGTAAGCACCTGCCATTATTTATTTACTACAAAGGATGTCATTGCCTTGGCTTCTGATCCTAGTGCCTGGTTGTGGTCAGACTGTACCAATGACGGTGTAAAGGAGGACACAGCTGCATTTGTGAGAAAACCGATTAACTTCAATTGCTCTGCAAATTTCACAACAGAGGTCTAGATAGCAACCTAATTAATGCAAAAAGCTATCATTTTATAGATTAACTCTAAACCTAGAGAGCCAGAAAAAGTGAAAGGTATCCAGGATAAAACTCACACTGTCCTGATATTCTCCAGTATCACTTTATTTTCTTACACTGAGGTTCTGTCCTCATTTGATCTCTTGGTAGACAAATAATTTTCCTATACTGAACAACATCACAAATTCTAAAATTACTATATATTTATTGCAGTTAAGCATAAAAGGCTAACTGTGGTTGGCTTGTGCTTTTTCCTCTGATTTAGGTGAATATAGCCAATCAATGCATCCATGTAAAACTTACTTGAAGTTAACCATCTTTAATTGACTTAGGTGTAATTGCTGTACTTTCCAAAACTCTGCACACTCCAAAACTGATCAGTAAATTGTAAGGTTTCGGGTTATGTATTTGGTTTTATACCGGGCAACAGCTGTGGACGCCCAAGTTTTCACATTAACACACCGTGGCCACTTGGAATTTCATTTCACCAAAGTATTAATGATGTATTTATTACAGTAATGTAAATCCTCACGTACAAATACCAATATCAACCACTTGAAATAAAGAGAATTTCCCAGAGGAAAACTGGCAACTGTCGCTGAATCAAGCAGTTTCAGTTCCATGCAAGAAAACAAGCAAAGTAAACGTTCATGGAGCAGCTCTCTTAATAATTCTGACCCAGAATGCCTCTTCCACAGTTGTGTGACTGCTTGTCAACCTGCACTCAGTAATTAAAGGTGTTTAACAAGGACATAAAGATTTTGGATTAAAATGACCACATATTCTTTCCTCTTCTAATTTACTTTTATTCTTCCCTTCACTTAATTCTGCACAAAGCAACAACATAGGCTCCTGGGAAACGGAATAGAACAATATTACTCAGTCCTGCTGCAGCAGCTGCAAGCAGGCAATAGTACAGGTCCTCCAGGTAGGGGCATATATACCATTAAAGTGGCTTTGGGACTTTTCTGGCATGTTTTTCTATTCCTTTATGCTGTCAAGGTGACTTAAAGGTTGTGCAATGTTACGCAACTAAAGGGCAGCCCTTTGGGGGACGTGCAGTATAACTGATGGGGTCATAAGAAAGCACCAGCAAAATTTATTTGGACCAACAAGAGAAAAAATAATGCTTCCCTCTTCTCTAGATAGGAAAATAGGCTCCAGATCCTAAGATCTCCGTTTCCTGGCAATAATCTGGATTTTATGCATCTTAATAACCAAAAGAAAGTTTCTGAAACAATAAAAAAATATTGTATTACTACAAATATACACAACATTTTTAGCTACAGCTGTTGTTCAAGGAACAGTATGACTAGGTCCTCAAGGGCTGCCTTTCAAGTCACTTTTATGAACAAATGAAGGCCTGACTGCATTCGTTCCACCAAGTCTGCACATTTGTCTACCTCAGTGGAATTTAGCAGAAATCCATAAATTAGTTCTTTTGACATTTTTATCAAGTACTGGTCCCATCATTTATCACCAGCAGGCCTACGAACAGCAACAGTCTCAAAACCTGTTTAATCAAAGCAATCTTCTGTCTTAACTAGCATTTGCAAGGAATGTATTAAACGCTTGTAAGCTCATGTGAATGTCTAGTCCCAAAAGTGATGAACAGGTTTCTTGGGTTTTTTTAGTTCTTCTCTGGATTTGTACTATTGAAAAAAAGACCTAGGACTAAAAAAAAACCAAACAAACAAACAAAAAAAAAACCCAAAAAAAAACCCCACAACCCAAAAAACCAAACCCAACATGCTTTTAAAGCAAGGGAAAACAATAGGCTTAAATGAGCCAACAGATTTGTTCCTGAGCCTCTAGTGTTCTCCCAAATTTTTAATTTGACCCAAGGAACTTCAGGAAGGTATGAAAAGGAGATAAGGCTCTGACACGCTTCAACAAATTCTTCGCGTGTTGCCACACTATCTGAAAGACTAAGACCACAAAGAAAGAAGCTGGTGAAACTCAGGACACTTCACAAGCAGTAGGTCGATGCCATTAAGAGATGTATTGCTACATACTGCAGAGCTGTTACACTCCTCCTACAGTTTCGTTCTGTATTGCTTCTTCATATAGCTTATACATTTTGCGGGGCAGAAACCGTGGTATTTTTGAGAGAGATTTTTTAACTTGCGAAAATAACAGGAAAGATCATCAATGTTGGCTATTCAAGTGGGCACAAAAACATTCAGTGTGTACCAAAAGCCTATAATAACTGTTGGAAAACCCTCCATTAGAGAAGCACAGCTCTTCCACAGAGGTGATTATTGGACCCCTCACTTTAGAATCAGAAAAATGAATACCTAAGAGAGATTATGCAGTTTAGAAGTTCACACAGTAAACCAGTATCCAAACTAGAGATAATACCCAAGAGGACTGATTTCATCATCTTCACTGTTTTTAGACCACTCCTACTAAGCGTTGCTAATTTAAGCAGTAGTTTAAAATAGTAAAAATTAAATCTGCTGCTTAGAGGAACATCAAAAATTCATGCTCAGTTGTGCACCAAATGCATGTATATTATTTTAAGAAGGAGGTCCAGCTCATCATGGCAAATACACATTCACATTACACACATGGCATTACACACCTTTTCTTTTTTTTATACTGATCCCTAACAAACTAAAGTACATAAAAAATGGGCAACAAAGAACATGTTTAACTTGAAATGTTCATTACACAAACACCTCATGGGATTTTAATGCTTAAAACTGAGAATGGAGATAATTTATTTTCTATTTATCAAATTTTAATCCCCAACTAGAATCAAAATTTCCCAAAAGGAGACTTCACAACTCTTATAGGAGGAGCAGGTGAGTATATATTTCATAAATGTATGTGTCTGCATTAGAACATCAGTACTGGTAGGACCAGAACATGACATTGGACAAAAACTCCGACAAAGCACTGTGAATAAATTTCACTGCCCTTCTCACCTAGTAAGTCTGCAGGGAACATGGTCCTATGCCTCCACAGAATCATGACATTACCCAGCTCAGTCTGACAGGCTCTGTCAATGTGGACAGAAAAACATAGTTCTCCATATCAAGCACTCTGCATATCAACATTCAAGAAGTTAACACATTTCAAGTTACTAATTTCTTTCCACACAGCCAACAGTGAGGGTCCCAGAACAGTCTATGAACTATATTTCTTCTAAACATCATTGCTACCAGATGTAATCTCAGTGCTGTGTCTGTTTTACAGAGGGAGGAGTTTGGCATCATCACAATTTCATTATTTACACTCAGTTCCTCCATCAGATTTCAAATGAAATAAAAGCAACATTAAGAGCAAGCCTCCAAGTTCTCTCCTGATACATTTTTCCAATAAACTGTAACACCCAAAAGCTATCTAAATATCCATTATATACTTCTGTGGCCCGATCAGCAAAGCATCTGAACAAGTGATGGTTTCCTCTCCCTCAAAATACAGCCACCTCCCTCTCAGATGCACACCATGAAGGAGAAGGCAGAATTTTTTCAATGCAGCTCCACAAGGCAGTAATGAATCATCTCAGGTAGAAAATATCATTCTCCTTACATTAGACCCATGGCACACGCGAAATAGTCTTTTACACCTAAAAGGACTGACAAAAGAAACTGGAAGCAAATGGACAAGGAACTCAAGAAATTTCAGTTTTACCTTCAAAAATGTTTTCAGTTATGTGCTCAGAAAAGAAAAAAATCAAGGTCCTTTAATACGCTGAGCTAGAACTAAACTGCAAGTAGGGAAGCATATGATTAATTCACATTATAGGTATGGTAATAGAGTCAGGTTATATTATAGTTCTGCAAATAGGGTGCATTACTACTGACTTCATAGAACCTGAATTTCTATTACACAGGAGGAAACTATTTCATCCATATAGCTCATATCTTCTTATGGTTTGCTATTTGACTTATATTACTACTTTTATTAAGTTGCATGTGTTAATGTAGATATTAGCCCACCAGGTAAGGTATTCTTCATCCACACTGGGCATTCTACAAATAGTGCTATTTAGGAAACCCTTCATTCCTGAAGAAGCTTGATAGATAAGGTCAGACTGTGATCTAAAATATGTTACAACATCCCCAAACCCTTCCATGGTTAGACACTGCACCCAGACCTCCTAGTGGCAGGACAGTGCCTTAAGAAGATAAGGATGCTCCCCGGTAAATTATACCTTTCTTTTTTTTAGAATACCTTTTCAAAAAGGGTAGAGGTAACTCAGCAAGCAAAGTTTACTGGAAGCTAATTTCTGCCTTTGCAAATGGTTCTCTTCCTTACCTCAGCAAATATGCATGATTTGAACCAGAACTGGAGGAATTCTTTTATTATAGCTATTTTTACACTTCTTTTTGGTAGAAAATGCATGTAAGATTAGCAGCCAGCATTGCTGCTTGGAACCCCAGAAATTATGAGTCATCAGGTGGAGGGGGAAAAAAAAAAAAAGTATCCCTTGGGGGTTTTTTCCACAAATGTTACTAGCTGCAAAATTCATCATAGGTAAAGCAGCAATATCAGTGGTATATCTATGCAAACTGACAGATTTGTTATGGGTCAGTACCAAGAGCAGGAACGTTGCAATGCATTAGCTGCACCACATTTTGAAACCCTTTTTTGCATGCTCAGGGTAACTTCCAACATTCTTATGGGAAGAGGGAAGTTTTTATTAATTCCTATTTCTAACTACTGGGGCGCGGGGGTGGGTGTACCTCTCAGCTTCCACTTAAAAGAAGTTACCTCCCTTTCAACTGGAATTGCACTGAATAAAACATTTAAAGTGATGTCTTTGGGCTGTGATGAAGTAATTATTTATCAAAGCACAAACTGTATTTCTTACATCCAAACAGAACATATCTAATGATGGATGGCTAAGTAATCCAGGAGAACTGAAAGGCACTTTATTCTCTTCAACGTTATCTACCATCTGCTACAGTTCCCCTCCTTCCCTCCAGATTTCAGTGGGGTTAGTTTCACAGCAGGAAGAAAGAAAAATACAGATTCATTTAAAAAAAAAAAAAAAAAAAAAGGATACTAGGAAGAGAGCAATTTACTAGAAAACCATAAGAGTTCTATACCTAACTCCTTGTGGGAGTTTCTAGGGCTCTGGGTAAAAGGTTTGGCACAGAAACCCACTCTGACAGGACACCAGAGGGAGAATCCATCCACTTTGTACAGATTTTCAGATTTTGACTGGAATTTTTTGTCTATTAGGAAAAAAAAAAAAAAAATAGATTTCAGATAAGTAGTTTCCGTTCCATAAAGGCTGTCATGAAAAAGGATGTAAAACCAGCCATTTTCCAACAGTCTTTCTTTACCTTTGCACAACTTTACATACTTTTCTTATATTACTTTTTTTATAAATTGGGACCTTGTTCCTACCAAAATCAATTACAATCAAAAGATGGTCATCAATTCCAGAAGAAAGGAAAACACTGGAAACAAATCCTCTGTGACAGTTAGGGATGACCTAATGAGATACCCAGGTAACAAGAGTTCCTCCTAAGACTGTTGGTTTGACTATACCTAAATCCTGAGGAAATCCCCTTCTCTGAGATAATTTAGACGAAAGAAAGAAAGAAAAGACATATTCCTATAGATTTTGTCCTTCCAGTTTTTCAAGGGAGGGTACGTTCAGCAAGAAATGAGAATTCAGCTCGGGATAACTATTAGTTCAGACAGAAACTCTAACAGGAAAAGTCTAACCTTATTGCAAGGATCACGCAGCCTCCACGGGGAGATACTATTGACTTTCTTACTGCCCCGTAATGATGCGGTGTGGGCATTTCAGTACTCACAGGTCAAAGATACACGTAGTTATCCATTCATACATGCCTCCAAGAAGCAAAGAAAAAAATAAAACGAATGGAATGGCTGCTGAATATGGAAGAAAACCAGTGATCTAGGTAGCACTGAAAAAATACTGTTTAATTAAACACACTCAAAACAGGTCCACAACTGAAATACAGACCTGAACACTTGGAAAGAAACAGAGAATCACAGAATGGTCAGGGCTGGGGGGGGACCTCTGGAGATCACCTAGTCCAAGCCCCTGCTACAGCAGGTTCTCCTACAGCAGGTTGCACAGTTGTGTCTAGATGGGTTTTGAATGTCTCCGGGGTGCAGACACATTCTTCTATAAACGTGAACATCTGATTTTTGCAGACTCCCAATGAATGAACGTTTCCACAGCTACTACTACAAGGGGAAGGCACAGTGGGCAGCAGCCACCCTACAGCACACAGCCAGGGCTGTGGACACACTGCCTGCTGGGCCACGGATACGAGCCCTGCAACACCCGAGCTCTGCCTGCCTTTCCCACTGCAGTACTGTCTACTCTCTGACCAGCCACCAATTTTTTCACAGAACATATGGGGACTGAATGTCACCAAAACTTCTGCCAAATTCAGATGGAATTAGCCAACAGGTTTAAAAGCTTTGGGAGTGCAGGACACAGAGTGCAACCACATGTGTCTTAGCTCCTTAGAAAACCATGCTAGGGATTACTGCAGAAATTGGAGAGTCCTAGAGATAACCAACAAAATCCACTGCAGGAATACAAAGAGGCCCCTCAGCGCTCACGAAAGACAGTACGCTAGACATGGTATGTTGTACCAGGTCAAGCCAGTTTAACAACCTAACGATTCTCACCATTACTCTTCCACTTAGCAAGCATACTAGAGGAGAGAGATCGGGGCTGCACAGCTGATATTTCCCCACACAGAAGAAAAGCCCTGCCCTCCAAATAAACGGGTCAGTGGGGAAAAGCGGTTTCTCTCTCAGACCTAGTGATGTGGCTCCTTTCACAGAGAGCTCTAGCAGCCTCCTCGGTCTTAGCTTCAGACACAGATAACCATGTTTCTAGGTGTTCAATATATATTTAAGAAATCAGCAGTGTGCATGCTCACTTCTAACCTATCCCTGAAAGGTATTGGAATTCCTGCATCAGTAGGAATCCGGGACCTTCCCTAACAAGTAACTACAGCCTGCTGTAGCAATCAGGACAGGCAGTCCCACAGGTCTGATTCTTTCCCTGGTACTGGGATTAGGTACACTGATGTTACTGGCAGGTAAAACAGGGGAGCTACAATCTCCTTCTGGGATGTGGTGACTGTTAGGCAAATGGAGTGCCCATCAGCTGAAGGGTTTGAAGGGGAAGGAAGGACTCGAAGCACAAAGATGCTTCATCTTCTCTTAATGTCCTGTCATCTGGGTCTGAAAGGCAATGATCATTAAGTCAGTTTTTAATGATGTGGTGCATGGTAGCATCTGGATTTATACTCCTGAACTGAGAAAACAGAAGAAAACCCAGCATGTGTGAAGATTATGGTCCATAGAAGGAAGGGAGTTCACAAAATCTAATTAAAATAATGAAAAAAGATAAAATTGATCAATTTATTTAAAAAAAAAAAACATGCATAAACTACCAAATCCAGAGGGTCTATGTGCAAATAGCAAATAAATTACCACCAACAATTATTAAAGCATAAGAAAGCAACAATTTTAAACTAGAAAAGCATCTAAAATGAGTTTCTCATGCAGCTGCTTTTTAAAAAGTTAAAGAATCCAAAGACGCAACAGACAATGAGAAGTAAAGCAATCAACACAGGAAAGGCATAAAGGACATAGAACCCCTCTTGTTATTCAAGTTTTCTACAAGATATGACTAACATGTTATTCTAAAAACCTTATCAAGATACACTATTCACCCAATTTCAGAGTCTTCTCTAATAAATTCCTTGAAGTGTTATTTAATATTTTGGTGGCTTTGCATTTCTCTGTAACTTAACTTCCTTCTTCATTAAGTAGCATTCTGATTTTGTTCTTTGATGAAATCTTGTGCCTTTGTGTTGCTGGAGGAAGCATATGCACAGGATAACTAACATATGTATTGTTTCTTATACTCTTCCAGAGCTTTTCCCCTCAACTTTAAAAATTATTAAATGCACTTGAATAACAGCAATGCTGTTTCTATCAGGAACATGGAGCCAACAATTTAAGCATATGAGAAGCATTCTCTGAAAACATGAAACGCTCTACAGGGTTCAGATGAAAACAGTTTCTTCACACACTAGGTGTCTATCACAAGGTCTCACCAGAACTGTAGGTTAGGGCGTACTAAGAACAAAAAAAAAAAAAAAGCCAGGTTAAAGCCAATTTAATAAATTTGAAAAACTGGAATACTGTGTATATGACAAATAATGGTATCGGTGTTTGTGTATCTATCATACAACTAATAAAATACACTATAAATAACTCCCTGTGGAGAAAGAAAATAACGTATGAAACAAGTCAGTATTGGAGATCTTTGTAATAAATGAGGGCGGTGGTTTTCAACAGTAAATGTCCTGAACCCACAGTAACAATGATTTCAAAGAAAACCATTTGCTAATTGTGTGTGCCTCTCTCCAGTATTACACCCTAATTAAAGAACTTAGCATTTCTCTTCAAAAGTGGAGAGGAGAGAGCGCAGAAGAGAGAAGAAAGAAGTAGCTTCTTGCTTGTGAAAGCTGAATAATCTGCAGAGGAACAGGAAATTCAGAAGAAACAAAACGCACAGAAGAATTTATCATAACGACAACTCAAAGTATCAAGAAACAGGCTTCAAAGGATCATGAAAATAACTTAAAATTCTTCAGATTTAACACTAATTCTTTCACCATTTTTTAAATGGAATAAACCTGAGATTCACATTTTGAAGTTTGTGTATACAATCAAAAAGTACTTCATGAAAAGCACAAAAGATTATAAAACTCGTGATAATATCCTAAAAAGTGGTCACGGTGAACGTTCCCTGAGAAGACATCCCAAAGCCTGTCTTTCACCTCCTGGTGCCGTTTTTGTGTCAGCACCATTAGGGCCTGTGTATAGAAGATCTGTATTTCTGGTGTTGCAGCAACTCACATCACCCATGTCCCTGTTGGGCTCTGTACACCCGATCTACCAGGCTGAGACAACCCAGAGGGAACAGTGGGCACACGTAGACGGTGCTTTCCCAACCCCAACAAACACACAATGTACTATTCTCTGTGGAAAAACTTAATTCCTTGTTACAACCTACCTTGAAACCATTCTAAATTTCTGTCACCTAAACATTGTCATATTAATACCATGCTTTACTGGTCACACACACACAAAAACAACAACAACAAAAACAACAACAAACAAAAACAAACAAAAAAAAAAGCCCACAGCTGATAACAACTTTACATGGAAATTGCACAAAAGTGGAATAAGTCTTATAAGAATCCTCAAATAGAACTGACTTGCAAGTACTGTTATTCTGCCTTGGAGTCACATCATTGACCAGACGAATATTGGTTCCTGCAAGTTAGATGCTCTTACTCTTTATCATCTTTTCCCCAGATATAAAAATACCTGAAGTCTGCCCCAACAATTCAGCATAACTCAGGTGTTTCCTAATTAAAGATAGCTAAAACCCAACTACATTTCCCTATGTGCACTGACAAAGACACGTCTCTGGTAAGCCATAGAGCACAAAATTCATTAGCTAGTACTGTAACAAGCAAAACACAGTGGTACTGGCAGTGACAAGCACTATAAAAAATTAATAATTCAGATTTTTTTAATGGGACAATGGTAAGTCTGTAATTACAGAAATATTAAAAGGATCAGACTAAAGTAATCCAGATTATTTATTTCTGTAAAGTTTAAAATAGCAATAGAGGCTTAAATAAATTTTTCTAAGGTCCTGAATGGGAAAAAAATATTAGGAAGCACAGAAGTCTGTAAGAAACTGTACTTGAAATATTACTTGAACTACAAGGACAGATGCATTTCTTTCCTCCAAATTTAACTAAAGTTTATTCTAATAAATACTTTTCTTCCTTTTACAGCTAGAAGTTCAATGCAATAACACATAAAATTAACATTAGCAATTTTAAACTATCCTCTGCGTGGAATATGTGCTTTCAAGTAGACTCCATCAAGAGAAGGACCATTTTATAAACATTAACTAAGATTTCCCTTAATCTTAAGAAAATCTTACATGTCTACTTGTCAGAACACCTGATTCTTACCAAAGAGAAATGATTGTGCATATTCAGGACTTTAAAATGCTCGCTAAGAGCTCACTGCACCAGAATTACTCAACTAGTTAATGAAAAAATACAACAAAAGGAACCCAAAAAAAAGGATCTGTGTTGCAAATGTTTTGAGTTGGCTTTCAAAAACATAACAGAAAAACCCAAAACAAATGCACACAAAGCGAGATTCTTTAAATATTCCCTTAGCCTTCATGGTAAATCAAAAAGATTCATCCTGCTATGACTTGTGCAATTTGACTGGCACAATAAAATTATTTTGCAAGTGAAAACAGCTTTCTGTTTTACAAAATGGAAAGTTGCCTCATCAAAATGAGGAGAGAGAACTGAAGGTCAGAACAATGAGTCATCTTTCTAAGGCACAGTCACATCTAAGAGACCTTGAAAAGAATCGCGTAGTTACTTACGGGCATTTGAAAGAAAGAAAAAAAAAAAAAGAAAAATCATGTAAGTGAAAATTGTCTGAAAATAAGCACCAATTGTCTGTCTGTTTTTGGAGCTATTGTGCCTTCTGCAGTCTATCACTAAGATGGGTGATTATAGCAAATTATTGTGAAAGACAATCTTCTAGGGAAGTGTTTTGAGAGAGACGTGGATTGGTTAGTAAGTGTACAAAAGATAAGGAAAATGAATAGCAATAAAGAGAGGGAATACATTAAAAAAGAATAAATTGAAGTCAGACAAAGAAGCTCTTAAAGTTTCTTTTGTTTAACATTAATCCTAAGTGAATGAAATTGTAAGACATCCTTCTTAGCCCAGGAACACATTTTTTGTTTTCTAGTTACAAGTCAAAACCCAATCTTTCCCTCTCCTTCCATCTGGTCACTGCAAACAGTCGTGCTGAACAGAACTCCCAGTCAAATCAACGGAAAGAGTCGCAGTGACTACAAAGGAAGTCCTTGTGCATCCAACTAATATGTCGTGCCTTTTTCAAACTTCCGTGTCTGTAACCATCAACCCCATGGAAACACGGGAGTTGTTATCTGTGTTCAGAGTGCGGAGGCACCAAAGACTAACTGAAGGATAGTCATTCCTCACAAAGCCAGGTCACAGCAGCTATATGGTGCAGCCCATTTGGACACCACGTGTAGGGAGCTCAGTCCTAGGCCTGCTTCCTACACAGCCTTCCAGCTTCCTGGGCGTATTCTAAAACAGCAAGACAGAGTAGGGTTTGTAGATGCTCCAGCTTAGAGCCATGGCTGCTAGCCCAAGAGACAGAAATCAGTTCTTTTACAGTGTCAATGCATATGGCAAATCACACCCTTTTTACTGTTTCTTAGCTGTAGGAGTGCTACCAAAATAATTATTGAAAAGTAGCTGAAAACCTTTTGGATTTGATAGGAAAATTTAAGATTCTTAATTGTAAGCATTCTGCATTACATTCCATTATTGAACCTCCCTTTCATTTTTACTGTCATCTTCTCAAATTCCTCTTTGTATCATTACATATCATATTTTGATTTACTTTTGTCATGGTCTGCATATCATAGGATCCTCACAAATTTAAAAGGAGATTGATTTTAACAACTTTATTACATACAAGTTTCATAAGTGTGAGAAGAGTATGGTCAGAAGGGAAGGACACAATCTATTAGATCTATTAAAACAGACTGAATTTGGAAACAGAAGCTTTATTTTCTAACTATCCTTAAAATCAAAAGTATATTTCCTCCAATTTATAGATTTTTTTTTTTAACAAATTACCTATTAGTTAACCTCAGTAACCTCATAAGAATTGCTTTTCATTTTTACTTGTGTATGTATTTAACCTGCAAAATTTTCAAAGCAGCTATTGTGTTTTCACACACACAAAAAAAAAAGTGTATGACTTAGAACAATAAGGAAAGCATCATCTGCCAAAGTTTTAATCAGATTTGATATTATTGAATACATTTAATCATGAACTATGAAATAACAGCAAAGATGTCAACTTTTGTATAGTTAGCTACAGAAAAGCAACTAGTTCACGCAATGCACACAATAGGATGTATGCTATACATACAATGTATTAATGTATTAGAACACTACTGTGTTCCTCATATACTGTGATATACCAGTTCTCAAAAAACACTTCCATATTAAAGTTGTTTTCACAAAAACAACAACACAGAAGTCTATGTAAATTTTGACTAGATTAATTGTATGTATTATGGTACAGCCTAAAGACACACATAAATGAGAGTTTCTTTATGCCCTGCCCTTCACACAACAAAACATTGCACTCAAGGGCTTCTAAGGTGAGAGAGGAATGACATAAAACACAAAAGGAAAAAACAGCCTAGAAGCTGGGACTTTTCTAAAGTCACTCAGCAACAGATGTGACAGGGAGATGTTTCTCTGTATAATGAACATTTTTGTTGCTTGCAATTAAAAATATTTGTCGTTCCAAAGTAAGGTGAAGAGTCGGAAATACATTCCCAAATTTTTAAAAACCTTGTGTCAATTTCAGTAGTATATATGTCCTTCTTCTTCTGACTTAAAAGTTGTTAACTTGCATCTATAATCTATGTCTACTTTTCAAACCTAGTTTTTCCTTCAACATAACTAATTCTTCTTTTCAAACTGTGTTTCAGTCATAGTGAATTAGATTATTTTCTTCAAAGTGTACAGTAAGAGCTCATGAAATCTTTGTACAATAAACAGAGTAAGTTGAACAAAATAGAAGGACAAAATATACCTGAAGCACTCTTGACACGTCAGAGAACAAGCATTTGCACAGCATACTGACATCACTCTGTAAAGGCACCAGAGACTGAAATAATTCACTCTCGTGATGAACCTTCAAATGAAATCAGTGTGAAATCAAATAATTGTTCTTATACTTTTAATACTTAGATCTCATTCATGCATAGATATGGCATTGATGACATTGTAACATTATTCCTGTACCCTTTCAAAATGTAATGCCTGGTGCTATCTCCCATTCCTCATACCTTTTGCTATTATTATGACATTAAGACCACAAGTGTACTATCCCCAGATCATAATGCGAACTGGTTAAAATTATTTCTTTTTCCAATTTGATATCACCTTTGTTATAGCACAGATTAATTCTGTGGCATCTGGGAACATATACAATTATGCTACTTAATGAAATATGTTACCTATGCAACACTACTTTGACTTTTCAGTATTCTGGTACACGTCGTTCCTTCAAAGCTCCTCTCTTTATAACATTTCTTGATAAGGCTGCTTCCCTTTTAGATATCAATTACTGAATATGAAGCCTGAGCAATAGCCCTGTAAAGCAATGGAAGGGCTGACAGCTGATGTCAAAATGAGGGTGGAGTGTATTCTGAATGTCTGCCCAGTCTACACGTTCCCTATGGGATAATAAAGTAGTTTAAAAAAAAGCAGTGGAATGGCTACTCTTATCAAATTACAGTGTGTAGAAAAGGTCAGAGCGGTAGAGCACAATGATATAATTCACAGATTATACAAGACATTAAAATTATGATATGACATTCTTTGGGGGGAAAAAAAAAAAAAAAGATTATAACAAGGACAGAAAATGGCAGGACATAAATCCATTCCCATGACATTTGTACCCAAACTGGAAAATGTACAACTGCAACCTTTGTTAAGTCTTTGCTAAGACTAGGTACATGTCTTAATTTCAGATACTACATATTGAATCCCTGTCAACAGATTCTGCTTATATTTAATGGAATTAGGCAAGGGGATGAAGTTGAATGACACGAGTTATATTTCTAAGGATACACACAATTTCATGGCATCACAGTCTCCTGTTTCAACAAGCAATCATATATGCCCTGAACATATTGTACAAGCCTGAACGGATACAGATAAAAGTTTAAAGCATACGTAGCAAATGTGAACAAGGACACTTGAATGTATTATGTTAATTAAATTATTATTATTTGTATTGCTGTAGGGCTTAAATTTGTTAGTCAACATTAAGGAACCATTGTATTTCCTACAGCAGAAGCAAAGGAAGAGATGGTCACCTTCACCCTAAGAGCTTACAGATCTAATGTTAAACATGACGTGACAAGCGAGTGGAGCAGATGGCAGTAACAACTGTAAAGACAATATAAATGCAAGGTCCCCACAGCTAGCAAGAAGCCTGATCAAAAGTAGACAGAAATCAGCAGGAAGATTCCCACTGCTTGAATAGGCATCACACCAAGCCTTTGATCACGCCTATTATTTTCATATAGTTTATAGGTTTTATTTTTGTAACTCAATAAATTAATACCAACTACACTGAACTGTGGTTCACCCTAGCCGTCCCCATTCAACACACTTGTGCGCTGAATGTTTTGTAGAACATTCAGCATGAAAACAGAAAAATGTTTTGTAGAACAATTAGAGGAAAAAAAGGAGTAGCTGCAGTACACTGTGCAAAACAAAATTGCATATTGTGAGTCCACTTTGAGGCAAACATGGAAAATATTTGCATAAGATCATTTCTTTAAAATTTAGAACCAAAGGAAACAGTGAGATTCAACAGTAAATTTGCCTAAGTAAAATTCTCAGAAGAGTTATCTGGGGAATACCTAAGGTCCATCTTTTCATTAACATTAAACCACAGACATTCATTGTTGACACAGCAGTAGCGTTAAAGCTGGTTATAAAATTTTAAGTCAGAAAGGAAATAAGCTACAAAAGGACTCCTGCCAGCGTGACAATCCTAATACAAATGTAGATTTTATATCCCATTATCTTTGGTCATTAAAGGTCAGTTTGTACAACAGAAAGTACACTTTCCAAGCAGTTTGAGTTCATGCCCTTACATCATGAAAACCTCCCTTAGGGGGGAAAAAAAAGTCAGGAATATAGCCATAAAAAATATTGTGTATGATGATGTAACATGCCAGCTTTATCATTTCTTTTCCCATCTATAGATAACCATTTCACCTTCTGTGGCTCTGTTTTGCAGCCAAATCTCAGATGCAGGATTTCTTGTTCCAGATTTTCCACTTAGCCCATGACTGAGATTTATTTGCCTTTATTTCTTTGTCATCCTCTTTTGTACTTCAGAGACGAATGAGACCTCACCATAGCTTAAATGTTTAAGCTGGCAGTTTCAAAATACATTCTGCTAAACACTGAACTGTGAACTTGGCCTTTAAAAGGAGGTAATACTGCAGTATCACGTAGCTATATTTTCAGGCTAAAAATCTAAAGAACTTTTCAGGTTTTCATAATTTTTAAGCCTTTAAAACCTTCTTGGTTATTTAGAATATGCAAGAGACATGAGGAACCTTTATTATAAAAGCAAATCAATTTGTACTACTCTTCCAGCTTGCATTCCTAGTTATTAACAGTATTAGCTGCATAGCATACTCCAGTAACTCAGGTCAGAGCACCAAAGAAATGAATTAGAAAATAATTCAATTGAAAAACTGTTTAAATATAAAATCTCAGAATCACAGGAAAATTTAGATTGGAGGGGACCTCCGGAGGTCATCTAGTCCAACCTCCTGCTCTAAGCAGGGCTAACTTCAAAGGCTGATGTGGTTGCTGAGGACCTGAATGAAATACGTATAGGTAGTAGCCAGGACTTCACATTTTCAGGTGAATGTGAGGCTATGGTCTTAAGATATCTGTTAAGCTCTCTCCAGCCCTATGGAACTTTTTATTTTTGTCAGATGGTAAGTCAACTTCAAAAGCTACTTTAGCTGGTTAAAAATACTGGTCAGAGACTGTTTCCTGTTTAGTGTATCCCAGGCTAGAGCTTGATTAGAATGTCTAGAGCAACTACATTATGCATTATTAAGAATACTGATAAAGCAAAGCTTTAACAGCTCTCATCATCAGAAATCTCACTCCAGAAACAGATCAGCCCACCACATTTAAAAGGCAAGAGGTTTATCAAATTATACATGTACATCCAGGTAAACAGCAGTATAAACACTGACTGGAAAAAAAAAAAAAAAAGTCAAAGTTTTTATTTCAAAGCAGATGTATGTCTCCAGATGATCCCATCAACAAACTGAAAAGCAAGCATGGTTCTCTGATGTATTTTCCCACATCCTGCTAAGAAAGTAACGATGTTGGTTAAAACCTCACAATTATGAAACAATGTCCTGCAGAACATGAATTTTGCAGTACATGAACACAGGGGGAAAAAAAAAATCTTATTAAGCTACTAAGGACTTAATCCAACACACATTCAAATGAATGAGCAAGTTTGAAACAGGTGTTTAAGCTTTTTTACTTCTGCAGCTCCCCAGGGAGTCTAGTTCCACGTCTCAAGATATCTGAAAACTCAGACCTCTGCTTGTAGGATGTCCATACACAAACTCTTCTCAGTGCTGAAGCATCTCTGAAATGACTGTGCAGAGACCAAACACCTCTGTTCACTTGTTATTAAAGGTGCTTAATAAAGTTACACATGTTCTTACCGGCTACATCTCATAATATGAACTAACTTTGTTTTAAATTCCTGTTGTTATGAACAACATCAACATTTTTTTCTTTCATCCCTGCCAATATTCTTTACATTTTGAAGCCAGCACTACATAGGAATAAAATAACTGTCACAGTATGTGCTCCTTCCTTTCTGGAAAATTAGCGCTTTGGTGCAAAATACATAAGGCTATTGAAGTCAAAAGAGTTATGCCGTGGATAAACTACTCTGGTGATATTTTACAATTTAAAGTCATTACAACACAAGCTTCAGCTTGTCTCTGTGACACAATGCAATGTTCTTTAGAGAAGTAAACCGTTGCAAAATATTTCAGATGGGTCTCTTTTTACTGTCTTTTCCCATTCCATTTTAAATGTTTGATACGTATGTCTTCAGGGAAAGACCTCTCTATTTGCAGTGTTTTTGATTCAAAGATATTGCCATCTTGTTCACTTAGGAAGTACTGAAAACATGTAGTTTATTACTGGGAAATCTGTGAGCTGAGATGTGTCATATTTCCTAGCCAATATGCTAGGCAAAAAGCAGCACATAGTGTTTGATGTCTTTCACCACAAAAAGGAAAGAGAATGACCTTGCACAATAGAAGAGAAATACACTTCCAACGTTAACTAAGCCAAGGCTTCTGGGAAGCATGTGGTGGCATCATAATTTCTTTTCTACCACTAGTATTGATGTGTGCACTGCTGCAGAGAAGGGCAGAAAGAGTAGAAAGGCTGGAATTAAGAGTAAAAATACGAAAAGATGAGGACAAGCATACACATACACTAATATTTAAAATTATATCACAAAATAGCAATGGATAATTGTACACCATTCTGTGCAAACCATTGATTATGAACAATTTAGGTCTTGAGAAGCCATACTATAAGTAAAAATCGTAACACTAAGTCTATGCCTCCAAAAAGATGAAATGCTGTCAGAAAGAAAGGATATACTGTGATTCTACTCCCTTTTGGTATTTTGTAAGAGGCCACAATACAAAGAAAAGTTTGGTCTTAGGTGGCCATATGACAATAGAACTACTCTACAATCTTTTGTTCAGTTCTCATCTTGCCACAAACAAACACAGAGTCTAATTTAGGGTGCCCGAGACAAAGCAACATCCAAGGTACTTCATGTTTTATAAAATATCCTGAATTTTTATATTACCTCTGGTACTAATATGCTTTAAATAGATCAGTTCCTTGCCACTGAAATCCACCCACTTCTGGGATAAAACACAGCAAGTGCACGAGGCTACATTGGTATCACAACACAGGCTTGGACCCACTGGCCCAGTTCTGTCATATCTCAAATAAACTGGGTCTTCTGATAAGTAACAGACACACGCTACTGACTGAGCATTAGCAGCCACAGATGGATATTTGGAACCAGCATGGGGCAACCCCAAGTCACAAGACTTCTCCTCTGCCTTCTCCATTCCTAGGACAGAGGATCCTTTACACTGAGGCCAGTCAAGGGTGACAGAGACTACAGATTCCAGAGATCAGACCAGCAGGAAACGTGGCCTTTGTTGCACTGCATGTGTCCTGAGCCTTTCTGTGCAACAGATTGTGCAGGAAGGCCACATGCATGTGCACAAGAGAGGCAGAGATTGCATTCAGTACTGAGCTTCAGGTTTTGAGACGGACACACCTCACACTGAATATCAGATTATAAATGGCAGTAAAGGATACGAGACCAAGGCAACTTGCCATGGGGAGAGTTTTGGTGATAACAAGCACCAAGAACTACATTTTCTGCCTGTGCTGAGAGGGATCACCACTGAAACATCAGCTAATGCTGTCACAGGAACTGAGGTTTCTGCACAGACTGAAGGACCGTGCCACGTACCTGAACTGCAACAACTCAGACAACACACACACTATGTGTTGTTTGGAAACTCCCTCCTCAACATCTCCGTTGGGTCTATTGGACTACACACACGCTGGAAAAACAACTGAGATAGCAGTTTTTCCAGACAGAAATGTTAAGCTGGAGATTTACAGAGACTCACAACAATGGCACAGTGCCTTCAAAACCAGTGTTTGGAACTGGACCCAAAAGGAACAAGTTTCATACTCAAACTAATTTAGAGTCAAAGAAAAATCTAATCAATTTCCTTTTGGGGAAAAAAAAAACCCACCAAACCACCAAATAACAATAATAATAATAAAACCAACAAAAAGTAAAAGCCAAACCCCCAAACAAACAAACAAAAAAACCCAAAAAATAAAAAGATGACCACTTCTGTTCACAAAGAAGATTCAGGGCTTGTTTTTTTCTGTTGTTATTTTTAGATTATGAGTAATTTCAATAACGATACCCTTAACATATTCCAGCTCCTTGGTAGGACATCATTATTCTTGTTATTATTAATACAACTATTGTTAAAATAGTACCTAAGTATCAGTCTGGTGACCTTATTCTGCCCAATGACAGTAATACTTATTTATAAAGCAAGCTTACTGATCATCTATAATTATCAGATGAAATGATTCTGGGCTGCAGTTTTGCCTTGAAAATTCATGTCTGTCATTCTAGAGAAGAGCATTCGCATGCTGCCAGTTGTAGAAATGTGTACTTGTACATTACTCCATGCATGCCTTAAAACACAAGTCTTCTGGATTCTGGCCCAGTGAAGTCATGGAAAGACTCAATACTAGATCAGGCATGATAAAAATCGATGATAATTTTTTTTTGTCTTTATTATTTAAAGAGTTTCATCATCACTTAGTTCCCTACATTTAATACACCTTGCTACAAAGTTCCTCAGGTCTGACATCTGGAGCCTGTCAAACTCTCTGTCCTGCACAGCCCTTCCTCATTTGTTATGACTCCTTTTAGCGTACCCTGAGACATACAGACCTCTAAAGGAAGACGTTTAATTATTACATGCAAAATAATTATTGACAACAGAACCGAAGGCAGGAAAACAATCCCATTTATAGGTTTTTGCCCGATAAACATGTTAATAAAAATGCATTCCACTGAATTACTTAAGTAAGAGCAAGAGGAAAACTCAGTTGTATGTTCTATATAAACTAGAAGTCACAATTTTATATTCTATACCACTTATTGTGCCCTCAATTTGCAAAAGCTGAGCAATCAAAAACTCCTTGCATCAGCTTTAACTGCTCCTATATCCAATGTGTAAGTGCTTACATAGTAATTCTTCTGATACACATTTCAAAAATGTCAGTTTTCTCATCTTTTAAAGTAGTTAACATAAACCTCACATAATCATCTTAAGCCATTATCAACACCGCATTGTTCTTTTTTTAATACTTAAACCTTCTTTTATGGCATACGTCCATGAAATTGCAAAAGAGATCTGCTTTTAGATCACTAAATCTTTGTTTCTTTAACTTGTATCATTGAGATATATTTGATGGAGGGATAAATTCTGTGAAAACAGAAAATTTAGTCTAAAAGAATTGGATACATTCCTTAACACATAAAAATAGTAGGTGCAGTATCAGAAAAGTAAACTTGTCAATTCTTGCCAGTTTGTGACCTTCTGTACTGAATACTGAAGTCTGTTGCAAAAGGTTAAACGGTGACCATACAAATATAAATTTTTATAGCAGTATCAGCCATCTTAAACTAATTTGAAGTCACAAAACCCTCTTTTTGGTGCATCAATGATTTTTACTATGATGATATGATAACCTGAGTTATTACAAAATGCAATTTCCCAGTTATTGTATCAAAAGGCAGTAATTACTTTTTCAATAAAGAAAGTGAGAACTATTAGGATGGCAAAAGAAAAATAAATTAGCTTTATACCCTACTCTCAATTAAACTAGCATAGCAAGAAGGCAATGAATTAAGGTAATTTGAGGGAAGGAATGAGATTTTATATAGCAAAGCATTTAAACTTTTCAGAAATCCACTGAAATCAAACGTAAGAGCAGTACAACTATACTAACAGCTCCTAAGATACTACGTAAAAACAGACTTCAAAATTTAAGTAAATTATGTCAGTTCAGCATGTGCTTCTGACATTAAGAGTACACAGAAGTGTTCACCAGGGAGAGCCTTCTGTGCTAACCTCACCCATTATAAACTCATGTAAATTGGGGTACCACAAATTTCCATTATTAAAACATTTCCAACATCTTTTAGGAACTTGCCATAAAGCTGAAGTACTTTTTTATATGACCAAATTTCAGTCATTATACATTTTTCACGTACAATAAATAGCTTCCAAGGTTTTCTTTTTTATATAGGAATTCAGAGTAAGAAGCCTGTTTATGAAACTCATTTTTACATACTTTGAAGCAATCCAAATGTTTAGTATTCATATATTTTTAATGCTTTTTCATTCACCTTTAGGAATTATTTTTTTTAATTGCGTTTCTATTACATTATACATGTCTAAGGTTGTTTGTTTAAAATATTTGCCTATCTCTAGTTTTACCCCAATCTCAAAAAAACAAGGCAAGTAAAGAATTTTAAACTTCAGGCATAGAATCATTCTATGAGTCACATCACTACATCAGTTCAAAAAAACCAGGCAGTTGTAAGCTCTGGAACCTGGAAATGCTTCCAAGGTTTGCACCTCCCATGCCAGCTCTGGATCAAGAGATCTGCATGAACAGCTTCCCTTTTACCAACAACTTGCTCCGATTTCCACAGGGGACAAAACCCACCAAACAAACAAGAAGTTAAATACACAGAGCAGAACACAACAGCTGCAGGTACCCAATGGGGTCTGACAGTGCAGGACGTCCTATGTAATCTAACAGTCCAAACACTGTCTTAGTCACCTTTGGTCCCCCTTCAGTTCTGTGAAGACAGACAGATAAGCAGGGAGAACCTCCTCTTGTCTTTCTTACTTAAGTTGAACAAGTGCTTACCTCTCCTTGGATTTTAGAAGGGCTACCAGGACTCTAGGCACCTAACTTTGAGATCTCAGGTAAATGCCTGCAGCACGGTGAAATGAAAACAAGTCTTGAGTGTCTTAGAAATGAGAGAAAGTTTAATTTTGATTCATTTGGTGTTCCTAGTTCATTCAACATCATTAAGCTCCTGTTTAGGACTCTCTTAAGTTCTATGCTAAGGAGGTTTTATTTGTAATTTTTTGTCTTCCAAATGCTTATGTTGATTTATAGATCACAATACGAGCAATAACTATAGAAAATAAAATACTAAAAATTACATTTTGCAACAACAGGAACTTAGCCAACACCTACCAAACCTAAGAACGCTGGAAGAGAAATGGTCAGTCAAGAGTTCTGAGCAAAGTGACTAAGACTACAGCAAGGTGACTGTTTGGGTATAAACTGTGGTCTTCCTAAATCTAAACCAAAGTATTCAGTCTCTTCTGATTCAGAGAACACTGTCTGTTCTAACTTGATAACCAATGTAAAAAGGAAATTAAGTTCTAGCTATGTTTAGCTATTAATATGCAGCACAGCTACAAAAGGTACAGCCATTATTTAGTATCTTCAGGTTTTTAGTAACTCAATTTTTGCACGTAGCAACTTTATTGTACTCCAGCATCTAAGGTGGAGTACACCTTAGCACTACACACAGCTTGTGTGCACCTATTTTGTTGTATTGTTCAGCTCCTTCGTCAGGCACAGCGCAGCACTGGGGCGAGTTAATGATCCTTACTGCATTATCTCCTCAGGAACGTTATATAGCAGAGTATTTCACATATTAGTGCACCATGGCTAGCATGACATTTAATGGTAATCAAATATCATTTCTTTTAGTGAAACTGACCTAAGAATTGTCCTCAGATCTCCAGGGGATGTAGGAAAAATTAATTCTAATTTTCAGAATATTTGAGGTTACTGTAATTTAAGCAATTAAACTAACCTTCAAGCTTCTTAGCAGAAGAGCACAACAGTAAGACTTTTTAGGCTACAATTTTGTAATTTATCATGTACACTGTTTCAGAAGTGAATCTAAAGAATTCAGCAGGTAAACTCAAAGCTGTTCTTTATTTCCACAAGGTGAATGAGAATGAAGACAGAATATTTCCATTGTAAAGTTAATCTCCTTTATGCATTAGTTATCACATGCTGTTTTATTGTAGCTTACAGTCTCAAAAAGTCTTACATCACAAAACCTCCAACCCTTAAAGCATGAGGTTGAAAAATTTAATGTCTCCCAGAGAAGATTCATATGATTTTAGTTCCATTTCTTCAATGAACTGATGTTTCATTATATACATTTTTTTTTTCTTCAAAAGACTAGATGTCAGTTGCCCATCACACAAATTTGCTATTGGTAACAGAAATAAGATATTTTTTTTCTAAGAGTTAGAGGTCAGAATCAGGTTAAATCCTTTTGCATTTTATTCATAATATGCCCCAGTTACTTGCCTTGGTATCTGAACTTATTAAAAGGATGGCCAGCGATTTCAACCATGATTACTTAATACAGTCAGACATCTGAGCTGCCCACAGGATGATTTCACCAATTCCCTCAAACAGTATTTTCCTTTAGTCAAACCTTTCAGTACTCATGCTTCCCCTGGAAATTGGTACCGGACTAGTCAGCTACTGGAATTCCATCCCCACCCAACACCAGCCATGCTTCCCCAAACAAAATCTACTAGATTTTGATTAGCTATTTTAATAGATGTTAAATGCTAGAGATTTTTCATTCCAGTTATTAAGAAATAAAATACAACCCAGGTAGGTTTAAATACTGATATGGGTAGCAGTGACTTATCTCAGTACCTCATCTTTAATAATGCCTATCATTACTGTACACATACATGACACATCTCGGGTTGAAGACAAAGCTGCAATGCAAAACTAAGACTTTACAGTCCTAGGAAAGTGTAGCAGTTGCATTTCTTCAGTGCTATGACCAGACCCAAACATTACACAGTATAGTATATCAAACACAAGGGAGGTAGGAAGACATTTTAGCTAAGATGACCGCATTCAGAAACAAAAATGACACTGCAAAAAGATGCTTTCTTCCCCATAACATTCAGGAGCTCTGAAAAGACATGCTTGGAAGAAGAAAGCACACTAATGAGGCAGCATTTGAAATTCTGAAAAGCAAAAATACTGCCATGTATTGTTGTCCTGTATGTTTCAAATGAAGTATTACTGTTAGTACCAGAAATACTGTGTCCTTATTTCTTTGATTACTGTGCTTATAGGGCACTCAAGCAGTTGAACCAAGCTTTCTTGATTTACTGTTTATTTCACTGAAGGGAACATTTTACCTGTAAAGTAGATATTAAAAATCCAGTATTGAAACTTCTCAGAAATGCAACACAAACTCTTCTTACTACGAAGAAAATTCAATAACAACTCTGAAATATACTATACAGCAAAATCTCTGTGTTCATTTGCTATAGATAAGCCAATTAAGTATTTACTGTTCTTGGCTTCCTGTTTAGTATTAAGGCCTAACACAATGAAACTAGGTCTTAAAATGCTGAATTTTATCCACCACCATAAAATTACATTATCCATAAAACATCAAATACATTTAAAGTTGTATATCAGTCTATTTTTCTAACTGCTTTTTTTTTTTTGTAATTATAAATGAGTAATTTTATTGATTAGAATTTTAATTATGCTGAACTACACTGGCAGAAGAAGAATGATCAAAAATGTCTACTACTGTTCTAAGGGTGAAAAGTTCACTCATTTCCCACAGTATGAATAGACGTGTTGCTATTACAACTTATGTACTCTGTGGTACTGAGAATAACAGATCCCATCTCTGTGCTGTTTAAGGTGGTGAAGACTGAGCTATTTTATTCAAAATTTGACCATGACTGCAGACATTTCTCCTGGCCCTGCTTAAGGCAATCTTCCTCCAGCTTCTTCTCCTTGTACATACAAAGGAATTTGAAAGTGTACCCAAGTAGAAAGAAATTATCTCCAGTGAAGATAAATGCCCATATTGCAAAAGAAAATGGAATTAGTTGTGTTGATTAGTTGTTTACTTGGTTCCCTACCAAGCATCCAAAGGTTTGCAAGTTTCATTCTTAGGCTAACTATTTTTTGACTATTTTACTGAAAACGTAGGTAACTGATCAAAAACACCTGAGAGCTCAGCATGTCTTCAAGCAAGTCTCCTTGGGGATCTACTAGCCTTGATACCCAATGCCTACTGAAGCAGTAAATAAATAATCTACATTTAAATACAAGAATACTCGAATATGCTGAAAAAAATTTTTTAGGATTTTTAAGTAGTTCATGAGACCAATGAGAGAGGGTTAACTACTTCATGGTATTTATCTTCCATGTATAACACTGAAAAGGTGACAATTGAAGACATACAGTATTAGTGTTGCTGTAACATTTTGCCAAAGCGAAATGTTACCTTTGTGGGATCAAATTGCAGCAAGTTTAAATTTTTTTCATTTATGTCATATGCTCATACATGCACTGACATCACACAGGTGACATCACACACAGTGCAATATAATGTTATTTCACTTACTGAATCAGCTTTGAAATTTTAAATCTTGTCTTTCGATACAGAATGAAGCTACAAATAGTCTTTATCAAGTCAATTGTTACTATGGGGATGGGCCATCCTGAGAGGATTCCTGCAAGTGAATTTGAAAGCAGTGACAGAGACCTGATGAGCAAAACAATGAGCTATAGTCAGACATTTTTCTCTGCCATGAAAATCCCCAGAGACAAGCCTCCAGCTACATGACACAAGTGACTGATGAACAACACCTGAATATAGCATAAATCAAACATCCTAACCTAAGTGTTCATATTTATTTCATATGTTATTATCATCAACTGACATAAGAAAGGTATTCCAAATTCCCAGCGATCAATTGGTTATATTCATTGCACATACAGTTGATTTTTTTAAATGAAAGTTTAATAATTCAGTAATCGTCATTGCCTTTCTAATTCTTCTGAATTCTTCTAAGCAGGAGGAGTGGATGAGTGACATTTCCTAACCGTAATTACAGTACGTATAGTATTAGCAAGCATTTGGGCAAAAAGGCACATTATGCTTCTCTTATCTGGACAATTTGGTGCATCTGAAATGCTATAAAAACTTTCCTCTGCAATCATGTATTTTCATGCTATATTGTAAACATGGATTACTGCTGAAAGCAGTCATGTGGGACAGACAAATAAGAAGAATGTTGTATTCTTTCATACAGCAGTACAATGTAGTAGTGCAATGAAATGCTGATTGATATTTTGAAGATAATGCCCTCAAGTACAGCAAAGAGTCTGAAAAATAAACTTTACGAAGGGAATGTGCACAGAATCCCTATACAATCCCAGAGAGAACTAAAGGAATTTTTTTGAGGAAATATTCCTAAAAATGCATACTTTATATAGTTTCTGCAGTAAAAATATGTGAGATCTGTCGACCGTAGAAAATGAGCATTTTTCAACCAGTTTCAATATGAGGTTACGCTATGGAAACTTATGTACGTACTATTGAAAGTTTTGACTATGCATGTACATTCTGGGCCACGCGTAGCACTACTGAAATATCATACTCACTCTCTACATTTCATATTGAAGACAGGAGGACAAAGTCCTACTGCAAAAAGGCACATTTTTAACAACCACTTCCACTATAATAAAGCATTCCAGTAAGGCAGGTGTGTCTTCTGAGTGCCTCCAAAATACACGTTTTTCTTCAAAACACAGTCACCTTTGAAAATTCCTACGCTTCTTTTTCTGCTCATTGTTCTCATTGAAACATCAGCTAAATCCACGCCTTAATTCATAAATACTCATGGCAGCCCTTTCCCAACCACAGGAGATGGCTAGAGCCGTAACTGTTTAATCACCAAAGCCGACTTTAATAAATCTTAATTTTTATATGCTACGTATATAATGATATGCATTACTTAGATATATTACTCATCTGTACTGAAATGACAGGCTTTCTTGCTCTGCAGCAAGTTTACTTATATGGACCCAATATAATAGCATGTGCTAATTCACAGATCCATCTTGCTTCATGTGGTCCTATATGTGCACTAGGTATTATAAAGTAAACTGAGCACTGTGAAATACTGTCATTTGAAAGGCCTAGGGTTTTGCAGTTATCAAGCCCACATATAAAAAAACCCCACAAATTCAAGAACGTAGCATCAGTTTTAACTGCCAACAAAGTAAACAAGTTTCTTAAGCAGCACCTCTTCTGGGACTCTCCACTCCAATAAGTTCCAAAATGCACAAATGGATTTTGTCCCATTCAACCCAGATTGCACTGCACATACTGGAATACTGAGTAGTTCACCTACTTTCTCATTATGTGATTTGGGGGAAACGTGGTGAATTAGTGATTTATTATCTGATTGCCCAAGATAGCCATCAGGCAGCTGGACCTTGACTCATATAGCAGGATGGCTGAGAAATCGAAGTTAGAACTTGCATCTGCATTTAATATAATAATGCAGCTTTTAAAATTGGAATTTAGGGGGGGAAATGTTTCTTAATAAGAGATTAATTACGTGGTAAATCAGGGCAGAAGAAAAAAGAGGAATTAATTAGACCTGAATAGCCTAATTGGAAAATTTTATTTTTTTTTAATTGAAAAAATTCTATACCACTGCCCATTACCACAAAGATAAACAATTTCCATTATATTCAACAGCACTAGTAAAGTCCTGTTCATGGAGTCTACTTCTCTAGATGATGTTATGTGACTAGAGTAAAGAATGGTCATTCTAACTTAAGAAGAAGAGGGGAACAATAAGTTTACACTAAAACTGGAATGCAGTTAGTGTGGTGCAAGTCCACCAAATTGAGGACAATTATTTTAGATTTATGCCATTCTACTAGAGCAGAATCCAGTTAAGTTTATTACAAGGGGTGACACAAGAAGAATTGGGAGGCACTGGGGCTTTGTGCATTACTAAGTTCAAAATCAGAATGTGTATGTGCTATCCACAATGTAATTTCAAATTGAATTTATTACACAGTGGCAGGTATCTATCATTTCAAACAATTTAAGTCAACTTTACCATTCATTCTGCTTCAAGAACTAGACTGCTAGCCTCCACTGAGTTAGCTTGTCACTGTGAACAGATGTAACTCATCAATATCAAGGCCATATGACAACAAGAATGGAGGAAATTGCTTGAAATTCTCATTCTTACCCCAGAAATAAACACTTCTAGAATATTTATAAGTATATTATTTCTATTTATATGTGTATCAATTTAAATAGATATATAACAAAACAGAATATGGATAATGAATTAAGATTGAAACAGATGCCCATTTAATTTCAGGCTTTTGATTGAGGTATGTAAGTTGGGAGCTTCTTTATGCATGAGACACAGACCTCAGAAAGACAGTTCAGAAGCCCATCTCACTCATCCTCTGGTAACATCCATTACATGAGTTCTCCCATGGAGGGTATACTGTCCTGAGAGTTACAGGATTCCTAAATTCACACTGCTGATGAAGTAATGGAAGCTGGCTGATTTGGGGCCAGAATAACTAAGTTGCTTCTTGGGCTTGTATGTTGGACAAATCTACTCTTTTATTTCTAATGTAGAAACATTGACTGCTGCATAATTCACCATCTATTGTCTAATATGATTAACTACTGAATTGCGGGGCAACAAAAGTCAACTGTTTGGGCATTTATTTAAATTCAAAATAAATGAAAGCTGAAGAAATATATAATCTTGATCCCAGATATGCAAATAAAGACAACCAAGAGTGAACACTGTTACACCATTCCCAGTTATAAAACTACATCGAGGATTTTGCGTTATATCCTTTTGTGCAGGATTCACATAGACATAGGAGTGTACTACCTGGTATATTGACACATTCAACCTGTTGCAAATAATAAGTACAAATGATAAGCAAAAATACAAGTCAAGAGTTTGTGTTTGGGAGATTCATTCCCATTCTTTCAGTAGTGAAAACAGAATACTGTATTTTTCAATGGAAAGATTCGCAGTGATAAGGTTGGAAAGGCCAAAGCAACACTCACAGTCATCTTAAAATTGGAAGACAACAGGTTTAAGTGACAAAAGTATTTAAGAGCACAGAAGGAAATGAAAACCAAAAACAGTCAGATATTTCAAGCACTGTAATGACAATTACATAGAAATACAAGTCTCTAAGTTAAAAGAAGTACCAATTCACAATTTCTGTTTTCACTGCAAAACGGCTTAATGAGACAGCTTGACTCACAGAAAATAATTTCAAACAGCATTCAAGAAAACAACCTGCATAAACAGCAGACCTTTGCCTTTCACATAAAGCAGCAAATCAAGAACAGCCTCAGTAAAGAGGAAGAATGCTTCCTCCCTTCCTTCCTTCAATTGCACACATGGCCTGTTCTGCAGGGTCAATAGTAGTACAAAAATTCAAGTATGCAGGTGTTACAGTGATCATTGCAAGCACAGTTCTGTTCTAGAAAATACACAATTTATACATACACACCCTTCCCCCCAATCAAGTTAGTGTTACAATCAACATTATTTCAATAGGGAAAAACCTAAATCCCCACTTACAAGGAACAGTCAACAGGTAGCCTGTTAAAATTGGTAATTACCATATTTTAGTTATAAATAATTTTTGATGACAGAATTTCACTGTTCCTTCCTAATATGTATTGAAATATGGACTGATTTCTGCTCCCCTCCCCCTTCTCTCTTAAAATAATTCCATTTTAAAATCTTCTGTTTGTACCCAATGTTGTAATGATCACTACATACGAAAACGCTGGAATTTGCCTGACTTGTCAAGTGTAGCACTAACTCAGTATTGACTATTCCAATGGCAGATCACACATTTCTTTAACACAGTCCTAACTGTATTGAAGATGTCTGGGTAATTACACAGGGAATCAACTATTCTTACATGAGGCTATTATTTGCTTGAGATACACAATCTTTATTTACTGTAGGATTATCTCTGTTGGTATATCAGTATATTCTTGAGTAGGAGACCATATGGTAATCTGTCATCAGTCCCAAGTACCCCTGGTTGATAATGTCAAGTACAGCAACCTAAGCAGTGATACTTTGCTCCTGGCTCCTGAGAAGACAGTCTTGTTTTTTTTTTTCATGAAGTACCGTCTGATATCAATGATGCACCCTGTGGCAAAAGTTGGGATACTCGGAGAACTTTTACACCTGGTCATTCCAGCACTGACCTAAGCTTCAACTTGAGACAGCTTTTTGAGAAAGTAAGTGCATTTCACAAGCTCTACACTGCACATTTTATAGATTTCTGGCAGGAGTCTGATTCAGTGTATTGAACAACTTAAGGTATCTGATCAGGTGTCCTCAAAAGGACAGCATTACTGACAGAATAGCTCTAAACTGGGCTGGAGAGCTGTGTTTGTGTCAGCAGCACGGTGGGCTACTTCTGCAGCCCCGTCTCCTCCATTATATTTACACACATACACAAAGAGAAAGGTTCATTATTAGACTCAAAGTAAGCCCTTGCCATAAATACTAAGCAGCCTATGACTCCAGACCATAACCAGCTCAGTAATAATAGTCTCCAAATCAAGATTAAGAAAACATGACTATGATTACTGGATGAAATATATTTACAATTTACTCAACACTCAGGAGCTGCCATAAGCTACATCTACATTGATAAATAAAAAAGCTTTCTGTCAACAGACTTAAAACACTGGCTTTCTGATCATCCATGTTTAATTCTTAGCTTACTCCCTAACTCAGTTTTGACAGGTCCAGTTTTCTCTTTCCAATACAAATCTGCTCCTAAGGTGTATAGCCCTAAACAGCATGGGAACGATCAGGCCAGGCCATCGACCTTCAGCAATCAATTCCCAGTCCTCTTCCATTTATAAGTACAAATGGAGCAAAAGAGAGCAGAAGAGACTGGGTAAAGAGAGAGAGGACCTTTATACAGAAACTGCCAATATTATGTTTGAGTCCATCATTGTCTGTTCTGGGTAACATGATACCAAGCCAATGCCACGCTACAGCTCTACATATGAATTTATTCCACATTACTAAACTGGGCTGTTCAGGAGCAATGAAGAACTGAACAGATACATTTTTCTTTATGACTATCTGGCAAAATGAAGATAAGCAGTGAGGCTATTGGCTTCATGGAGTGGTGGCAGCTGATACCGGCTCTTGTTCAGTTTTGGTGACTCAGTTTCAGAAATATTCTGCTTAATACTTCCTCACTAAGGAATAGCACTTCAGCACCCCACTGCCTTGTTGCTACAAGGCTTCATGAAAAATTAATTACAAAAGACGTGTAGCCAAATTGTTCCAAAACTCTTACAAAATTTCAGTTATTCAATTTATAACCATCGGTGCATTCCATTTACTATATTCATGACATACTTACTATATTCATGACATTGCTATGGGTTGCGTTTTAGAGCTAAGAGTTTTTTAGGTTAGTTTTAGAGCTAAGACTCCAATCTCTTATTCATTATGAGCAGGATTCAAATACATAAGCACCTATATGTATTGAAAATCTACTTAGTGGATTTTATAGATATTAGACAGTTCTACTTTATGCTGACTTTGAAGCACTAATTATATAGATACAGGCAACGTAATGCTCACCCTGTGACCAAATATTTGGAGTAATGCAAATAACACTCAGAAATTACTAAGAGTTTGAAAAAACAACAATGTATGCTTTCTTGGGTTCTCAAATCAGATTAGTCTATAAGCATTAAAAAACACTGTTTTCCTTCCAGATTAAGTGATATTACTACTGCTATTATCTATATATTTACCTGAAGTCATTTCAGAAGTTAAGTGCTCATCTGGACATTTAACTTTCTGTTTGAAAGTACCTATTACTCTCTTCCCTTGTTAACTCTGCTATATTTAAATTATTTCTCTTACGTTTAAGTATAAATATCTTGGATTGCTGAGATCTTTTGAGAAAATCTGTCCTGTATTTTTGAAAGAAGTAAACCAGGATAGGAAGAAAGTTACTTTCTTGGATTAGTTTGTTAAAAGTCATATACAAATTGTTGGAACAATGTTATTCTCGATAGTCAAAACTAGAACTAACTGTAAATATATATATAGATATATATAGATATATATGCAAAGAGCATCATGATAATGAGTAACTGAGCAACAAAGCCATTCTGCATTGTTCTCAAAATGTCAGCTCCATTCTCAGTGGCATCAAGTCTTTTCCAATTTCCTCAGATGGTCTAGTATAATCTATTATATAATTTACACATATTTTTCCACATAGCTCTATACCACCTTTCTTTTTGTTCCCCTTTACCAAATACTTACAGTTTATTATATTCAATCTCATATAAAGCAAAGAAACATTTTCTTAGTTTTAAATATCTTTATATCATGCTTAATGCACTTTAATGGCATATTATTTTTTCTTTGAGAAATAGCTTATCTATACATGCTCTATGAAACACCATTTAAGTAGGTGTACTTCTCATTGAATGCCCTAAGTTCAAACCAAACTAAGTTAATATGAAATGCTACATAAAATTTATGCAAAATCAGAATTGTTAGTTGAAGCACAATCACAATTGGAAAGAGCATTTTAAATTATTCTTAAGATAAAAACTAACATATATTAAGGTAAGCAAAGATGATGACAATTTAAACCTCTACTGTATACTGGTTTTCAAACTGTTCCTCTTCTTAGATGGTTGATTAAATATGCCAATCAATGGGCCAAATTATGAGATCACAATTCAGGAAGCAATGAAGACTTCAAGCTTTGTCCAAATGATTTAATAACCCAGTGATCCTGTTAGTAAAATCTGTGTGTGCATTTAGATTTATAAATTATCAATGGAGAGGTGAAGTAATTTTTGTAGGTACTGCCTTGGCTGGCACACCACAGAGCAAATCAAATAGCAGCAGCCCAAAAGTATGTGCTGGAACAGCCAGACCTTTCTAATTAGGGGAATGTTTATTTCCATTAAGGGTGAGACATGAAATTCAGTCAGAGTGTGAGTCTCAGCTAACAGGCTGTATAGTATCTTCGTTCAAAGTGCACTTGTGCACAAGCATCACTGGGACACAGTAATTCAAATTCTGGACCAATTTTAAATACAACAGCCATCCTGTTGACTGCAACAGAGAAAAATCACACCTTCTCAGTCAGAGATCCTTTGCAGTTTCAGTTTCTCTTAATCAGGAATACCTTCAGGGAGAGGGAGGGGGGAGAGGGAGAACCCAAAGCACTATGTTCTGTTCTGTATTAAAGAATAAATGTTTTTAACCTTCACTTGGAAGGATTAAAAAAAAAAAAATAAACCAAACCAAACCAACATTTCTCAGCAATCGAAATGTTTTGGTTTACTATGACATAATTCTGTCTCAGAGACTGAATTCTGGTGCTTGAGGCATAGCAGCAAAGAGGCTAGAAACTCTGATTTATGACCTTGGAGCATTCTGACCCTAAAGGGAGGTGACCAAGCCAGCTGCAGGTAAAGTAGGTAAATGTTACACAGGGAATAAGTACCTCCGTTTACAACAGAGGGCAGGATGATCACCCAGCTGCACATCTATTAGTCTGACCTCGGTAACACACAGAGCTTGGAAAACATTTTAAAGGAATGTGCAATGGAAAAAAAGAAAGTAAACAGAAAATGAGATAAAAGACAATACAGCCTTAGTAAAGGTAGATTTGCCAGATAAGCAATCTTCTTTGAAGGACAATTAACTTGCTTGATAAAAAGCATACAGTAGATGTAATCTCCCTGGATTTCAGGACAATATTTCATAAGACATCACCTGGGAAATATTTTGAACTGTAGAATGTAGATAAAGAATTTACAGTGGTGCATATACAAGGACAGGCAGAAAAGTTGGAGCTCCTCTGCCTGCACTCCAGGTTTATCAGTAGCAAGTCAACAATACTTTAGGAGTGTCATCAGGGCACTTTGGCTGTTTGGAAAACAGCACTGTTAAGCTGTCTTTCACTGGTTTTACTGAGAGTTGTGCTGGATTTAATCAATGTGCTATTCACATGGGTAGACATATCTATATATGCACAGAATCCTTGTAAATCCAGCAATATCATTTCAACAGGAAAACAAAAGGAAAAGGAACAGCTTTCAAGCCACTTTGTTTCATTTTGGTTTGGTTTTTTTTCTGGCAGATAAAGACTGAATCTAAACCTAAGGTCCCCGCCCTGAGTACTGTGAAGTTAAAATCAAAGTTAAGGTACATTATTCACTCCCGCACTGGCAGTCCATCCTGTTCCTCAAAAGCAAGTCTTAAAACCCAGCATTTATTCATGGGCCCCAGAACAGAGGACATGCATCTGACAGAAAAGGATCTAGATTACATTTCAAAATGTTGAGCAGCTTTGTGTACAGGTAAGGGGGGGGAGAAATCTCAGTGCTATATCAGCCTTGAAAGTCAGTATAGAATATGCCGAAATCTACTACAGAGTACCAGAAACAGCTAGCATTAACTTTACTGGCTGAAATACTAACACTTATAAAATGTTAAACCCCTAAACACCTCTCATTGGTTTGAGACAGGAGTGTAACTTTTTTATGGATGGGAGCATGTATGAAAGTAAATTTGAAATTTTGTTAATTTGTCAAATTTTATAGGTTTGATTTTTATTTCTATGGAGCTAAACCTTCTTTCAAGGTTTGGATTCTCTCATTTTTGGTACCAAGTGTATCACAACAGGACACAGCCTGGTGCTGATAGGATAGGATAGAATGCAGAATGGGTCATAAAAAGCTGTAGCTTGAAAAGAACAGGTAGAAGAGACCAAAAGGGTTAAGAGGTACCCATGGAGCATTAGCTATAACAGCCATAAACACAGTCTGCAGCAAAACAGTGAGAAAACAGGCTCCTGTGTGAAAAGTAGAAATCAGCTGACAGGAAGACACAAATGGGACTGGCAACTACAGAAAGGGCTGAGAAGCATGTAGAAGTGAGGAATAGAAAAAGTCATGTAATTAATACCAAAAAAATCTTGCAACCTAGTCAAGGTAAGACGATTAAAGACGCAAAAAACCTACAAACATAGAGAAAATATAATTGGGAAAAGATTCCTAGAAAGACACTGATTATGGTGGACCCATATAATCTTCTACACCGAGGTACCAGGTATAAAAGATGATAGATTTAGTGTCAGCTCTCCAGCACTCAACTTACTACAGTCTCCAATCAAACCAAAATGACCATCCAGAAATGACACAGAAAAACAGAGCTCCTTTCTCTTCCTGTCACAGCCAACCACCGCACAGCCTGCACAGAGACAGATAAAGACAAGCGCATGGGCAAGCAAGCTGCCAGGTCTGGAAATTCCTCTCCTTGGGGCTGCTGCAGAAATTCTGGCAGTCCAGAGAAACCCAAATCAATTCCTCTTTTATTTCTGGACAAAGAATAAGAATGAGATGGCCACTATGATGGCCAAAGACTAGGACCTGGATTGAAGATAACTGAAAATCAGAAGGTCTTTGCGTTTTGCATTGTATAGCCATGCTGGAGGAAGGAGCACTAGCAACCACATGAGCTATGCACCCCTGTATGTAGGAGATACAAAAGTAAAAAGGGATACAGGAAACAGAAAAATTGAAGGAGCAGCTTGAGCAACCAAAACCAAGTAATTGGTCTATCCTGATTTTTCTGTTCCATAGTTACAATGACACAATTAAGGTGCCAAACAGACACATTGTCAGGTATGGTTTAGTTCCACCTTTAATATGATGCGTAGTGATACATCTTCACATTGATACACCCACCAGGTGAGTCTGGGGCTCAGAGACAACCTGAAATGTACAGAATTGGTATTTAAGGCCACACATGAGATAGATGAATATCAGCCATTGTTCATTTCCCTGATTTCAGCATCCTTCCCTTCAGCAGTCTTTTTTTCCTGTTATTTCTGTTAGCCCAGAATTTTCTTCTTCATTCATTCATGCACTTACACTTACAAATGCTTTAGGTATTCTTACATATGCACAATGCCTAGTAGAGTAAGAAGGACAATATTTCCTTTCATTTAAATACTAGTTTTCACTTTATATAACTACTAACTTCTGTGAAGAGCTTTGACAAGTATTCACCTTATATACCACTGTGAATAGCATTTCAATGGGGACTTTCTAAAAATGTTTCACTCAGAAATGGGTCTGACTCTAGGATTCACATGCAACACTGTACACACAGCTAAAACTGTTTACTGTACCTTACTTCTATATATTTACTGACTTGCCTAATACGCTGTCTTTTACAGGACTATGTTAAAATCTCTAATTCATACCACCAAGACACAGGGCCACAGAGACTGAACACAGAAACAGACTGCCTAAAGCTTCCCTATAACTTCCTCTGAATTGAGTACTGCGATGGATAAATCCAAAATTTCCTGTTTCAGTTCAGGCAACATATTTTTAGAAAAGCGGACCTGACTCTCACTTCAGCAGAGCACTTTTTAAAGTTCTGATTCTAAGAAGCTTCCTAAAGCCTACTTTGCAGAAGTCCTCTTAGTGTATATACTAATAGACAAGATGTGCTACTGACCCAAAAGGCAAGGTGAAGTTGGGACAGTTAATTGCAAACCAATTTTAATGGGCTACTGCTTTAGAATTTTACTTACCATTGCACTACTGACACACTTCATGCCTCAGCATCCATCAAGCCAACTTCCATTTAAACTGAGAGTCTAACGCTATTTTACGACTATACTTGATCTGAAGCCAAAGCCAAAAAAATGACTATTTGTTACGATTTTATTTTGCTTTCCAAGAAATCCTATTTTAAAAGGTAAATATTTCAACAGATTGAGAGCAAGTAGTTTAAGAAACTGAAAGAAGGTCAGGTAGCAAGCATGAGCTCTGTAACTAGCAAGAGTGCAAGTACAATATTTGCCATTTTACAGAACCTTCAGGCTTAGTTTGATTAGTTATTAAAATTATGACTAGCCTACAGGGACAATCACAATAATTGGTATAGGTCATAGATAATCAAAAGTGTCTTTCCCAGTGGGATGAAACCTATTAAAATCAGATATTTAAATCTCTTTACACTCGCACATTCAACACACGTGCAAAATTATTTGTCCCAAATCTTAGTCTCCAAGGAAGACAGCAGACATTTTTCATTGTTCTTTATTTGGTGCTAATTGACGTTTTCAAGAGGTTTGAGACAGACAAAGCTCAGTATACCCCAAAGAAATTATTCTTTCTAGATGCCAGATCTTTGCTTTATCTTGTTGAAAGAATCAACTTTAAAGTTCTGAATGTTTAGATTACTTCAACTGACATCTCAAAGGCTAATACCTAAAAAAGAATATTAAATACAGTCCATTATTTCTGTTGTGAAGATCCGAACTTAAAATGAATGTTAATCAGATCAATTTTAATTACTGATTGAAAAGTCTAGCTTTGCTATTGAGAGTGCTATTGCACTTTTTCCATACTATTAATTGTTATGACAAAGGAATCAGATGAAATCAAGAATTATACTGTTTAGCAAAGTTTAAAAAAACAAGAAAACCAGTAGACAGCCTAGGAGAAGTAACTGGCCAGTATGTATTATGCCATGAAATTTATTAAAGCACAGTTAAAATTTAAATGTAAGTGCCTGATAAAATCCTATCAAAGCCAAATGGATGTTTATCACAGACTTCAAAAGTTTTGGGGTTGAATTCTGAGACTTGAGCACACTTCAAGCGTTTTAGTTAAAGGTAGGGGGTTTTGTGCTATTTTATTTTTCACCTAAAATTAAGTGTCATCAGATCTTTAGCTATGATTCATAGACAAAAAAGGAAAACCAGCACCTAGTAATGCAAAGCTTTCAAAAATTCATTGTTATTTAACATAAAGTAGGCGCTTAGCCTGTGGCTTGGATATTTACTACTCAGATCATTGTATTTGTTGTGGTCTTATTTGGGGGGGGGGGGGAAGCAAGCAAAGCTGCTCTTTTCACTAGTGACAATTCAACAAGAGAATAGAAAGGAATTTTGAATAGTCACTACCTCTGGGGCATACATGTAGCTCTTGACATTTGGCCTAAAGCCTCAAGTTCAAGCTTTAAAGCTTTAGCTTTCTGGCACCATTTTAATGACAGATGTCTATGTGCTTACCAGTCTTGCCATTCGTAACATCACTCCAATCAGCTGTGACAGAAAGCCCTTAGAATAATTATACAGTATTTTTTTGCAACTCTTTCAAGAGTCGCATAGCCATTCAGTCTCTGGGAACACTTTGCTTTGATTCTCTCCCCTCAAAGTGTGGAAACAATTTCTTTCCGGGGCAGTCCAGGGTATTTATTCAGTAAAGGAAAGTGTGCGAATGGAGAGCAGGAGGAAGGCAGAAACCATGGTTACTTGCCAACCAAGTTAATATACTAAAACAGATTTTACTCACCTTGACAACATCCCTGCATATATAATACAGCTGCAGTATTTATTATTCCTAAAAGTTTCACTATTATTCATTATTTGAAATGTATTCCACATTTTCATAGTCATGAAAATGCTATGAGAAAGGCATTAGAACATTAAAGTTTTCACCAGTCAAAGCTGAACATGAATTCAGGGCATTTTACAGAAAAGGATAAATGAGAAAGCATTCAGCAATCTTTGTTCAACTATGACCAGTGACGTAATTTTTCTAACCTGCCTTTAGTGGCATCTTGTCTAACTAAACATTTTTGTTCCTGCCCAAGAATGTGCTCCTTTATGTATCCACATAAGCTTTGTGATGGACTATAAGACAAATAAAAAAAAAGGGTTCACCTCTACCAAGAGAAAGTCTCTTAATCAGGTCAGGGCAACAAAATGACCACTCCAAAAGGCACTTGGCACTAACAGATTGTGCAGGCCCTGATTTGTCAAATTATAAATTAAGTCCTTACTACTCACAGCACCTATAAAGAAAACGTTTTGCCGTAAGTATCTGCATTGGTTTTTAAGGTAATTAATGCTGATGTAAGCAAGGTCTGGAGCTACTAGCATAGTACTGCTACCATGTTGTGTAAGTATCGGTTAGTCTACAGATTAACATATCACTTCTCATTCCTTCTTTATGGCTCAAAGAGAGAAGGTAACAGACTAAACAGCGAGGGTGAGAGCATGCAGGCACACATCTCTATGGTAGGACACAGCTGCCAAGAACCACAGCGTTAAAAGCAGCACACTTGAGAGGTCTTATGGAAAAGGTACATATTTTAGAAAAAATTCTTCTGTATTTTTCCTTTTCTTTTTTAAGTCTCAATTTCCTTTCTCAATGCTCTTTTCTTCCTGTTAGATTGTGGGGGTGGGGGGTTGGGTAGTTCTCCACCCATCTTTATGTCAGTTCCTACTTTGAACACGTCATCTGTTGTGGTAATACAGAAAAGAAAGGAAAATTGCAACCTTCAATTACCAATCTGCTCTGTTGAGAGCTTACAAGTCTTGACACAGAGGAGAGAACCAAACTCAACTTTCTGTACTGAAACTCACTTCAGCTACACAATGCCGTGGACTGAGAGAACAAGAGGAACTTTCTAAGTAAATCTGCATGGTAAGCAACTCTGAAATGAGATTGGAAAAGAAGAAGTAAAAGCGTGCTAAAGATGTACTTTCTGGTCAGGTACACACTTAATTTTTAATCAGATTTTAGGAGTTGTCCCAATACTTTAGTGAAAATATTTTTCCAATATTCAGTTTACTGGATTGCAACCTAGCTGCAGAACCTTTAGTTAATGATTGTTGTGTTAGAAGCCCTCCACATTAAGACAGCATTATAATTAGTTTAGCAGAGCAACATGTTTACTGGAAGGAGAACTTGTCCAATAGTACTACTCAGCAGGAATATCAAACATTATCTGTCATTGTCCTGAGAAGATTATTGAGCAATGCAATGCAACAGGCCCAAATCTTGTCACAATCAAATATTAACATAAAATTGAAAAGATTCCAGGAAACCAGACTTCTGTATAACATTCTGCCATGATTTTTTTCAAGTGTTCCCTAAAAGAAAATCACAGAGAAGACAATATATGACATTACTGTCAGCATCAAGTAACAAAGTAACAATTTTTTATTTTATTTTATTTTATTTTTAGTTAAGAACTAACAACTGTTCATTCCAAGGAATCTAACCCTCAATTTCTACAAAAAGGCATTTAAAAAAAATCCTACCCATTGACAGATTGACAATATTGTCATGTACTTTAACAACCTACAAAGATGAAAGCTTTGTATTACCTGAGATCCCCTTATAGCACTAAACTCATCATTAGTGGAACTTGGTAGAAAACATTCCTTGCTGTTGTACAAGTCTGCTTCTAGTGAGCAGCCAAACACTCCCAAATTGGAGTAGGACACCCCATGAAAACCGTAGGAAATTCTTTCTTTCCTGAAAGCTCTGATCTTGCTTCTTACACAAGATATGGTTTTATAGATACCTGGAGCATGAAAGAATTTTATTCTACTCCTTGGTGGAATGGATCCTCTTTGTCAGATGGATCCTGTCACTTTTTAGCAGCCCTTGACCTTCAAAGAGGGTCCCATGTTCATAAAAGCCTAAATCCCTCTTGTTGACAAGAGCTGTGCAATCATTTGTTGACCTGCAGAATCCATCCACTCCTCCTGAAACCCTTCTTCTTCATGGGCAGGACTGAGAAGAAAACCAGATGGGCCCCTACACTGTTGACCACCATCCCTAGAGCCATGCAGTCACAGCTGGCATGTTCCAGGTCTCCTCTGGCAGAACTACTGGTGCCCATATGGAATAATGGCAGAGGATAACAGTCCAAGGGCCAGAAAAATCTCCACAGTCTTTCCACAACCACCCAGATGCAAGCCCCTGGGGCAAGCCACAAACTCTCCAAGACAGCTGGCCAGGTCAAGAGATGTGGTTCCTCTGTCCCACAGAACAGAAAGTCTCCCAAAATTATAATTCATCTCTTCCTCACCCATGTTCTGCACATCTCAGGCTAAACCAGCTTAGACACTGGTGGACTGACATCCCAGGCTCCCACCTGCTGTTTTGGCACCGAACCTATTCTGTAGTTGCCAATCTACTGGCAGAGCAGCAGAATTCCTCCTGATGCAAGAAAACACCAGCTTCCAGCCTCCACTCTCACAGGACTCTTCCATTGCCCAACCTTGTAAGCACACAAGACCACCACCTCCCCCTGCCCCAGGCTCAGTGACAGGCCCCCAGCACTCCTTATGGTCCAACCTAAGGAACTGCACCCTGGGCAGGGCAGCCCAGTGGGCTCAGTGGAGGCCCCTGACATGCCAAGGGGGCATGTGTGCTCTGCAACCTGTCACCACCATTGCTGGACAGGTGTACAGCGTCCTTGGCCAAGATTTTGGTCTCCCTTTGTGTGCACAGCAAACTGCCACGTCTTTTGGCTGCTTTTGTTAGCTGCACTATCAAACACAGCCCAACACACATCATCTGCCATTCTTCAAACTCTTCCAGATACACCTACCGTAAAGAGAAGTACTAAAAAAGGCAAAAATAAGCCTAGAAAAAAAAAAAAAATCCTTCATTGGTGTAGTTAATAGCAGGATTGGACATAGTATTAATATTTTCTCCTAAGAAAAGAAAAATAATTGACCAGTGTTATAAAGTTAGATCAAAAATATTTTTCCACTTCCCCTGATGATAAGTCAATAAACAGAGAGACAAAGAGAAACCCAGAATAGACAGATATAACGGCTTTCAGTCACCACATACATCTTCCTAAATGGCCAGGTATGAAAAGACAGAATACTCATATGATGTCAGGTCTTCACACTACAAATTTAGTAACACTTTCCGGAACTATGTTATAATCTAATGACAAAAATACTGCAATTTTTTTTTTCTCTGAAAACAACTGGAATACTAATATTCCAAAACTGCCTTAGTAAGAATGATGGAATTGGTTGTGCCAGAGAAATGCCTTACTGTGAAAGAAAGCCTACAGCCAAATATAATAAATTCAGTGTAACAAGTACTGCAGAATCTGCATGGATTTTCGTTACCTGTATAAAGAAAAAAAAGGATTGTACAAGTGAAATAAAACCAACTAATGCACTGAGAACAAAACATTCACTGAGATCACATAAAACCCCTCACCTTTAAACACATAAGTAATGATTCTTCTGAAGCAACTAGTCAGAAAATCCCAAGAGTCCTTGATTCAGACATAAACATTGTGCAAGACATGTCTCACAATGTGACCACTCTAATACTATGTTACATGGTATTCAAATTCAACACCCCTGAAATGAAAAGAAAGAAAAAAAACTACTAAAAAGTTTCATTTCAAAAAGAGAAAGTGCATGAGTGTCAAAACTCACCAAAAGAAAATGACAAATGGCCAAAAGACTAAAATACTGTGAAGTGAAACACAACAGAGAGTAAACAAACTACTTTAACAGCTGTGACTTTAAAAGCCTTTTTCCTACTTCATTATCCCCCAAAAAGCTGAAAGGGATAAACAATGGAGCTGTAGAGGAACAGCAGGAGTAAAAGATGTTTCAAAACATGAGGGTCACATTCACAGCTTTGTAGAAGAACCTGTGCTATTTGAGACACACCAAAGTGCTTTGGAAAGAAGGTGAATAGAGAGTGATAATACCCAATGATGATACAATATTACTCACAGTAGTAAAACCTAAAATAGACTACAAAGAACTGCAAGAGGATTTCATAATATTGAGAGACTGGGTGATAAAATACCAAGAGAAATTTAGTGTTGACAAATACAAAACACTGTAAACAGAGAAAAAAGTAACCATACTACACCCACGCAGTATTCGACTCGCGCTACTCTGGAAGAGTATCTCATGGACAGTTCCCTGAAACATCAGCACACGATTCAGAAGCCAGCAAGATGACAACCAGAACGCCAGGAATTCTTAGGAAAGAAACAGAGAAAAGGATAAAGCCAATGTCATTATTCCACTACATAAATTATGCTGTTCCTGCATCGTGAACAGCGCAGTTAGTTCTGATTGTTCCATCTCAGGAAGGGCATGATAAAAGGGAAGAGCTACAAAGGTCATCAGAGATATATAAAGGCTTCAATATGAGGAGAGTTTAAATAGAGTCAGATGCCTCTACTGAGGAAAAAATGCTAAGTGAGAAAGGATGAATAGGGAACGATTAGTCACTACTTCTCATAAAACAAGAACTAATGGACACCAAATGAATTTTTCAGGCAGCAGGTTTAGAACAAAAGGAAAATCTTTTTCACACACACGTAAATAAATTATTGAATTGATTGCCACAGCCAACGACAAAGATGGGTTTAAAAAATGATTACACAAATTCAGAGGTGATTAACATAATAGGCTGAATGCAACTTCCTTCAGTTTAGGAAGCCCCTGCACTGCAGCGTACCAGAAGCTGTGTGACATTTTGCATTTTGTGTGCTATTTATTCCTGATATTCCTTTCCAACCTCTGAAATTGCCATGATACAGTTTCAAGTATGGCCTCTCAATAGATTAATCAACACAACTGGAAGAGCAACCAGCTTCAGTCCTGGGATGAAACAGCAGCGCAACAAGCTCAGCCCACAAGTTTTAAGATCTCCCATAGCTTTGTGAGCCTTGTTGATGGACTTAAACCAACCCAAGCACAGCCTGCCTCCAAATGAGAAGGTCCCACCCTTAATTCCATGTCCACAGACAGGTTTAACCTGACTGTGGCAGCTTGAACAACTTCTGCTGGTGGCTCCGCACTGGACTGGTGCACAAGGTTTACCAAAAGGCTTCATTCAGTATCCTACCCTCTTGCTCAGTAACACCAAGGTGTATGTATTTTGTAGGGACTTCTATTTCATAATGCTAACTTTTTAATATGTGGATACGTTTTTCTTTAAAAATCCAAGGCTGTTCATGGTCTTAAGGACAAAGACTATTCTTAGAATAATGAGCAATTACGAACATACTTTCTCCACAAAGGGTCAGAATAGTTTCAGCTTCTGCATTTCAGTATTTTCTCTTCCATAAATGAAAAAAGAACCACTTAGCTTCATTTATTCATTAGCTACACATTATATGGTACTGTCCAACGTTTATTGTTGAATTATATTTCACTAATAAAACATAACTACTTCCTCTGAAATTTGCTTCCTTTAACTTCATAAAAAGATTTTTTTCCCCCCTTCGGAGCATTTCAAAACATTTAAACTGTGACTAGCCTCCAAAAAAAATTTTTGGTATCAGATACATGCTGAAGGAAACCAAAGGTACTATATACACTGCAAAGATCACATGTGGAAATTCTGTATACAAAAGAAGAGCTTCTCTTTTCAACATTTTACAGAATTAGTTCCAGCACACATTTCTGAATCACACACATACTCAGTAAAATTAAATTACTGTATATAAAGCAATATAGTTTTGCATCTAGGAAGCAGCAGTTACTATTTTATGTAGTACCTGCTAAAAGCTCCTATCCTGAATAAGAGTGATGTTTTAACCTTTCAAGAGACATAAATGACAAAACTGGCCAGGGACAAAATCAGACATTTGTTCTAGAAAGTCTTTCAAACCCCTAATATTAATATGTTACTAATAAACATACATGGCAGTTTTGAATGCTTTTAAATAAAAAAATAATAAATTTCATAATAAACATATCAAATAGTTAATAAAACTTGCAATTAGTATAGGATGATTGTGTACAGTTCTAATAAATCAGAATACTGTTATCTGCTTTGGCAAACTTACAAAATGGCTTATTTTAATTTCTAGGGGTTTCTCCCCAATGTTCTTATTTTGCAATTCAGCAAGCACTACTGCCATCTCCTGATGTTTAGCTGTCGATACCAAAATACATCTTTACATTTTGTAGAACTGTTGTTAAAGTTCTCTAGAACTTCATGTTGAACAACTCAGCCACTTGCTGTTAGCTTTTTGAAATCTATTTCTCAAGTATGTTGACTTAATTCCTGCAATTCTAAAAGGTTTGTTTCCCTTACAATGTAACTCCTTCCCATCCCCTATTTCTCATATCATTGACACTGATGTCATCAAATGACATAATGGGTTTTATCTTCACATGAAGTCATTTTACCAGAAAGACCATTCATTTGGCTGGGATCAATTTGAAACATAACACATTTGGTCCTAAAAACCATCACACTATTGTTTCTCATCTAAACATGAACAGTATTCCTTAACTTTCAAACCATTAAAAATACTCCATTTTGCACTGCAACAAGCATAAAACTTCCCAATTTTTCAAAACAAAAAGGGAATTATCCAGAACAAGCCATATGCATTTAGATGTGGGATCTTAAATGTCACCAGGCCTCGCCAGGTGGTAGTTCTGATCACAGATCTGAAATCCCAGCTCACTGTCTCTACTTTGCAGTTTCTCCTCCAATTTATTAAGTACATTATATACACAGGAAAGCAGAGAGAACGAAGAGAAAGTAAAGAGATTTTTCAGTGATTAGAAATGTGGCAAATGCTCATAACCAGGATTCAGGTGAGTGCTTCAATAAAAACAGTTTCACTAAGCAGGAGAGCTCCTCTAGGAGAGGTTATTAGGCTCTGTATCTCCTACCCACCTGACCTGTCATCTTGTTGGGTAATACATGTGAATCTCACATTTTAAGCAGGAGGGCCAGCCAAGGCCCAAAAAACCTGTCTTGACAAAAGCGCACTAGGCCCCTCCAGCATCACATTTATTTTAACAAATAGATATATTCCAAATATCTAAGTATAAAATTTCCAACCACTTCTCATAATAAACACATAGGTCTGAACAGGGAAAAGTAAAAATGAATATTGGGCTATGAAAGCATAGCCCAGAGACCCAGTTCTGGGCAAAATCACACCACTTAACCACATGTCCCTGTCTGGCAACCAGTACAGTAAAGGACAGACCATCCCAGGACTCAAAGCGCTTTGGAGAAGAGGGGAGGAAAGAGGAAAAATCTAACAAAGGAAAAAAGCCATCAACAGTAGGAAGCATTGACCCAGTGGAAGGCAACTGTATTTACCTTTCTTGGCTCACACAGACCTCATCATTGTGTTCCAAAGATCTAACACCGTAACTAGTCCTGTAGCCTTCAAAACAACTCTTCATCCGGTTTAAGACCAAATTAAGTGTTCAGCTGATCAGACTAGATACTAGTCTTCTTCAGGGTCACACCTCTATGGAGCCCTATGTACTAGCCAACCACAACCTAGACTTAAAAAATTTCCAAACCAAACATGGTTTTAACAAATTGTAAGATCTGGTTTTGCTTATAACAGTTTTACCCCAAAATATGTGTGGAGAAATCTGCAGAGTGACTGCTAACATACAAACAGGAATTAGACTTGAAAAGCTATTATAACATTTAGCTCATCACCTTGCTGGCAGGGCACAATTACCATTTACTCACTGCATTCTTTTCAAGGTTTGTTACTTGTATCATTGATGACTTTTTTTTTTTTTTCCCCTTCTTCTTCCCCAAAATAACTTTTCTCTTTAGATGTAATAGACACTTCAACACAGCCACGCAGAAAGCAAATAACAGTTTCGGATCTGGAACTGCTACTTGACCATTTTATCCTGCTGTAGATATTACCTCCCAGAAAGCCCTGTATCAGCTCTGAAGTGAAGACTTTGTGGATTTAACTAAAAGCAATACCCAGCATATTAACCAAGTACTAGTTTGGTGTAACAACAAGTCTTTTAAACAGACTCCCTCTTTTGAATAAAATTTCACTCATGTAATGGAAACTTTTCATCTACCCAGAAAGACCATATTATGCAATCATACATATGTAGTATATAGTAGCACACATTTAATAATCTGGAATCAATAAATTGTGTAATACCGTTCCTGTCTAACCAGACTTTTTTTTTTTAGATTTTCTACCTTCATCACCATCATAGCTATTCCTGAAGCTACTGCACTTCTAACAAATTAAATAACAACATCAATCACAGCTTATTTGTAAATTAGTGTCAAAAAAAGTGTATTTAGAAAAAAAGATGTATCAGGATCTACAAGCGGGACAAGCGCAACACTCAAGTTGCATTTTTACTCAATATCTCTGCTGTGATTTTTTTGGCATAAAACCATATTTTTCTAGTTTACTGCTGGCTGATATCCATGTTGAGGTTTTTCTATTAGCACAGCCTATTTCCCCTAGCATTTCAGGGGGCTGCATTCAATTTCCTCGCTGGAATTTGAGCAGAAAAGGGATTGGCTCAGCATTCTTCTTAAATTCTGAAGCTAGTTTCAGCTAGCTATTTCATCACTACCTTTTTTTTCCCCCTTCTTCCTTTGAATTGCACTGTTGCACTTTTCTTATACTCCTCCGTGATTGTTTCATTTCCTCCCATAGTTCATTTCCTCCCATAGTCTTTTAATTGGCAACCATATTAATCATCTCAAAGGATTCTAATCTAAGGCATTTCACTAATAAGAGACAGTAAGTGTCCCTAGTCGGTGAGTTAGAAACCCCCTTAGTTTTGTGTACTAGGAAAACAAAGAAAAAGAAAAACTACAGGTAACATATTAGCCTAAGTTCTGACACCACTGCAAGTCCAAATTTTACCTTACCTGGGGGGGGGGGGGGGGGGGGGGGGGGGGGGGGGGGGGGGGGGGGGGG
>JAVJGJ010000061.1:34515578-34525648 GCA_035590215.1 Microhierax caerulescens
CCCGCCTCAGGTGTTTAACTTAGAGTTAACCAAGTAAAAAAATAAACATCAGCATAAGAATTCTTTGGCTGTTACAAAGCCCCCTAGGACCTAAACCTGAATTATGTTGGTGTAGACAAAGAAGTCTGTTCCCCTTGCAACTAGGCTGGAAAAGGTAAGGTTTTACTAGTTAAAATAGATTAGAAATCTCAGCCTTATACAAGCAATAAGCATCCACAGAAATGATCAAAAGTACCTCAACCTATCACTTCATGGTCTGAGAATGCAAAAGTGGCACTGTCCCCTTGGCAGGTGAAGCACAGGCATCCCTGTCAACCAACACTGCATTAAAAGCACACTCCAGAGGCAGCTAGGATGACTGTTGTGTGTGATATTTTTGGAGCTGGCACAAATGCCAGAGAGATATTGCCAGGAATTCAGATACAGAAAATTAACACTGAAAATGCTATAATTTCATTAGCATCTCCTAAATACAATGTATTATTAAACTATAAATCTGTTTAGGTAAATAAAAACTATCTTTCATGATGATTCAGGATGCAGATCAAATAACTATGGAATCAATATTATGTACTACTTTGGTGTCAAAAGGTATTAATTTAGGACAAGCCCCTTCTTAAAGCACATGCAATCTTAAAGAGAACACAAACACAGATGATGCACCAGTAGCTTCTTTTTAAAAAACAACTTTTGTCCAATGATGATTACCTAATTCCTTTTAAAATACAAATTTATCAACCTATATGAATGTTTTTATCGCTTTTGTGGTACAGCTTTCCATAGAAGCATGTGCATACAGGAAGAAGGAATCTCTCATCAATGGGTTGGTAGTTAAAACTGCTGCCTTTGATCAAAATACTGTTTACCCATAACTAGCCAAGTCAGTCTTTCCACCGCTATTGTGGAACTAGCTAGATCTAATTACAAGAATAAATACAATCATGACCATATATTTTCATGAGAACAGACCCAAGTAATATACAGGGCCTGCCTGTTACTCTTCACACCTTGTTTCCTACCTCTAGTCAACATGAAGCTATGGATGAAGAGCAGCAACTCTTGCACCCGTATGCAATGCACTGACCGCAGAGTACTGCACGGTCACCATGTGCAATGTTGTGGCTTTTATTCAGAGCTTTTGTTTAAAAAAAACCAGAACTCACAGTGAGTTAAGCAATTTCTCTTTGCATTCATTGTCGTTATTGTGTGTAATAAGTTGGACAGCAAACTGAAGAGCAAAACTGCCATACACATACACACACTTCACTGAAATGGCTCATTTAGGCAAGAAGTAAACAGTTTGCCTCATTGAATCCACCAGGTCTTCCTCTTTGACAAAATCAGGAAAAGGTTGCGTATCAAATCCATTAATATTGAACCTGATTTGATACTAATCCTCTTAAAAACACAAATTATAAAAAGCATTTCTGAATGATAACTTCATAGTTCATATCCTGTCTTTCGTTCTCTACAAGAAATGCTGTAGTGTTATTTACACCAGGCTGAAATCAATTATTTGGTATTGTTCACAAGGGTATCTCCTCTTTTTCCAGCCTTGCTTTTATTTTCCGGTTAAATTAGTCAACCAATAGTTTCTCATAATTATAAATGGGTTCTTACCATCATTCTTACAAAGTACAACAGGCATCTTCTTTCTAAAGAAGGATAAAAAAGACTTACAGTGCTGCATGTCTTTTAGCTATCAAGCATCTATATGATTCTCAAGGGCTTAGATATTTGGTGGATTATAGAAATGTTGTCCATTAAATTCATAATTTTAAAATTGAGTAAAACTTTTGCAAATAATTTTTGTCTCTCTTTGGAGATGTTACTATTATCAGAAATAAAGAATTAGTGATAATAACAGCTGTATTCATCTTTTGGTGATACTTCCCCTTAACAGATTCGCTCTCTCTTTAAATGACACGTTATAGGAATTAAATTAATTTTCACTGTTTGACAACCAAGCATAAAGGCATCAAGCTGATACACAGCAAGTTGTTTGGTCAGTATTAGATCTTTTGCACATATTATTTGGACTGATTACTGCACATTCATGAGGAGGCTGGCCAAGCCCGTATCTGACTTCTCCAGGGCACACCGGTCAAATGTGTACCACGCATTTTAAAATGAAAGTGGACAAAACATACATGCATTAGATCTTCTAAAGAAAAAAGAACCAATCATTCAAACGCACCTAATCTCGTGCTGCAAAGCTAGCTACAATCAATGAGAGGAATCTCACAGGTCTCTGTGGTTTTGACTGGGGTCTTAAAACCCAGGCTGCCTGTTTCTTCATAAACTCCAAGCCCACATTCACTCCACACACACCACCAGCCCCAATAAGCAACTTGATAACTACAACCTATTTTCTAGACAACATCTGTAACAGCTTTCAAATGACTGAACGCATTCCCCTTGCTCCTCTGCATAGGTGTGATCTTGCTGTAGTAAGCCTCAAAAACCACAAATACCAACAATCCTGCCTTGAATGAGGTATTGCTCTCACAGTGCTTTTGCCAAATTAATTTAACACCATTTACTCCCATATCTCAGCCATCTGGGCTTTTTCTTCTCCTGTGACAAAAGCACAATGTCAAGCTTACAGACAGAAATGACCAAATTTAGTACTTTTTTCTGTTTAAAGAGTTTATGAACCTTACGTGTTATTTTCACCTGAGAATTTCTGAGCACTGACACATAGTCCGAGAATTATGCTATCCATTTTACAAAGATAATGCTTTATGGTTTAGCTTGGTTTGGGGATTTTTTTGTGGCATAGGGTAAGTTTTTTTGGGGGGTTAGCTTGGGGGTTTTGTTTCTTTGTCTTTTTTAAGGTTGCCCTGTCCCACTTCATTTTCACAGATTCACAGCTGCAAACCAACAGTGCCATCCACTGTTTCTCAGAATAATGGATTTTTCCCACTGTTAAATAAAGATACTCTAGAATCTCAGTGCTTTGCTTGCAGACACCGAGTTCCTGGTACAGGCAAGAGCTTAATTCTTCGGGGGGGGACCAAAAAAAAAAAAAAAACCTGTAATTGTAGAGATTTGCATGGAAGATAATAAAAAATTCTGATTGAGTTCTACAGAAAACTATATTAGCAATTCAGATTTTTGCCCTGTGCCTGCAGTCTTTTATTCCAATACACTGTATATAATTGATTTTTAAAAGGGCTGTAGGCTAGCTTCACACCCAAATCACAAATGGGGCAATTCTGTCATTGCACTGAATTGCTGTCAGTATGATCAGTTCTGGAACCGATGTTTCCTCCAGACTGGTGAAGTCACCTGGTGTAAGCAGGGAAGCTGGGCACACCACTTACAGAAAAGGTGCTACTGCAGTACAAAGTTGTGCTGGTTCTCAGTCATTTCACCCATAATCTAGATGGAGCTCTACTGCTGTATGCACAGGTCTTCTACAAATAATTTTCATTGATCAAAGAGGCAACCAGCAACTTAGGAGAGACATCAGAAATTAGCCATTTACAGTGAAATCAGGAAAAGAAGCTAGAATAATATATTCATAATACAGGAAGAAAGGAACAAGTAGGTCAGTAACAGACAGGATGCAACAACACGTAGCACTTTTGGTATGAAACCATCAAATTTTCTATTTGTTTGAGAGATTCTGGCAAATATATCATTCTAGGCAGGTTTAAGGAGGTAGGGATGTATGCACCTCCATCTAAGCATCTTTCCCCAAAATGAACATGATTATATGAACTGTGACCACATGAAAGCTGTGAATACAGACTTAGCAACTAATGCAATGGGGCCTATCCTCCGCAGGCCAAAACATACCAGTATATACAATCGGTGTAAACTGAGACTACACTTAAAGACACATAGAGAATAACCACCACTTCATTATTACTTTTTGTAGGAGTAATATCTTTAGTGAATGTTGGACCAAATGTGTTATATAAAATCAGAAATTCTGATCTGTATAGCTCTAATTCATGTAAAAATTTAAGTTCATACATGCTTTTAGCTAGCAAATAATGAACGTCACAGGCTTCAATAGCCCTATTTGAGGACATAAAATACTTACCCAAGTAATTTGCTGTATCCCTGTATTGGAACAATAATGCAGGCTCACAGGGCATTCAGCCGTGCATTTCTACAATTAATTCTGTAAACAGTATTGCAACATTAAAAAAAAAAATGCAGTATAATATTTAAAAATAATTTTATTTTAATCCTGTATAGTTTGCTACTTCTGTATAGCTTCGTGTCTATTTAGATACCCAGAGGGTAATAAATAGCAGTGTGTTTACTTGCACTGAAGTATTCTTCCTGACTTACAGCACAGGGAAATAGAATTATTTTTAAGGGCAAAGAAAAAAAATCTTACTTAGAAAATTTGGTGGTTTGTCATATTATCCCTAAAACAAAGCATCTATTTCTGACAATGTCTACCACTCAGATTGTATCTATAAGAGTTCTACCCTTGAAGCTGAAGTAAAACGTGCAGGGGTTTTCTGCTGATGAATGGAAATACTTCTATGGAAGGGACGCAGCTTTACTTCATATGTAACAAGACATGAAGACTTCACCTTTCATAGTTCATGCAGCTCTGTGTAATATTCATTTAAGTAAAATAAAATGTTCTGTACCTCTGTTACCATGCTAAGTAACAAGCCATCCGGAATAGCCTGACCACCTGTAGTTTTCCAATATTTATTTCTTTTTCATGGAAATGTAACTGTAATTACTAAACTACCACCTGTTTATATTTACCAACTACTTAAACAAACATTACACTTTCTAGTATAGATGTAAATTAATGCATTCTCAAAAAAAAACACACCTTTCAAAACAAACACAGACCTTATTGCTAAACATGACAGATCATATGCTGATTTTTTAGATACTTTTTTAAATTAGAGTAGCAGCCAAATGACCTCCAGTATACCTGGATATTTTTTGTTGTGGAAAGCAACATAGTTGTAAATTCAGGAGAATAATTTGTCATGTTTTCTTTAGTCAGAGATCAGCCCGAGTTTTCAAAATCGATACTACAGACTGTAATATAATCTCTATTCACTCCTTAACAAAAATAAGTTTTCTGATGCCATTTATACAATAAAATAAGCAAAGAATTAAGACACTTTTTTAGTACGATAAATAAATTTAAGTTCCACAACTGTTACATTGAACATAAAAAAGCTCTCCCCTTAAAAAAGACAAAAGCTTCCAATATAGTCCCTCTATATCATATGCTTCAGCTGCAGGAAGGGTTTTTTCTGAAGAAACTTATATTTGGATTGACCTACACAAGTTTTTTCCAGTTATGATATAAAAACATATACCATTACTTGCACACTTCCAAGAGGGGTAAAGACAACTTACAACATGAATAAAGTAGATACATATGTACATTGATTTAATACAGCAGAGCCTCACCACGCCTTCTTGTGAGGACAACCAAAAGGAGACTGCATCACCTACTGATTCTGAGAAACTGTGTACCCTATACCCTCTTCTGGAAAGCCAAATAAGACAAGCCTGTTTCAGTAGTTTCTCTTAACTACCAAAAAACCCCCACATAAATATTATCAAGTTTTCATGGTCAATTGTTTAGGAAAAAAAAGTGAAATACATATTATTGCAAAGTCACACTCAATTCAGCACAAAGTTCACAAAAATTGTGACTATACTACCCATCTGTACTTCCAAAACTAACTAGCAGTAAATGGAAATTAATATGTGCATAAATACCATAAAAATACACAGACAAAGCAGCATCACAGACATCACATTTTAGATAATAAGCAATGAATGTGATAATTTAGTTTCACTTAAAAAATTAGGATTACAAAGTGTGTGGTGTGTGTGGTGTTTGTGCTAGCATGTAACTTCTGAAATACATTCCAGTGAGATCAAAAAGCATGTATCAAAAGTAGTTAAATTAATGCCTATTGTACTTTTTGTGGACATTCATAACAAGCAGAGCTCTCTTTTTTTTTTTTATTAATACTCAAAATACTTTCTTGTGATACATCACCATCAACACTAGCTGATAATAAAATCAATCTTGGACAGAATAATTTTATTTTATTTTTTTAAACAAGGTTTCAATTCCCTGGTGTAATTATGAAACTTGAAATGTAATTCTCTTTAGAACTGCAAAGGAATTAGACCACAGAAACCCTGTTAAGGGTAAAGCATGATAAAAAGAAACAGCTTCAAAGACCTCTTTTATATTGCTGTTGCCTCATGTCATGTTATATTCTCAGCCTGAGTTGTGTTAATGTCTGTGAAAGGACAATGAGAAAAAACAGAAAGGAAAGGGAAAGAAATCTGTGTAGCATAGCATTTTAAATAGTCACAGGAAAACATCTGTTGTTGTCCTATTGCAATTTAACATTCCACATTGGGATGTGCCTTTGAAATGCAATAGTTGCTTGGTAGGATGTTGACAGTATCATCAGTAACTATCATTTAAGGGGGCAGAAAGGAAACCTAGTCTTTAGTTTTATGTTAACACGGTGAGTAACGGAAATTTTTCTTTGCGTTACTGTTGTGAAAATTTTATCTTATTTTGAACATTTCACATGTTCATATGTTCATAACAAAAACACTAAGTCTAGAAGAGATACTGAAAATCCACAGGAAAAACAGAAACAGTTCAACTCTGCATATCCACAGACAAATGATCTGGAGAGATCTGCTTCCATAGAAGATCAGTGTACAGCACAGAGAGGCTGATAGCTTTGTCACATCTGTCCATGCTTTTCCTGATCAACTTCAAAGTATATCTCTAATTAAATTTGAGCCATTAGATGAAATATAAAGCAAATATTTTAGTCTGAGCTGAAAAAATTACTACTAAAATTCATAGACATCTATGATTTCCTCAAATTCACTTCCCAACAAAGTTACTGTAACCAAAGTTACTGTACAAAAAATATATATGTATATTTCCCTTTTGTTCATTATGTGTGTCAGTTATTTATATTATTGATTAGCTTCATGAAATAAATGTCATTTGGTACGTTTCCAGTGTGATTTGGGATCATAGCTATGGCCCTGGACATAAAGGTTTGAACCCAGCAGGACTGAATTGGGAAGCAAGACATCAAATTTGAAATGCCTTTTTTGGCAAAATATTAGGAGTATTTACCTGATCGATTATCTTGTTTGAGGACCACTGCCCTGGTTCTCAGAAGGAAGGTCCTACCTCACCAGCCTCAGTGCAGGATCAAAAGAGTGGATGCCCAGGAAGCTGGAGAAGAGCCAACAGCAACAGTGCTGCCAGGCACAGGAGAAGCATGGAATTCCTCCTGTTTGCCTTACAGGAGCACAAGGAAGCATCACAGCATCCCAAAAGCCAACAAGTCACAACTCTATCCACTGATCACTTTCATTGGCAAGTCCTATATTGTCTAAACGTAGCCCAATACAGAGCAGACAGAGTGAGAAATAAAACACTATTTTTTTTCCTCTCTGTTTTTGATCTCTATTAACCTCCAGTCTCCCACCACGATGAGAATGATTGATTCATAGTAAACACACAAATGCAGGGCTTGCTACCCTGCAATGCAGCTGCTTCATGCAAGGATTTGCAATCAAAAATTTGTCTTTAAAGTCCTACTGTCTGCACTATAAGACAAAGCAGCTTAAGACCGGGTTAGTAAATACATCTTTCCCAATTACTTCCAATTTAGTGAACGAAGGATGTCCCTGGATAGCTGCATTTGTTGGCAGCGATCCTAAACTGCTCCTAAGCAAGAGCAATTAATATCAGTTTTGTTCTGTCCTTCTAGATCTTTTTACTCTCTGTATCAGCAGAAAAAAGAAAAATATCAAGAACATCCTGATTCTACTTTATCAGTAAATCTTCAAAAGCTAACTTTTACTGTATTTAAGCAAAAAGGTTTGTGTATGTCACCTGAAAACTGAAATTTGTCTGTGACTGTCTTCAGTAACCACTGATGCCTTTCAAACTTACGTTTGTGAGAATTTTTAGGACTTCCATCTTGTTTGACTGTTTCTAAATATCCATAATATGACAATAAATGTAAGTAGATCTTTACAAAACAATTCATCTCAAAATCCCCCTTCTTTTTTTATTTAAAATTAGAAAGTATTCAGTAAAATCCATTTGTAACACTCTCCTATAGTGTCTGTTAGCTTGAGGTGGATCATCTCCAATTTTAATAGCTCTTTCTGAGAAAGGATCTTGAAAAAGAGAAAGGATGGCATAAACAGGTATGTAGATAGTCTCAATATAACTGAGTCATTTCAAAATATTTGTCTATAGATACGTATTCCTCTAAAAAGTCATCTACAGATTTCCACTTGTGCTAAAATAGAGACAGTTTTCAAGTAAGAGAGAAAGGAACTAGAAAGATTATATTCACAGTGACACAGATGCTGTCCCAATGGATGTGAAGATAGAATTTGCTTTCTCTTTCCAGGGTTTATACTATTTCTTCCTCTGATGAAATTATTTCTAGAAGGATTTTGCTATTGAAGGCAGTCACACTACAGTGAAAGCTATTCAAAACAAAGAATGGCAGTGTTTGCATGACTGCCTGGTGGATTAAGTCTCTAGTCACTCTGGGTCATTCCCAGACTAGGGAATAGCAGTGGAAAGTGTCCCACAACGCTCATGTGAGTAAAAAAGAATGGTGTAGAGGAGACGCCAGTCCCATGTCAATAAGATGGAAAGGAAATAATTACAATGCTTTCATTTATTAGGCTACAACACCACAATAACTTAAAAAGATCACTATCTGAATGTACTTTCTAAAAATAAATCAAAGAAAGGATACTGTCAAACAAAAGTCTTGGAAGGACAGAAATGAAGCAGCCAGTGTGACACCTATCATCTTACAAAACTCCCTGCTTTCTTTTCACTTTGAACATCTTTTGAGTTTTGAGGGAAAACTAAGAATTGGAAGGTGTAAAACCAGAACTGTCAGTTCATTCTGTGTGGGACAGAAAGGTAGAAGACACTAGGAGAGTATGATGCTACTCACTACATACAGCTCACCATGTAAACTGGGCAATGTCATATAAGACAAACTTCAAGTTTGCTAAAACTATGTACAATAACTGTCCAACTTTAAATTTATTAAATGCATTCCATGAAGTCAGAAAAAATAATAACCAGAGTGCAACAAAAGCCTATGTCAACAACTAATAATGGAGTTGCCATCCCTATCTCAGTTGCAGAGGAAAAATCACAGGAAAGGTTGGATATACCCTACTGGGACTGCAGTACTGGAGTTGAGTGAGGTAAGAGGTAGAATACACAGAAGTGCAGGACAAGTCCCCAGTTCTGCCAGACCCTATGATGGCACTGTGGTTCTCTTCAAAGGGGTATTCTTTGCATGGTGAAATTGCTCAGAGGAATTAACATATTTGGAGAATTAGGATTTGAAAGTGGATGTGTTATGGCCAGCACCCCAATTGCTCCAGTTGTGCAGATGTGCCCCTTTCCCAGTTCTGGAATTACAGATGGCCATAAATCTGGACCAGATTTTTTATTATGCTATGCTTCAGATAAAAACATTGCCAGCTCTGTTAAGCTTATGTTTCTGTATGCCTTGCACAATGTAACTGAAGGCGAAGCAGCAGTTAGGCTTCTGCAGCTCCTGCAGTCCTCTAGTTTTGAGTTTTTGTAACTCCTGTAGAACTGTTATGACCACCCCTTCACAGGCATGCATTTCTTGAAAATAGTTCCCTGTTAATACTACAATGCGAAGAAAATTACATATTGCAAAGATTTATATTTATAGTCAAAATTAAAATGAAAACCAGGAGCAAGTATCTCAATGACCATCCCATGATTTCCTTGTCATCATTAACTACAGCAAACACAAGATGAACACAAAATTATTTTTTCTCTTACTCCCTCTCAGAACTCCTTCATCTCACCTCTCACCTGAAAGAACCTGCACCAGATGAAAGACTGGACAACCTCCGTAACAGACACAGTAAACTGTAATTGAGGTTTCAGGTGAACGCTTCTACTCTGCTTCACTGCAGAGCCAGCCAGAATCATGAATAATAAGGAGGGGGTGGGGGGGTGGGGGGGTGGAGCAAGAATTAAAAAA
>JAVJGJ010000061.1:34538039-34580159 GCA_035590215.1 Microhierax caerulescens
GAGGCTGAGGGGAGACCTTATCCCCCTGCAACTGCCCGGCGGGGGCTGTGGGCAGGGGGGGTCGGGCTCTTCTCCCAGGGAACAAGCCACAGGGCAAGAGGGAACGGCCTCAGGCTGCCCCGGGGGGGGTTAGGTTGGAGACTGGGGAAAGTTTCTTCCCCAAAAGGGTGGTCAAGCCCTGGGACAGGCTGCCCAGGGAGGTGGTGGAGTCACCATCCCTGGAGATTTTTAAAGACGTGTAGACGCGGTGGTTAGGGACATGGTTTAGTGACGGGCTTGGCAGTCCTGGGTTAATGGTTGGACTTGATGATTTTTTCCAGCCTAAATGATTCTGTGATTCTAAGATTTTGTCCATACTTTCTAAGTCACGGCTTTCTGATAAATTTCCTAAAATTTAACTAATTGGAATGTGGTCTATATGCATTTCTTACTCAAAAGAACTGTACCTTCATAACAAGTGATTGACAACAGAATTACAGTAACATTTTCTTCTTCCCATATTGTTACCAACCCAACTACATTCCCTGCTTTTATGGGTACCAATTTATACAAATGTTTCAAAACAGAAAATATAGAATGTCAATATGATTTTATGTTTCTCAGGCAGATTAGTCATTAAAAATTAATACCATTTTATTTGTTTTCACCCCAGTTAGAACAGATTTGATAACTATGCTTATGAAGTTAAACTATATACATCATATGATACCCGATTCTGAATAGTGTGATTATTTCACTTCAATAGTCTAAATACAGAGGTTTGGTGGGTGTAGGTATTTGTTGAGGACTGGCTGGAAAGACTGTTGCTTATCATAATGAGGCTGAAATTTTTGATTTGTGTTTTCATTAAATTATTCTGGAGGCAAGTAAATGAAGCCTCAGGTATTTGATTGCCATTCTAATCAAAGAACAGAAGGCTTATGAGAATGTTAATTAGAGCCAACTGACCTGCCTTGAGATGAGGTAAAACATAATCATTCTTACTCAAACTGTAATTTTCTCATATGCATGTCTCATGTGAGACATTCATTTTCATAGATGTATGTAAGGTTGTGACTCTTAAACTAAGTCAGACAAAGACCATGGGAGAAACTAATTCTTTGCACTACATTACTACACAAACACATCTCAAATACGTAATTCCCCTAGTTTCCAAACTTTATCATCTCTTTCCTAGAGCGTATCCATGCTGAGATTAAAGGCTTGTGTGGAAATACCAGTAGGAACTAAGCATTATTAGCAGCACAATATTATCTTGGAGTACACAGGCTTATTTAGTCTGTTTTTTAAAATTTGAGAATTCATTCCAAAATGTATTTATTTTCATGCAAATTTTTAACTGTAAATATTTCAGAAAAGTGTACCTTAACATAGGAATGTGTATTAAAATGGAAGGTTAATTACCAAACTGGTGATTGAGTGTCCATTAGTACTAAAGTAACAGGATCAAGTTGAATAAACCAAACATTCCCCCATCTCTTGTACAGAATTCAGAAAAAAGGGGTTTGTATCACAGAAGGGAAGGATGGTGAAAGCAAAACCAGAATTTTTTCTTGTACAAGCGCTACCAAAGCTGTTTTATAAATAAGGGGAGCAAGGGGTGTGTGTGTGTGTGTGTGTGCAATTTGTAAAATATCGTAAGTATAGTCTACCCCAAAAGACTATTAGATTGAGGCAAGGTAAAGAAATATAATCACATATACATATCAAATGAGGTTTCGTTGTTGGTCAATAGCATTCTTGCCCAAAACAAAGGAAAAATAATTCAAGTTTGCATGAAAAATACATTAAATATATTTAAGATGGAATTGTTATTTGATTATGCATCAAAAAGTTGCCATTTAATCTGTTCATTGCCATGACCGAAGGAAGAGTTAAGATTGCAAAGTTAAAATTGTGTTGCACAATATCTAACAGGGTTTGGACACAGGCAAAAAAAATCTGGGTCATTAATTTTTCATTGTTAAAATAACCGGAAGGTATCAACAGCACTCATCTGTAACACCCATCTACTCAGACAAGAAGAGCTGAAGAATGACAGTCAACATCTAACTTCTGTAGAGTAAAACATGCTGAGAAGCAGACATCCACAGTATAAGCATTTCAGGGATTTATTTTGGTCTAGTGTTGCTGTGAATGTCATTCAGGAGTTGGAACCATAGCTCCACTCCTGGAGGGCATGTATTGATGCCATTTTATTAGAAAGGAATCCAGTTTGAGATCTGAGGACACAGCATACTGGTAAGTAGGAACAATCAAGTGGTATGCCAAAACCAAACACTTGAAATGCTCCTGGTTACAGACCCTATCACCAGATCGAGGAGGCAGAAGCTCCAGACTTGGAGCAGCAAACTATTCTCCTCCACATTTTTTATAGCACTCCTCAAGATTCATTATATTTCCATACATATCTTTTTAGCTCTAACTAAAAAGAGACAGAAAAGACTAGCTCATTTTAGGCCTGACTTCTGTTTTATCACTTCTATAGGTTTTGTATTATGCAGACTTCTGTATTGGCCTGTTCATTTCAAAAGCCAACTTTTCCAAGGTTACAGGTTGACTTTCAAGCATTCTGGAGATCAGAAATTTTATATTACCAGGTGTTGTTACTTTCATAGCTAGTATGTATATTCACTGCATCTTACAGCACATAAAAACAGTGCATGAGGTACACCTTTTAAATGTGATTTCAGGCTCGTTATCAGCTGCTTTTGTTCTGCAGATACTGTTACCTTTTGAGTCTACTAATAAATGCTTCTGACTTGAACAGACAGCATCACTTCTGATCAATTCTAGTTCTGACATGTTCTGATATGGAAAAAATTTGAAAGAATCTTTCCAACAAAATGGAAATGGTGTTCACTCAGGTTTAGGTTGAGATGAAATTACTTAAATAGAGGATTATATGTTTTAGAAATGTTCTGTTATACCATGAAGACAGGAATTAATAAATAGAATATATATACAGGAAAGAAGGTTTTATCACGAGCTTAAAAGACAGTATAAATGTACTTGAAGTTCAAAGAAATGAAAGCATACCTGTGAGGTAGGAAATAGATCTGATTCCTTATTATGTAAAAACATATTCCTGTAGTGCTCCAGCTAGTCTTTACCTGCTTTGAGGGATCTGCATTAAAATTACATGTATGCAAAATACAAACACCGAGTTACCAGTGGTCAGCAATATTAATTCCCCATCACAGGAACCAAATCACAAAACTGATTTGAGACAGACAGTGCAGCCCATGTAATTAGGGTTTGATTCTGTTGTTAAAATCAATGAGATCCCAAAGGACTTCACAGTTTTAACTGATGTATAAAGTTGCAGACAGGTAGAAATAAAAATAATTAAAGATAATTACATCAACTTCAGTGACATCAAAGCAGGATTTTGCTAGATTAGGTGGGACTTAACATCAGCGCCCAAGGAGCACTCGAGACCTCACAAAAATGTTATACCACCCTTCATAAAAGTTGTAACACAGTGGTTTCAGCGTTGTGATTACCTGTTCTGCAAGATTAACTCTGAGTTTGATATGCTTCTACACGCTGCATTAATACCTCTGCAACAGAAAAAACATCTTTAAAATAAGAAAAATAGAATACTAAATGTATTGCACATGAAATGGTTTGTATTTTGCTTTATTGCACAGATGCTTTACAAACAGACCAGTCACAGCAGGAAATAAGGAAATAAGGAAAGCCCCCTATTCTGTTTTTGTTTCAGTTAACTGATTCCAGTATCAAGATGACAGGTAAAAAGAACAGACAAGAGAAGTGGGAGGCACAAATCTCTGTGCTTATTTCACTGAAAATTACACAAAACTTCTACCTAGACATGGAGACGCTTTGTCACTTGTTAACAAAGGCTTGACTACCATCAGGTCTCATTTTTATGAATCATCATTAAACTGTTGATGTATGTTTAGCTTGGTTTTCACTGATACCCAAGTAAGTTTCCACTGTATTGCTGCCCAGCAAGTTCTCCCCGTCTTCTATTTGTGCATTTAACTTCACTTCTCCAGATAGAGTATACAATTGTGCACACTGTGTTTCTCATCTTGCTGATTTTAGACTGTGTTGCTATTTTATCAAGGCTACTTTATATTATCTCTGACACTTCAGGAAATTCTTCCAGCATAAATGAATTCAGTTCAAATACTACCTACAAATTTACTCAGTGTATTCTCTACGTCACCAGCCAACTTATGAAAACACTCAATAGGGCTGGATCCAGAAATCCCTGACAGACCAAAACTCTCAGTTGACAAACACTACTATAGTGGTTCTTCATACTCTTCTTAGATATCCTTAAAATGATTTAATCTAGATTATATCTGCCAAGTCAACTAATGGCATTGCCACATAAGAAAGCATTAGAGTTGATGTATCAGATATTCCTTCCACCTTAACCACAAACAGAGTTACACAGGTTTGATGTGCCACCTTCTTGAATCACTGCTGTTGATTATTTTTTTAAAATTATGTTATCATTCCCCATCTGCTTACATACCGATAGTTTTAGGATTACTCCAGGATCTTTCTAGAGACTGAATATAGGGGTACCTTGGACACAATTTCTGTAGTCTTTTTATTCTCCACTTTAGATGAATATTGTTTGCTTTCTTGATTCTTCAGAGACCTCCCTTATCTTCCCCACACCCCCAACATGATCTGCAGATAACAAAACAATGATTTATGATTCTAAAATTCCTGCTTGCTTCCTTCCTTCTTCTGTGGAAACTTTCATCAAGAGTTATCAATTTGAAATTTCTTTTATAAAAGTAGAGTTTAACTTCTTTTCCTGTTCACATCTACATTTTCTCCACCCTTTTTGGAATTGAATTATAAAAGAATCTGGTCATAATTAATCTTTTTTCTGCATAAAGACAGTTATTTTGGTTTTACCAGGCCATTTCTGCATCAGCCATTATTGCAGCTGCCCAAGTTCCTTTTTTTTTTTTTTCCCCTAACACAGGAGGACTGAATGGTTTTAAATAAGATGCCCATCTGAGTGTGTAACAACCTAGCCATCCTTTCTGTAGAATCTGAATTATTAAAAAAGATTATAGACAGGGCTGACAGGACTACCTGCTAAGCTAATTCCTATTATAAAACCCAGCTTTTAGTTGCTTATAACTTTGCCAAAGTGACTGCATTGAAATGTATGCACTATGTCTGCTTCAGGGTGTTTATAGTCTCATTCACAAATAATTCAACTGCTTCCCAGAACAAGATAAAGAAATACAAATTGTTGTGGTTGTTATTTTTCTTTTAAAACTTAATATCCCTAATTCTGGCCTCTCCTGGTCCCCATGCCTGAGCAGTCAGCACATACCTGCCACCCTAACTCTTGCAGATATATTTTGTATTACCACCTCTGGGCAGAGAAGATGCATAGCATAAGGGGAAGAGACCACCTGTCTTAATTACCTCCAATTGGCCAACACTCACTCACCCAAATTAAAAATTTGACGAAAATTCAGTTTGAAGAATTTCAGTTTGCCTTTATCACACAGGTCTTCAAAGATTTCTTTCAGTACTGGTCTGACAGCACAAAAGCCAGCCCAGTTACCCAGTACCAGCAGGGCTGGGCTGGTGCTGGCTCCATTCCGCCTGGGCAGAAAGGGGAGTGATCCGACACTGAGGTCTGCACACCACAGACAGCTATGCATAGCTGCAGGGCTGCGGCACAAAAGCCAGAGACACTACAACATCAATTTTACGACCCTAGACACTTACAAATAAGGTAGCGGGACCCCTAATAAATTTAGTTCAAATTTTCCGTTTTTCACGAAATAGCTTGTGTGTCCAAGACGACAAAAAGGTTGATCAGCCTTATAGGTAAGTCCATTTCCTGGGTATATCCCCACTGTTTAATAATACCTGCTCCTTTGTAACAACGTATTAATGGAAATCCAGGATCACATCTGCAGAGCCACAGGCTCTTCTCAGCACAGAGGACAAAGCTCCTGCACCTTCACAGCATGTCCCCAACAGATTCAGTGCGGCAGAACAGCACGGTGCTCCCTGCCAGGAGGCACACAAACACTTGCATCATGCTGCATTAACAGTATGTTTACCCGAGATATGTTGCTAATTTGTACCCTCTCCAGACAGTTGTCAGGTAACATCATTTTACACATTTGTAAGCTAATTCAGAGACCAAACACAAAATACCACATTAGGGAACAGTACACATATTGTAGCACTCCCAGCAGGCACTCAGATTGGCAGAAAGATGTTACCACCTTCTTTAGAGTAGAACTTCCCTGAAAATTATACATTATTGTGAATTTTCCTTGCAATTCCTTTTCTAAAACAGACCACTTAGAAGAAAATATACAACCATTTGAGCCTAACGAAGTTCACACCAACAGAAAAGAAATAGAAAATTATTTTGTAGTCCCTGTGGGGATAGGCTAGAATTCTACAAGATAGTTTCTTTAACCCTACTAATCTCTGTTGCCCAGTTCAGGCTGTTAGTCATATGCTGCTGGCTACCAAAATTTAACAAGCTCCCCTGCATCAACAGAATTATGTCTTGTTCTCTGCAGAATCAGATATAATGAAGTTGCTCATTAAAAATAATGAGCTGCTTTAGTAATGAGCCCTGATCTACAGCTTCAGTCTGTGGAATATCTTATTTTCAGTTGAAACATAATTAGATTCAATTGAGGTCCCCAAGTTGGGATATTAAAGGTAACTGCAAAAATCATACTTAATTATGAAAACTGAATACACCAAGACTTTCAAAGAGTCTCAGGTACTACCTATAGTGTTAAAATATTGGTAAATATTAGTTAAAAGAAATTAATAATGCCAAATTTGTAGAGTAATAGTCCTTAATTGGTTATAGAACTAGTATTACAAAACTCAAGCTATTGCATTTACACTCAATTGCCTGAGGACAATTGTTTACATATTTAAAGTTAATGGCTGGAAATTCAGCAGTGTTAAGCTCAAATTATTTCCACTGACACCAGTAGGAATTGAGGAAGTCTGACACTGATGAAATCCAAGTCATTAATTTATGCACAGAGCCAAAAATTATTCTCGGGTGCAAGTATGCAAAGTCAGAATTATTCCAGACACAGGATGAAAGCAAAGATCCAGATACAGTTATCAATACAAGGAAGCAATATCCAAGATGATATAAACCAAGCCTGTACCACTGTCCTTGCATGAGGCCAACACTGTAAGCACAGCCAACAAATGACAGTAATGCACACCTGAGAGTCTCTAAGCTGCTGCTTATCACCACCAGAACTATGAAGTCAAAAGCAATATCTGAGTAACAATAATATTTAAGAGCAGCTAGCATTTAAAAGAAATAGCCTAGCCTGTCAAGTTACAGCTCCTGCTGATTTCCAAGCGTATCTCCACTGACATCCCCTCTACCAGAATCTCTGACCCTGAATCTCTTCTTTCCCGTTAGTAGCTGCTCCATTCACACAAGAACACCCACCATTGCTTGGTATCAAGCCAATGCTGCAAAGAGTTTGGAAGTTGCTTGGGGTGGTTTTGGAGGGTCTGGGGTATGGTTTTTGGATTTTTCGAGGGTGGGGGTATTATTATTACTATTCTCATTAGTTTGTGCGTGCCCCCATTGCTTTTTCAAATATCCTGTTTCTGTGCAAAATATTGACTGAAGATGGCCCTGAAATGCCTTAATATAGTCTGCAAACATAACTGTAAATACTTGTTTAATGCACAAGATAATGAATTAGCACTCCTAGAGATAGAAGCCTATCAAATAAAAACTGAACACAATACATTACCTCTAATTTCCAAGCATTTCTGCTGCAAACACCAAAGCTGGAAATTAGTGCCAAGGTTCTTGGTAGATATTCTACGAAGTTCAAAGAAACAGACTGATGCTATTTTCACACTCAAAGTTCAAGAGTACTGGGAATACATGCAGTTGTGATAAGATCAGGAAAAGGCAACGTAGCTGGTGTTAAACCATGCTGCAGACTGCACTGCATCAGAAGGTGCTAATGCTAAAGGACCTTTTGGTATGTTCAGAAGAACCCAGGCTTAAAATGTCTGTTACTGAAACGTGGCCTACAATGTTCACCAGAACTGTGGGACCCTTCAAGTCTCCAGGTACGTGCCCTGAGCCCATCCAGCTGCTGGGGGTGGGGGAAGGCCACAAGGTATAGCTATGCCACATTCCTAAAATAACCCTTGACATAAGCAACATCGAAATTAGAAACAGCCTCAGTCACTATCCTGCAGCCTCCTGATTTTAAGATAACACTGTCCCACAGCACAAAATCATGTGAAGCAACTCTGCCAAACCAAAAACAAAGAAGTTTTACAATGATCATTCCTCAGAGCTGAATAAGAAGGAAGAGATCTTATAGTGAGCGTCAATAAAATAATCTTCTTAACTATTCTTATGTGGAATTGAAAAAATGTTCAGTCCTCAAGTACATACTTATTGGTCATTCATATACCCCACAGTGCCTGTATAATCCAGCTAAGGATATTTACTAAAAAAAAAACAGTATAAAGGCAGCAAAGCTGTAACAGCTGCTTAAGACCATTTCAATAATTTAATCACTTTTTTGCTGGTTTGCAGATTCTCTTGCAAATGTTTTAAACCTTGTAATTCTCTTCACATACAAGCATGAAAAATAAGCAGGTGTTCTAGCTCATGTACTTTCAGTTTTGACAATTTGTATACTTAATTTAAAATAAAAGTGCTTATCAGAAATATAAAAGACTTGAACGAATACAGCTGAACATCTATTTTGCAGCACTGGAAGCAGAGATGAATGTAAGGTTGTTAATTTCTATTACATACGCTGCATGAAGTTAGCAACACATACATAGTCTGATACAGTGAACAAAAATGTAAGAGCTCCTACATATTTTTGCACACTTTAAAAAGGTGGGTTTATTCTTTATGCAGTGGACTTTAACTATGACCTACAAAACGTACAGTAATAGAAAATGCAATTTTCTCTCTTCTTAATCTTCATTTTTCAATCTTCTGCTTTTTAATCATTTGCTCCATTGACCACTTACTTGGTTAATTTCACTGAATTATTATATGGAGCCACAGAATAATATACTTTTATCAGTGAGCTTAGAAAGGTAGCTCATTATAGAACTTTAATAACTTTAAAATAGACTTTTGCTTTAGCCAGGAAACCTTATAAAAATGTTCTACAACATTTACCACAGATTGGGTGGCAGACATTGCCTTTTTTTAGTGACTGAAATATTAATTTTTAAAAAAATAAAAATTTGTGTATTGTTACTATCACATAGATATTCTACAATACAGCATGAAAAAAATCTCAGATTGTGACACTTATGTACGCAAAACTTTTAAACGTGCTCCAAGATTTTCATGTTTTCATGTGTCTCCTTTACTTTTATGTCAGGCTGTGCGTAACTTAGCCACAAGCCCTGAGTACATCAAACAAGACATATATACACTCATCCAACTCCCAGGAAAAGCGGCTGCAGAGTTTCCAAGATGCCCACTCACACCAGAGGGAGAGGATGGGAGCAGCCAGCTCAGGGTCCTTGCAGTAGCACTGCACGGAGGGCACAGCGGCAAAGCAGAGAAGCGGTGGAAAGCAGAGCAGGTTGCCTGAGGTTTTAGGGCAGAAAGAGAAAAGCAGGGTTTAAAGGAACCTACGAGTGCTGCAGTAAGGCAAGAAACTTCGGGCAGCTGAAAGAAAAAGATCTGTGAGGTAAAAAGATCAAGTGAAAGGCCTTGGAAGAAGATAAAGATTGACAGCAAGTTAGGAAGAGAAAGACAATACTATCTTCCCTTACAAGGAAGTAAACAGGGCTTCAGGCCACAGAAGCAAACGTTTATGCTACAGGTAGTAGGGGAAAGTGGGGAGCTAAAGGGAAAAAGAAAACAAGGAAAAATAACCAGAAGGTAACAGCATCTTAAAGAACCTTTTCTCTGCAATAATGGAGCAGCCTCCATGGGGATTCCAACTGCAGAGCAAGAGAAAAAAAGCAAGGCTCTGGCGGGGAAAGCAGATGGGAGAAAATAAAAGATCCAGCAGCACTTACAGAGATGTAGAATGTGCAAACTTCTCTCCTTTTCCTACCCTTCGCAAAACAGATACTTGGCAAGAGAACAGAAGTCAGAGGATTTTGGTCACCACATTCACAGCTGTGGAAGTGGCAAGCATTGAGGTTACATGTTCATAAACTCAGTTGTATATGTAGTTGAGCAAAGATACAAACTTGCACACCCACCCCTCTTCACTGCTCTCGCAAGTCAATTCCAAGGTTCCAATTACCATTTGTTTCTACTGCAGCAACCCTAACCTACTGTACCACCAGGGAAATGATAACCAAAAAAAAAAATGATAACCAAATGATAGCCAAAAAACAGACTAAGACAATCTTAATAGCTTAATTCCTCCCTTTCCATAAGTTGTTTTCCATCTTTAAATTGTTTGATTTTCACAAGGGTTAAATACCCTCTAGAAGTGACCCAGAGCAACTTGCTCATCTCCAAATTTACAATAAGCTGAGTTTTACTGTTATCCTCAATTCATGAGCTGCAATTCAAGCATTATCCACTGAGGAGGTCTGTTTTACAATGTTCAAAAATCTTTTATACAGCTGTAAGGTTTTGCTCTTACAAGTATGTGAAACTAATGATAAGCAAATACAGACGCTCCAGAATAACTTCAACTTGAAACACTCACGTGTATATTTTATTTTAAAGTTTGTGTCATAATACACAACATACTAGCTGGCTGGAACAAGTAACTAGTAACAAATTAAAAATGCACGAGATGACATTGCAAATCACAGTTACAGTTCATGTTAAGATTGAATATTCCGAACATTACTGTTATTTAACACAATGTATTTTTCAGAAATACGTATCTTATTGTTAAAGAGGACTATGTTTTAGTTTCATGTTTAGTGTTTCCTAGTCTAGAGAGAAGTGAAGGAGCTATAATTGTATTTTAATTTAATGCTACTTTTCCTTTTGACAGGCAAACTCCCTGGGTACTAGAAACTAGAAAGTACTAAAACTTCAGGTCATCTTCAAACAGAAAAAGAATAAAGGGAGAATTTACAAGATGTAATAGAGCAATGTGCAAAGATCCCAATAGGAGTTCAGACTTATTACAGTACAACCACACAGCTCAATGCAGTACTGAGTTGTTATTAGTTCAGGACGTGAAAGCTATTAACTTTTTTTAAAAAAAATATTTTTTTTTTAATCATCAGTATTACACCAGGTAATTAGCTTCTCTCCCAGCAGGATTTAGCAGCTCAGTCACAGCTTCACTCAGACCAATTTCAGCTCCAAAGCTGGGTTACTCACTAGCTCAGAAATCTATGCATTGCACTCCAAAGCACAGCATGGGCAAGCCCAAAGTTTGGCAGATTTTGAAAAGCAGCAGCCCTGGGCTGCTTCTGCTTCCAGGATCTTCAGGGAGAGCAGTCAAGCCAATGCAGACCAGTGCCATGCTCCTGACCCCACAGCTTCAGGCCATAGACATACATCAGTTGAAATCCACCCAACATGAGCATTTCATGGGAATCAGGACTTGTTTCCAGCCAGATTAAAACACAGATTTTGCTTTCATCAGTTATGTATCATAACTACAGATTTAAATGTCATTTCTCTTTAAAAAAAAAATAAAAATCTCTAAACAGTCTTTGAAGAGCTCATATTGATATAAACACGCAAACCTTATCACAGACCTGATAAAAGTAGTGCTAAACCACCAGCTTTCAAGCAACCAGGTAACTCGGTGCCAATGCAGTCCCCAAAATGTAGCATTCAGGCAAGTTTTGGGTTTAATCTTGAGCAGCTGAAGTGTCTCCTTTTCTGTGAAACCTCAGCAGATCTCAGCATTCACACAGAACTAAACTTACTAAATGTTAATAAATAGCTGTTGTAGGAAGGGTCAAACAAGAATTTCACTGAAGCAAATTCAGATTTGCCTATGTCTGTTCTATTCAGATTTTTTCATGGCAGGGGTATGGGTATCGTTATTAAAAGCACTCACTAGCAATGGGATCATCTTACCCATCCAGACTTGGAGCTATTAGTGACAAAGCAGGTTTTAAAAAGGTGCCACTAGCACAAAAGCACAGGCGATAAGAGCACTCAAAAACCTGACAGCTCAAATATATGTCAGGACTCAACACCAAATACAGCCATCCTCTGAAATGGCAGCATCAGCGCACTTGTGAGAAGCAATACAGAGCAGAGAGAAAAAACATTTGGATCTTTTGAATGGGCTGTCAATTCACTGACTTTTAATAGGCCCCACTCATTTGTGTGCAGTTTTTTTCATCAAAGCATTCAGACATCTGTAAATCATTATATAAATTTAAGCTGTTGATCATTTGCTTGGCAAATACAAAAGCACTTTCAGCAGGATCACATTCTGACAATTATATTCTCTTCTTCCCAGCATCTTCTCACTAAATACAGCTGGGGCAGCTTTGCACTGAACAGCAGAGACAGAACTTGGAAACCCAAAGGATACACCAAGTAGCAGTAAAATTCAGTGGGCCCCAACTGTGTGCTGAGATCACGCTCTAACTCACAGGCATTCCCATAGAAATATAACAGTGTCCACAACTCGTATCTGCAAATAATTAAAAAAAAAAAAATAGTGGCCACTTAGCCCAGCTCCTGCTGGTATACCCCTGTGATTTCCAACAGTCCACAACGGCACACTCCTCAGCCTTCCCACGTAACCTATTCATGCTTCACTGTTCTCATTGTTGATGGGAAGTTTTCCAGAGCATCAGATCTCAGTCCCAATATAAATATAAACCAGTAATATATAAATTATATAAATTATATAAAGTTATATAAATATAACCCAAATATAAACCCATTACCCCCTGTCTCGTCCACAGTGTAGGTAGCTTACTTCTTTCAATATTGTGTCTTAGGAGTGAAAACGTGTCTTGCTTCACCCCCTACCTGCCCCTGCCCCCCACCCCCCTCCAAGTTACACTTCTGTCATGGTTTACAAGACTTCTAGTTGACCTCAATTTAATTCTCCACTTCCTTGTAACTTTTAGGAAACATGATGCAAAGAACTGAGTGCAGCCTCATTACTGCTGAACATTGCATGAATTCTTCATGCATCTTACCCAGTACATGTCAAGTTATATACTACATTATGCAACATCCACAAGGAATTCAGTATTGAATGATTTACATACCTGTCCTCCAAGAGAGAGGGTCAAATCAATTCTCAACCAATAATGACAGCAAAATGTTATGAACTACAGATGCTGCTGTTATTGCACTAGTTCAAACAGTTTGTATTACAGAAGCTTACCCTATACTGCTATCAGTTTGCACCTTCTGCTGTTTTCAAGACTAGTAATTGGTAGTCCACCTTTCAAAAAAAGATTCAGCATTTGAAAACAAGACACATTTGGAGCAGCGTGTAGATTCGTTAATCTAGCAAAGCATTAAAAAAAGTCTTCAAGTGAACCACTTGAATTCTTAAAGTTAGGCACATGTATAGAGTTTGTTGAGAAGACAGCAGAAAGTACCAAGAGGCAGTTCTTTTCCATATTGTTAATGTCGTTCTGTCCCTCACTCAAGAGGCTTAGGAACAGTATCAGTGAAGTCACAGTATTCTCAGTAGTAGAATTCAACAGACATGGTGTGCCCATTTACAAACACTGCTAACTGTGCTGTACTATCTGTCAAGTTACTAGAGCTATTATAGCTGATTTATTACAAGTCCAATTTCACCTAAAGAATGCAATTCTTCATGCTCAATTTTATAATACATTAACATAGCTTAAAATTTATATGTAAATACTACATTAATCATGCATCAAAATCAATAATTTCATTAATAAAATTAAATCAAGTTTTCAGTCATGTAATGTTCTTAGCACTACACCTATTTAGGTCATCTATTTTACATTGACAAGAAATCCAGGAGTGCTCTACTAGTTTCTTTTTCCTCCAATTAAATTAGCATCACATTAATGTAATTAATATATCAATTAGGCAATGCTATTAAACCCACTTTAAACCAATAAAAATCAAACCCTGCATATTCTGACTTTTTGCGTCTATATATTAAGGGAGACCTTCATAACAGAGTCTATCCAGTTTAAACCTGCCAGTATGTTTCTACTATTCATGAAAAAAAGCACGAGAGTAAAAAACAAAAAGGCACTTTGTACAAAAGTACAATGATCAAGAACAGCTTTAGCACAACTGCAACTTCTGCAGTTCAACATCAGCTACACACATACTGGACCTACTTGTTGGCTGTTCCTGCTGCTTCCCTCCTGTAGCCACAGGGCCATAGAAGCAGAATTTTCACATTCAGGTCATTTGTGTAACCCATTTAAATCTGATTCCCTTTTTAATAATGGAAAGATGATAAAAACATTCTTTGATGTCTGGTTTAAAATTTATTTCTGAAAGCTTAAGTTTTCAGTATAATACTTCCAATTTTTTAAACCTATGCAATGTTTTTTTTTTTAGTTGAGCAAATTCAATTAGATTCTGATCACCAGCAGTTTATTAAGCCTTTTCACTCCTGAATTAAAGAACATATTCCTTTCAGATGCTAACATAAAAGTAGACCTATATTTCAACAGCTGTTCTTTCATGTCAGAGCATAAGTTAAGTAACACGACAACAAAGTGTTTAATGTGTAAATAAATCCACAAGACCATCCAGTTGGCACCAAGAGGGGCAACACTGAAGCCAAAAGGTGTTTTCCAATAAATTCTGCTACAATAATTAAAAAAAGCACGAGAGAGGAAAAAAAAAAAAAAAAAAAAAAGGAGCAGAATAGCCTGTGGTCATTATCAGCACAAAATAATATAACACAGGCATGATTATACAGCAAATACTTTTATAGTGGTATCTTCTGGAAGAAAGTAAATCCCACCTGTACAGCAGAGCTACAGCTGCTCCCAAGACTACCTGGGATGGGGAAGATAGACATGGGCCATTTCAACCAGTACAACGAAGCAGGGAGTTAGCACTGTCATTAGCACAGGCAGCCTTTTGGGAACCAGATGATGCAGAGCATCAATAAGCTCTAAGTCATTCCCTGACAGCACCATAGAAAAAAGGCTGGTGTTGAAGGGCATTTTCGCTGCTATGGGGCAACAAGGCCCAGACCTCCCCCACCTCAGGCTCATGTCTAAAGCAACTGAATTGGGAAGCAAATTGCTTATGGTTTCTTCCCACAGAGAGCGCAATGCACTTTTAGAGAAAAATTCAGCCACGGATCCCTGGGTATTGAACATACAGGAGAGCTGAGCTATGCAACATAATCACCCCAGACAGCTTCCTGAAATTTGGGAGGATTAATCCGGGCTGTGCTGTGCTCATGGACAGGGGCTAGTACAATCAGGGTAGGTGGGGGGATGATAGTGTTTAAACACTGTTTTTCAAGGATTCTAATTTCTTCCCAGCCTTTTACTACATTCACAATCTTTAAGGTCCTTGCAGATGCTTTGTAGATCTGTGACAGACTAGCCAGCCTGTGAACTCCAAGTATTTCATCTACTTTCTGTCTATACAAAAGAGTCCCTGTCTCTCCAAAACTTCAGTTATTTGGTTGAACCCTGTTCTTCTAAGACTAGTAAGTACTTGCAAGTGCTGATACTCAGCAATAGCTTCTAGATGTAAAAATAATAAAAAAGTGTGTCCTAACCAGGGATCTCCCAAACAACTTTTTATTTCTCCCAAACTACTTTTTCATTTCAAAACATTAGTAGAACATACTTTATATAAAATCCTATCTGGCTGGACCCATGCTCAGATCTTAGCTGCTACCACAGAAATTTGGGGATGGAGCTAAAGACTTGAGAGCATGCTGATGCCTCAGTCAGGACCCTGCCTCAAAAAGCCACGCTCCAGTCTGCCTTTTTCTCTTGTCACTGAAATAAGAATTAATAAAGTGATGTTCTCCTAATCTTGCCCCCAGGGCTTCAAATTGCCTGTCTCACAAGGGAAACAGCAAAAGATAATATATTTTTGGAGAAGAGATGAACTATACATTTGTAAAGGATAATGTTACTAGTCTGAAAAAAACAAAACCATATTCTGAATAAACATTCATTATATTAGCTACTTGTTTATTAGCTGTTTCTATAAGGACAGACATCTCATTCTGGGATTTCTCACATAACATTTTCATTTCATCCATACTGTGTGTTTTTTTCATCTGACATCCCTTAAAAATTCGCCAAAAAAACTAACATTATCCATACACCCTGGTCATGTTACCCAGATCCAAGACCTGCAACTCTGACCTGACAGGTCTCTGGTAATTAATGACATGACCTCATTTTGTAGGCTCTCAACACCTTTGCTTATGCTACAGTAAAAATACAGGTATTGTCCTAACCTGAAGAGAATTCATGAATTTAAGTAAAAAAATTGCTATGATAAAAAAATTGCCATGATAATCTAGATACTAATAAATCAATTACAAAGTACTTCTATATATTTTTATGTTAATGAATCATGGCAGCCTAAAATGAATTCTAAAGAAATTAAACCAAATATGTATACATGACCTATTCAAGCAACTTTACTGTTGCATGCATACTGTGTAATTAAGGAAAAGCAATTAGGAAACCACATCTGAGAAGCATGATCAGAAAACTCTTTTCTTGACATCAATTAAAGAAAATTGCTAGGAAGCCACATGTGGAAAGCATTATCGGGAAACTATCTTCATTAAGAAAAAAACAGGAGTCTAACAGGAGACCAATCAGCCATTATAAAGGGATCTAAAAACCCTATGTGCAGAATAGCACAAACCTCCTAAAGTTGCCCATAACAGCTTAGGCAGAGATGTCTTTAGGCTGTCAGCAAAAGAAAAAAAAAAACCAACCAAAAAAAACCACCAACCCAAAACGCCAAACATTAGTTGCATGGTGACCAGTGTCTGAGAATCAGAAACGGAGACCTGATCACTCTGGTATCCTGTAATGTGTAAATATTTTAGCATTATATTATCAACCGAGTGAAACATACCAAAAAGCCTGCTTATGGACTGCTACCTAATCCTCATTACTAGGTGGTAATTTGGATACAATAATATTTGTGTAGGGAAGAAGAGTGGGCATAAGAGAAAAGCAGGACAGTAAATATAGCCTTTGAGACCGTTCATTCCACTAACAGGTAAGATTCCTGATGAAGAAAAAGGCTGTTTAAACTAAGGTTTACAGGTTATTTGAGAACTTGTGAATATTACAAATATATAATTAATGGCATTTTCCAGAAGTGGAGAGAGAATTCTTATTTACAAGCATTTCTAGGCAAACTCCACAAGCGCTGGATTTTCTACATCTTTGAAAAACTCGAAGAGTACAAATATGTCAAAATTCTCACTTGCTCCTAATATGACTAGAATGTAAGTATATAAACAAGAAATTCCCGTGATGCTAAAAACAAGAAGTGTAACTGCCTTATGTTTAGACATGTTAGTCTAATGAACAATGCTTAAAGCAAAGTTTCAGAGAGTTTCACAGAAAAGGTCTTTCAAGATGGCATATTAAATCTAAATCTTTAAGACTTCTAATTCATGCTTTTCACTTCACCATTCACATACATGAGTCCCAGCTATGGTCTCCCAGAAAAGAAAGATCGATCAAAATTTGACATCAGTGTCACTCAGGGTAGAGGACTGAATCCAGATCACCAGACAGCATTTTAACCTGCAGACCATACTTTGTTTCATCTCTATTATGGTTACTAAAATTGACTGATGAGAAAAGAAAATTTTTCCTCTGCTGACTGAATCGATTCTGAGTGTGTAGCATCTTTATTGTGCAGCATCCTTGTTGTGTTTGCTGTGATAAAATCCTGTGGCTCAAGTGACACTCAGCAAGTAACAGGACTTGTTAAACCCATCCTACCCCTTCAAAGACCCTTCTTCGTGACCTACCCACTAGGGTGAGCCTCAACACTGAAGAAGCGGATTCTTAAAGTTCTCCAGTATTTCATTTCCAGCTTATGGGCTGAATAAGTATCACAGAATTACAGAACAGTTTGGGATAAAAGGCACCTTAAAGATCATCTAGTTCCAACACCCCTGCCATGAGCAGGGACACCTTCCACCAGACCAGGCTGGCCTTGAACGCTTTCAGGAATGGGGAATGCACAACTTCTCTGGGCTACCTCTTCCAGTGGCTCACCACCCTCATCATAAAAAATTTCTTCCTAATATCTATTCTAAATCTACCCACTTTCAACTTAAAGCCATTAATTACCCTTTCTCCTATCACTACATGCCCTTGTGGAGAACTTCTCCAGCCCCCTGCAGGCACTGTAAGGCCTCCCCAGAGCCGCCTTCTCTCCAGGATGAACAACCCCAGCTCTCTCAGCCTGTCTTCATAGAAGAGGTGCTCCAGCCCTCTGATCATCTTCATGGCCTCCTCTGGACTTGCTTCAAGAGATCCACATCCTAATGTTGGGGGGTCCAGAGCTGAACCCAGTAGTGCAGGTGGAGTCTCATGACAGAGCAGTAGCACAGTTAACACTTGAAATAAGGTACATAAATTTAGCTAGGAAATTCCTGTAAATGTCAAGAAGAATAAGAGGAAAAAAATAATCACATAAGCACCTAAAAATACTTCCCTGAGAGCACAAAACCAGAATTAAATTCTGGTCTCATACTGGTAACCATGGCTAAATGAGTGCATAAACAAGTTCAGCCGGTATGTCTGATGTTCGCTGAGCTTTCTTCAAACCCCAGTCAGCCTCTTGCAGTACTACAACCTGGAATGTACCTCCAAATGCTAGTGCTCAATTACTTCTCATCCATCTGACTAATGTACATCTCCCACAGGGCCAGCGGAACCATAGCATGCAAACAAGGAAGACCAGAAAGCCTGAGAAGGGAGAAGGTATCCATTATTTACCCAGAGACCCTGTTGTATTAAGTACTTTCCAAATACAGAAGAGGCAGATGCTCTTTTTCCCCAAGAGTTTATAAGCTCTGTATGAAGCAAAGCATGACTGGACAAGACAGTGGTACAGAATGAATGCAGGAGGAACCGTATCCGCAATCATTCAGAAACACACCTCTCCAGTTCCTACTCTGCTTTTATTTCCATTGTTAGCACACAGCTCTCTCAACACCAAGCTGTTCTCAACACTATGCCGTAATGCTACATAAAGGAAGACAACAGTGCTGCTTTCTAAACTAAAATTTACTCAGCATATAGGAGATGTACATCAGGGAAAAAAAGCTTCTGCTTAAAAAGGTATAATTTGGATAATTTTCCCCATTTAGTGGGGCAATGGATTCACAAGAATGGGCTTAAAAGCTAAGTGCATCCCATATATGTCTGCAGATTTATAGTCAAAATTATAAATAAGAGAATTTTTTTGGTAGAACAGCTGCGAAGTTATTACTCACAAACATAACAATTTCAGGAAATAGCAAGTGCTATGTGTTTCAGAAGATATTATTTCAAAAAATTCTTTTTGTTGTAAGAGATTAATACTTCTACTGTTCACTGTGTTCATTTACTTTCAGAAAGTACTATTTTAAATCGTTTTACAAACCATTATTTTTACCCTTATTACATTTCAAATGTGTCTTTGTATATTTTTAAATATATTTTGTGCCTAGAAGTCACAATTGAAAAAGTAATTTTGGTTAGAACAGCACTGCAAAAGGATTAGTTTGCTTCCAGTTACACATTAGCGCTGTACCCTTTTATCAGTGATGCAGATGGGAGCTGAGACCAACCCTTCTATTTTTTTTATTTTTTTTAATTCAAGAAATACCTACAATTTAATCCAAACTGACCCTACTTAATAAGTAAATGACAACAGTTCTTTATCCCTGTGAAAAGACATTACAAAAGTAGAAATAATGGAAGACATTTTATGAGAAGAAATTGATGGCATAAGAAATTTTTTTGTTATTCTGCTGAGGTCAAGTAGGTAACTTTAATTCTCCAAGAAATATTCTACCTTTCTAATCTATTTTCTACTTCTATGAAGGTAGAGTTGCCTATACAGTATGAAGTACTCATCTATTCCTATATGGAAAAATTCCACGTTATTTATAGTTATTTCTATTTTAAAGAAAGCATTCTGTAAATTGCCGAGTCTCAAGCTTAATTTTTCATACAGGCTGATTTTAAGAACTGGAGTTTCTCTCCCATCCCACTGTGGTGTCATACTATGCTGACAGCAAAGAGGTAAAACTTCCTAAGGAGCAGAAGGGACACCAGCAATAAGATGGAGCTAATTAGACCACAACGGAAAGAAGTTGTTCAGCTTGTTACTCAAGAACAGTAAAGACCAGAACCTAAGTGAAGCCATCCCAACACCATCCAAACTTATCTGCCTTATCAGCTGGATTGACATTAATTCAAGATAGTCTAACGTACAAAAGATAATGAGGATTCAGCCTTCAGAGTAACAAACTAGATTTCCCAGTAAAGTCTTTCCCATATCTAATTCCCATTATTGTACGATATTGGTAAGTTTCTTGCACATGACACTGTGGGTACACATCAGCCACAAGAAAATCAGCCTCCAAGAATGAGTCCTCTGCCTGTCTCATGTAGATAACTCACATGCATATAAGCAAATAATAATGTTATGTTCCACTACTGCAAGAAATAGAATGGTAAAACACAAACAGGAGTTTGAACAGCATAGTAAAGACATCCAGTTTCTGTAGGTACTAGCACACAGAACAGTGATGTCATTTGCCCATATGTAGTGGTGCTTGAATTCCCAAGTACTCATTTTTCAGTTAACCCAGAGGACTTTTGACTTGAATCTGGGCCATCTCAACCTCATTCCTCCAGAGCTGCAGCGACCGGCCACAACCATCTTCCATCACATCCCTGGACAAACAGCTACACCAAGTGCATTACTTCTAAACATTTTCTTACCAATACTGACTGTGATAGTCATAGATTGTGAGTATTGATAAAATACATTACTCCAACACATTAAACATGGCATATGATTTGATTATTAAGAATGTGGGAAATCTAGTGCATTCTTGAAAACCACATCATCATACATGCACTCATGCATTCACAAGTACAGTGCACTACAGGCAGCTGCCTTAATCTTCAGTTGTAATTTAATAATAAACCGTATTTGTTACTAGCATTTGGAAACTATCTTGAGAAAAAAGTGCAAAGTAGCTTTCATTTCAATATTTTATTATGAATATATCTTATTTTATGTTTTCATTGAATGGAAGTCTATTTTTGTCTAAATTAGATTTTAGAAAATAATGTATTACTGAAATAAGAAATAGAGGCTTTGATCTTACCTCAAATTTAGCCAAGACTGTTTTTCACATTTCATTTCTTATAATGCACTGAAAAAGCACAGTACCACCTGAAGTCATAAAGATGGATTAGAAAGGGTGAGAAAACCATCCTGGTATCACAGGTCTTTTATTTCTCCTTACAGTTGCTAACATGGATGCACACACAAGCAAGTTGTCTGTTTCTCAAAAACAGATGTGTCTTCCATATGTCTGTGTAAAACAATTTGCTGTGACCTATGTCAGAAATCAGACTCTTCAGCTATATATTTCAGTATAAAGAATTCAAGATATGGGATTCTTTTTTACATGTTCTCTACTTTCATGACATCATATTTGAGCTTTTAGGTAAAAAGTTAAACTAAGAATATTAAAGCCCTGAGCATCTAGAATTAAATTAACTATTAATTTTACATCTTTTTCCCTTGGAAAAAAGGTAGTGTTCATGTTAGCTGTCTCTCCCTTTATGAGTCTTACTTCCTCCATTCTCTGCAATACCCTTCGTGCTTTCCAGCTCAGCAGCTATTACTGCTGCCTTTGGCAGGGGCTGAGCAGACAGCCCTTTCCCAGGGAGATGGGGCAGCTCCGGCCCTCTGATGGCACCTCTACCCAGCATAGCAATGATGGGGAGAGCCAGAAAGGACTCCTGACATCGTGGGCCTGTCTTCAGGTGGAAAACCCAACCCATAACCATCCAATATAACATGAAGTAACACATGTATTGCTATTTTTTAAGCTTGGTATCTGTGTGAACACCTTTCTGTAACAGCAGCCAAATGCACTGCCCCAGAAAATGAACTACTGTCTTGGTAGGGCTGAGCAATGAAGAAGGGTGCATTGCGAGAGTGACATTTAACAAGTTTCATTTCACCCATCAGGTATAACTCACTACTGCTTGAGGAGTGCTGCCCACCCTGACCCTGGGCTATAACACCCCCCCCAACATTTGTCCTCAGTTGACGAAAAATTGTTGTCATGCTGAAGTGGAGAAAACTATTAAAATATAACATACAATAAATTTGTTTCAATAACACCTAAAATTCTGCATCATCTCAGCTGCTCAGCCATATGCTGGAACAGTGCCCAATAGTCCACCTTCATCTTCCCTCCTTCCATTTCTGATTATTAACAGCCTGGCCAGCAGCACAGCCTACGCACTATGCAAGTTTCCCAGCAGCCCCAACTGTATGTCTAATGAAGGTACCTCTGCTCCGAAAATGTAATACCTGGATTCAAAGAAAATACTTTATCACTTGTCCCCTCCAAGCACCTTCCCAAAATGTCTCCCAAGATAAGAAAAACTTCAAAGCTTGAGAACGAGTATTTCAATTCTTTCCTGACTTCCACATCACATTCTTTAACTAATCCCTACTCAACCAAACTGCTCCAAGTAAGCACCAAGTAAGTATATAACACTGCTCCGCGTAAGTGCAAGCTATTCCATTCAGCTGGGAAATAAAACAGGGCAACCTGGCATTTCCTGCAATCTTATTTATGCCTTTGGCATCGGTTTAACTTCATTTTTCAGCTGAAATATCAGTTATCAGTTTAAAATAATGAGCTAGTAATGAATTCCAAAAATTGTGCAACCAGAACCATTGCACTGCACTCTGAACTCTTGTTCCTCCTCAAATCCCGAAGATTTGAGCCTAACGTTCAAGTATCTCTGGATGACTAATTACAAATTTTCTGCAAGAAAAGCAGCTGTATTATGTTTCAGTATTCTTGCTTCTAAACAGCTTTTGAGAGTTTGGGCCACACACTGGTGCTGAATTTGAATGTGCTAAGTTAGTCTATGCAACAGGAAAGACACATCTTTAGTTCATTACAGTTCTCAGTCTAGATGTATAAAATGCTACATCAGAAGGGAAAAAAAAAAAAACAAAAAACCAAAAACACAGTAGGCTTGGGCACTCGGCACAGAAAATGCAGGTCTTCTGCATAAATACATCTTTGCAACTCAAGCAGGCAGTGGCCTGACAAGGCTAGACTGACCAACATTATGTTGCCCTTGCATTCCCTTTCCTCCTGTTCCAAGACATCATTTTCCCAGTAGCTCAGGCCCCATATGTCCCACGCCCCCCCTTTCTCCTGAATATCTTATAGCACACATCTCAATGCCCTGCCCAAGGCAGTTGCACTTCAAGCACAGCACGTTAAGTACCAGGATCTGGGCACTAAATGCAAGCAGTACATCAGTTTTCCCAGCAACAGCAGGCTACCTATGAGCTCCCCAGTAAAGCTGGTGAGTGCAAGAGTACAGGGAAGAAAACCAGAAGGCACAGCATCCCTGAATGAAGAATGGAAGAACACAGCATGCAGTGGGTTACCATTTCACTGGTATATGCTAAAGCAGATAGTGGTTCAAATCAAATTGTAAAAGAAGGATCCACTGGGAAATAAGTCTTTAAATGTAACTTAAGCTGGGGAATAATAAGTCATCAGGTCAGTAGTCACTTGTGAGGCCTTTGATTTTACACATTTTGGCTACGGTTCTTATCCTATTTATCATTAAAATATTCAGGTTAACTCCAGTAGAGGAATAAAGATTGGTACTCATCTGTATAGATAAATATCTACCTTTTAAGTATCCTACTCAACATGTTTGAGGGATCCACTCAAAATAGATTTGTATGAGATTTACTTGAATGATGCTCTCAGTCCTTTTATCTTGCCATAATAGATGGTAGCTTTCAGGAGATTTGAAATGCATGGTAACATTTACAATATGTCAGATTTCCAGGGGCTGTACAGACTGAAATACATGCTTTTAATTTGCTCTGAAATGAAATGTTTTCTAGATTTTGTTTGGGCGTTTTCTGCTTCAGAAATCAACATCTTTCCATCTGCTTGCTTGTTTTAGAGAGTCATGATTAATTTGGGCTGGCTTGTTGCTATTGAAATGTATGCAGAATTAAGATCACGTTTAGCCGACCGCCCAGCATAGCACAGGCTGTTTGTACACCCAAGTGGAGAAAGGTGGCCAGTGCACTGCTCCAGAGAAACCCTGCAGAACAAGCTGCTGGTCCGTTAATAAACAGAAGATTAAGAGTATGATACAAATGACAGAATGAAGCAAAATAACCACCGAGGGAAACCTGCAATATCAGAGCTTTAATATCCAAACTGTGGTGAACACATTCATGTGAAATGAGGTCCAAAGTCTGCAGAGATCAAAAAAAGTGTGTGACTTGAAAAAGCAGCAAAGTCTACGGAGAGAGGGACATTCATTTATAATTAAAAGCACATGTAATTGTCATCCTTTAAATCCTTCTTTCTTACATCTCCTGCAAAGACTGCAGAATACATGCTCCTCAGCACACACCAAGCACAATATTTCTGATCATACTTGCTAGTATAGCCATTTCTTTCTTCATCATTGCAGTTAGTTGCTTTATTTCCTCAAAATCCACAGAACACGAGATCAACGTATATTTATGTGAGTAAAATATTCTACCAGTATGTTCCTGAAAAACATCCTACATAATTTATATTTTTATGAGAATTCAGTTAACACTAACAGGAACTTTAGGTAATTAGTCACTCAACTCCATTTTCATTCAAACTGAGTTACCAAACATTTGTTGTTCATTACAAAAGAAATAAACAAAAGATAATTCAAGTTGAGAAAATTTTTCTATACTCTTCCACCAATGCAAACATCACAAGTAGTTCTGCAATGACAATTTTCCTCAGTTCTTACATTACTCTATAAAGAAGGTAAGAGTACTTATGGTTTATTTTCTTCAGTTTATGTAATTGTTATAATTTTTTAACCAAAATCACTCTTGTCCTAACATGTATTCTACACTATCATAAAGGTCAAAATACACTGTCTTCTTTAATTTACTCAAACTGAAGTTCAATCAAATCTTTGTATTAAGAGAATTGTTTCATGACAAGTTTTTTTTTGTAATTCCACGTTGGTATTATATCCTTAAGCTTCATCTGCAGTACTACAACTCTAGTACAGATACTGTAGTTGAGTGTTCTTTATTTTTCTTCTGTAATAGAATAGCCATCATAAATTTCAGTTTACTGGAACACCACACCATAAGGTAGTAATTCCTTTTCACCATTTCAGTGTGTGTTTCCTGTTCTACCTATCCTAAAAATAAAAGTATAGGAGCAGACTGAAAATCACGCCCAAGTGCTGCACATGGACATGGTACCTGTGATGTCTTATTAGTCATTTTGTCCTTACCCCAACATGTTTCGAACGTATACGAGTCTCAAATCTAGCAACAAATTTCTCATCTGCTGTACAAAGGAGCAGAAGAAATGCTCCTGCTGAAAGGCCGCATCTTCAGTTCACTCTTTACTACAGATGAGGAAATCGACACACAAACTTATGCTCAGACCATAAATTCCTAGAAGAGGCCCCTGTGGTATCACTGCTAATGGAAATAGTTGCTCAGTCATCTCTACAGCCCAGATTCTGGGACTGGTAGGCAAATACATTTATGAATAGCTATTCTGCTTATGGGTTTTTTCTTGACTATTTGTTGCTCATAAACTATAAGCTCTTCCATGATACCCATCACTAAGCTCTCACAGTTAGGTATTTTTAAACCACAAAACTTTACTTGCAAGTAAATCCTGAATAAAAATTTACTACATGGCAGCATAACTATTAATGCAACTGGTTCCGTTCTACCTAACCATAGAAGAAACTCCGCTTGGCAGATGTGTTTCACTCAGCCATCAGGTGTTAAACCTTCATTCTTCACACGCATACAACTTTCACACAAGTCAACAGAACTTAGGCATAAAGATTTCTTTATGTTTCCAAATATTAGTCACCACGAAAAACATTTCTTATAATAACTTTCACATACAATCTTAAATACTTTTCACCACTCATCTCTTTCTGCTCACATATATATATGCTCTACAGAACAAGCGGTCCTTTAAGGAAGTAGAATACTATCAAGGATAGATGATTTTCTAGGTTTTTCTATATGCAGGCCTTAAAAGATTGAAAAAGCAAATTGAAAAGAAGAAATAATTCCACCTCCCCACCCCTCCATGTGGTTGCTCTCGTAAGGCTAAGAAAAGTTGAAGAGAAAACAGTTATTTTTGTTCTGCTGGATTTGCTGTAAATATGCTTTAAAAGAACAAGAAGACAAATTGAATTTAAAATTAAGATCTATGGGGAAATGACTAGATAATACTGAACATTCTGAGAGCCCATTCATATTCACCATAAGCTCAGTTGTGGAGCTCAACACAGAACTGAGATAAGTTCTCACAAATTGTGAGATGAACACATTTTCTCAAAATTATTTTTATAGTACAGAATGTTGCTATACCTTAAGTCACAAGACAGCATTTGAAAAGAAATGCTTTTGTACAAATTAAATGTTTTATCTGTCTTTTGTAATGGTTCTTAACATAGGTAAGATGAACATCAACTCTTGTAAGTCTAGGCACAATTCTGCAGAAAAGAACCTTTCCCTGAAACACTGCAAAAGACAAACTCCTCATAATTCTAACGAGCTTTATAACAAGCAGTGAAGTAAACACTGGCAAGTCTGTTACCTGGTCTGCTACTTCTCCTGCTTTTAATGCAATATAATAACCAACTGACATTACAACACAAGTCTTTTTAGAAACAAAGTGAAAATTACAAACATGAAGCTAAAATACTAAAATGCGTGCATATACATAAATATATAGAAACATATAATGTATATATTATATATATAAATGTATATATATATGACTATTTCTAAACTAATCCAAGATAAAATATTATTTTTTTTTCTTCCTGAATTAAGCCTCATTAGCATTTCCTAACATATTTAGCACTTCAAAATTTTTCTCATTGAAGATAAGTTTTGCTTTTGGCTAAAAGAAGAAACCGTGCTTGAGACTTGGAGTCATTAGAAACAAACATCTTAATGTTATTGTAGGCTTCACGTGAATATAACGATCTCGTATCCTATCTCCATTCATAGCAGACTCAGTTCACGTGCTATTATTATATCTGCTAGTGGCATACAACCAACTAGAGTAATAAGACCAAAATGTTTCCAAGAGCAGTCACATTCTCCAAAATGCTTCCATTGGTGTCCATGCACTTGCAAATCTGACAAGTACAAGCATAAATGTAGTGGCTGAGTTCCACCTACAGACAGCAGACTGAGTCCTGGTACCTCTTTCACATTTACATTACTCCATTTACACCGTATTTTCCCACAACCTTCTCTCACAATCTGGAATAACCATGTGTGTGCTCTTCCAAGCATACCATCTGCACATTTTAGATCAAACAACCCTAAAAGTAGCATCAGAGCAACTCCTGTGAGCACTGTGAGACTGCACAGATGATGCCTTTATTCATGAGAACCACAGGCTGTAAAGAGTCCCTCTGAAAGACACGCAGTGTTCCTTCTGCATCCCTCTAAGAACCTACCCATTTCTTAAAGGATGAGATACCTCTTACCTGTAGGACCAAAAATGTAATGGCTACCACTACATTTGAGTGCCTTTTTTAAAGGGTTAATCCTTTCCCTGCCAGGTATTAATTGAAACCAGCATTCTTAAGTAATCAGGGTTGTCAACATTGCATGTACATTTATTTGTCATCAGAATTTCTTTCACAACTTCATTTAGACAGGCACTTTTTCAAACCCATCCTATCCTTCACAACCTACTAACAGTTGCCCTCCCTCTGTTGGCCTTGATCCACAGTAATGTGAGGAAAATAGAGATCCATTTTTCTTGCCAGACAGGGCGGATGGTTATCTGAAGTGAAAAGTTTCATTTCCCAGCATCTTTCATTGAAACTATCGCCTGATAATTATATGGAATATGAAGTAACTATTCATCAAATCCATAATGTATCAATTTATCATGGCAATTCTCTCTTTCATGTGAAACATGAGAACCAAAATGAATCAGCCAATCAAACTTCATCACAGCAAAGTTTAAAAAAAAAAAAAATATATCAAATGGATAAAGTGCATTTTCCTCATATGGCAGAATGATTGAAGCCCTATAAATTAGTTAAACTATTTTTTTGTCATCTCATATCCTTACAATTCAAGCCAATGCAAATTCACTGGCAATTTAAAATTATTAAATGTTATCTGACTTTTAAGTTTGGGTAACAAATAAGATTTTTCATTCCCATGCTACCACAAGCAATTTAGTTAAAGTAACATTTAAAAGGGAAAACCTTGCAATCCACAAACAAATCCATCTAAGTGGACCCTATTAGCTGGAAACATACATGGATACATTTGCTTTAGCAGTATCTGACTTTCAGCTTCTCCACAACATAAAATCATCACAAAGGCATTAGTGCGTTTGTCACTTCTGGCTGGCTTAACACTACTTGACTCATACAATTACATATTAGACCAGCTGAAAAAATTAAAACGCATTTCCTACTGTCTTGATTGTCTGTTGTTGCCTATCAGAACAATGTCCACAGAGCACTTGTCATGATGTACAACAGGTGCCAAAGTGTACATAAAGATATCGTTTCTGAACAGGATACATTATTCTGACCAGTCCAAGTTGCTTATAAGGAAAACAACTTATCTGGGCAAGTACAAGACTGAGCCATCTGGCAGTACCTGAAATAAAGGTCTATGGAGTGGCTTGGTTTTCATAGGACTGGATTTCTACTTCAGGAGGTGCAGAAGAAGCAGTCAGAGGGTAAGTCATGCCTGCTCTGACATTTTTTGCTACTACCAGGAGGAGTTCATGCTGGTAAAGTTACTCTCATTCCTCTGACCATATATACCTGTGAACATCATCTCCATCCTACTATTTTCCATGACTGCAAAGGGACTGGGAATGCAGTAGGAATGTAGGGACACACATGCCTCCACCCAACACCCTTCCCACCCTGCTTTGTCACAGGACTCTGAAGAAACTACCCAAGCTGGCTTTTCTCTGACAAAATGGAGGTGAGAGACAGATTTTAAAACTGTATATATAGAGGTACATGATCCCAAATCGTGCCCAGATTTTCAGCAAGCTGAGGAAACAGTGACAAGTTTAGTGCATGCTGAACTTCATTGAACTCAGAAGCACAAGTTTAGTTCAATGAACTTGTAATACTGAAGTATCCCAGTTGTCAGATTGTTTTTACATTCTTTTCAGATAACCATTTACTTCTGACAAGGCGTGTTAAATGATGAACAGGCAGCCAAGTGGAAGAGCAGGCATCTCAATAGCCACCTTTGAGAAACAGTAAATATACTTTTATTCTTACTACTGGGTACGAAGCAATTCTTTCTATGCTCCTCCACAGTTTTCTGTGATCATGCTATTCTCACAGGAAGAGGAACTTATTCCAAAAATCAACAAGCCTGGGAAAAATCTATCATGCATATACACTTCTACTATGTGCTTCTTCAAAACAACTTACTGAGGAAGAACAGGTGCACCTGAATAGCAGAGGTATGTGACTGGGCTGCACAGCAAGCCACACTGGAGGGCTACCACCACTCCCAAACATCAGGGACAACTCTCCCTGCACTCTTCTCACTGTAGAAGTGACTCTTTTTAGGTTTTTCAGACATTTTATTGAACTTGGCCCACTGTCTTAAATTCAGGCCTCATGTATTTGACATCCTATTTCCCTTTGGGTGTATGTTCACTATTAATGACAGTCCTTTATCTAACATTTTTGTTGGCTTAATAAATGAGCCACTAAGTGCTTTACAGGGGGAAAAAAAAAAGAAAAAGAAAAAGAAAAAAAAAAAGCAGCCTGAGAGCAAGCTCCTTGCCCCAAGTACCCCATCAGGGGCTCTACACAAAGCAGCAGCTTTCTTGTAGGGAGGAGGCTGGCACCTGAACCTGCCTGAAAGACACTGGGATAGACATGCCTGATTTTCTGATATTTATTACTTCAGTTAAAACACACACCTTCCCATGGCTTCCCCTGCTTCAGTACAATATATTTCTGGCCTGTAATGACCAAAAATAGTGGTACATGAATGACAGTATGCAACCTGCTGTAGAATTTCTTTCCAAACTCCTGTTACTGAGGTATAGGAAGGAGTTTAAGAAAGTGGAATTAATCATAAGAACTGCACTAGGTGCCTGTATAGGACATCATCCAAAACTGACATCAGATTCCTTTACTTTCAGGGCTTTGTTGTACAACTCTAATCCTCCAGCGTAATAAGGCAAATACTCAGGTACTAATTTTTTTTACAATTAAAAATTAATTATAATAATAAAGAATCCAGCAATCATCTTTATTTTTGCCCAAGGCCTTTTTAGTCAATTTACATTCCAAAAACTCAGTAAGTTAATATATATTTTATAGTGATTCATCTTGTAAAAGCAATGATTATACAGATAAATAATATATTCCATTATATTAATACTTTTTAATAAAGAACATAATTTGATACAGTAAATATTTGCTGCAATTAAATTTTAAATTCATTTTCCAAATATATCTATATTCCTTATAGAGACACTCATTCAAATTCTGTTTGCATAAATCAGCAAGCCATTACTCAACTGGTATATCCACTGATTGATTACATACAAGCAAAGGGATTCACAAAGCAATAAAACAAAAATATTATTTCCTTACCCTTATCTTCTACGCCCACTGCTAAGGCCACAGTCTCAACCTCCACAGGGATGCAAAGAAGGGGTAAAAAAAACTAAAGAGGAGTTCATAAAGGTAAATTTTTCATGTTACAGGTAATAGGTAAGCCTAGATTAACGCTTTAGGTTGGGCTGGGAATGCATTTTTTAGGGAATCCCATTGCTTCCCACCTGGCACAACAAGCTGAGGTTGCATCACCAAGTCGGCAAGCTGGCAGCCTCCCAGAGCACCCTAAAGGCACACATCAGGCTACTGATAGGTGCTCAGTCCTACAACCAGACTGCAGCCAGAGCCCACAAGAGACATCCTGTATGGATGCCAGTACCACCCCCTTCTCACTGTAAAGACCCACCACTACACAGCTGCATCACCTCCTCGGGAAGGCACAGCCAGAGCCAGCGGCGTTAGCTACATCAGGACCTGCCCCATTCCACCTTCATATAATTGCATCTCAACTTCATGATTTCTAACTTTCTTCTAAACCCTGCTGTAAAATTTACTGTCCAGTCACAAAAATCCACTTTAGAAAACAGTACAAGATCCATGCTTTGTACTTATCCCCCCCAGAGAATACCCTGGAGGTAAGTCTATTACTGCCAGGAATGCAACTAAATCAAAGTTCAACACGCGATCACCTCCAATTTCCCACAGGCCTTTTCTTTTTAACCCGTGTCTTCCTCTCTACCCTTTCTTTCAGTCTCTGGTTGTCCTTCATGTTTGCTATGCATTAAATAATTTCCATTTCCACTGGTCTCCACCCACAAATCCCTCAGACACAAGGTAGGATATTGGACGTTTTTGAGTCTCAGCACTGCATGTGTTGCCTTAGCATGTGCTACTTCACCACGGCAGTTACGCCCTTAACAGCATCAAGATTTACAAAGGTAGAGAACAGCAATTTCAACTCTTAATTATTATTTGAGCTCTTTCTGTCCTCTTAAAAGAAGAAATCCCACTTGACCATCTTAACTCAGTGAGAAAGGCTGGTTTGCAGTATGTGTGAAGGTGGGACGGGAGACTGATGGCTCTAAGCCTGGTCCTGGCTACACACCGCATGGAGATCAGTTACACCCGAAGCATCAGGTGGGGTTTCCCCCACTTCTTACCCTGTGACTGTGTTTGCTCTGACAGTGGGTCTCAGCCTCCTGAAATCTAAATGCCACCTTTCTCCTTACCCTCCACCATCACTTTACCCTGGTGATGCTTAGCTAAGGGGCTCGTTAGGCAACTGAAAAGCTTTACACTAATGGACGTTTTAGGTAACAGCTTCTTATGAAAAAGTAAGGTATTAGGACGCATTTTTACTTTTCAGTATTGCTTCGAAAAATTGAAATGAGAATTGCCATCAAGGGAGACACAGCTGCAAGATCTGGGCAGAGTGACATCTTTGCCAGTTCATAAAATTGAAAAAAAATAATCTAAAATAGCAGCAAAAATAAAAACAGCTAATCATTGCATAAACATGTTTCTTAAAGCAAAATAATTCATTACAGATTTAAATACATTTGATCATTGATTCAAGAAAAATTAGTAGCGTATAAGCAACAGAGCATAAAGGTGAATTTTCCCTTTACTTCAAAAGAACCCTGTAACATCAACATTTGAAAATGTTCTTTTTCATACTTAATGAACAACTATGCACTTACAGTCTAAACCAGCCTACTTTGCATGCAGCAAGCCTCCTAGAAGGAAAAAAAAGTAAAGTCTTCAAGAAAGGTTTCACTGAATGAACTTTCATTTCACTGACAACTTGCAGCTACAAGAATAAAAGGTATCTTTAACTCTCAACCTGCAGAAATTTATTTTGTGATAAATCTTCAAAAACATAAAAGAAGATATAAGCACCTGTAGCAATCGCAGTTGCAAATAGCACAAAAAGAAATTGTGCTTTCAGGTTGCATTGCTGTACATTACTTTCTGCCAGTAGTAAGAGGAGGAACACAAGGTAAGTAGCTCCTTTTTGCCTCTTAACTGTAGAAATGCAACGTGAAGTACTCTTAAAGATCTCCCAGCTGCCTCTGGACTGAGGCCATCTTTCCAGGTTTGGATACAGGAAGCAAAAGTATTAGCATCTATCTAGAAACATGCCACTGTTCTAGAGAGAAAAATGGTATGCAAAAAGAACATCTAAATATATACTATAGGAACACTACAGTGTACCACACTGTTACCACAAAAGTTTAACAACAACATCACTTGCTCTGTTACCCAGGTTGTTTTTGCAGTTTTGTCTCAAACTATGAGGCAGCACTGGCTACCAGTGTCAGCAGATAGCAGCAGAGCCAGAGCCCTCCTGCAGATCCAGCAGGACTTTACCATCCTCTGTCAGCTCTGAAATCCAGCTTCAGGACTGCCAGGAAACAGTGTGCAAGGCCACAGATTTACACCACAGCAGCTGGCTCTGAAGACTGTGGATTATTGGCTGGCTCAGGCTACCAAGTTAGTTATTTACATGTGCCATTTCTACAGGGCTTTTTAATTGGCCACTTAGAGCCAATATACGTATGCACAGTTTTAGGTTTTGTTCACAGTTGTCACAGACAGTCAAAAATTATAACGTGTTGGGAATTTGGCATTCTGGGTTAAGTGCAATAGGTCATAAACATGCCTGAGTGATCAATATACTTTAACAACTTCTGGAGTTTCAGGTCCAAAGGATTCTGCACTAGGTTCTGTTTTCATTTCCCTAGATCAGGGAGGCATTGGATACCATTACATGGGTTGGGTGCTTCTGCTTATAAACTGATGTTCAAAGTGCAGAGCTGCACTGCCTTTAAATGAAAAAAAAAATGTTAGACTATAGGAATTTGAAGTCAAACAAATGACATTGATTTCAAGGAACATTTGAACACATACTCTGCCTTCAGTCAAAGTGTTCTACTTATATTCAAATAAACCCTCTTAAACTGAGTGAAGCACAAGTTCGAATGACTTACTGACCTGGAGCTTAACCGGCCACAAAACTTGTCAGCCAAAACAGCCAGAAAGCATGATGTCCTTAGGGATTTAGGCATTCAAATCATGGCAAGCTTTACATCTTTATAGGACACTTACTGGCTTCTGACACTGCTACACTGAAAGCCTATTGTAACCTTCTTAGCAAAGCACTGTGCTGCTTGTAACTTCCTAAGATACAGAGCACTAGTACAGAACGATTTCATTTTAATTTTGTGCTCTCCAGTTTTTTTGTACCATCCTTCTGCAGATTGTATTTCTTTTTGGTGGTGTATTCCCTATATCCTTCAGTAACCTGATTTACTTATTTTTTTTAACCCTTTGGCAATTTCCCCATATTTACCTATGCTAGATTTAAAAAAAAAAAAAAAAAAAAAAAAAAAATCAAAGACCCATCACTGCAGTTGTATAGGTTCTTAATTTACAAACATTTAAAGGCAGATTTTAAATGTTCTGATGGATTTTCTCAGCCATTTCAACGTTAATTTTACTACTTTTGAAGAAAGTATTAGTTCACTGGTCCCTATCAGCAATTATTTTGTTGATACTGGATCTCTTACTCAACTTCATTCCTTAATGCATAGATGCAATTTTGAGAAGCCTACACAGGGCTGGTTTTCTTAAGAGCAGTAACAAGCTTACTGAAACATCTAGAATATTTCATAAAAACTTTGAAGTTTGAAAATGCTAAGGATTCCTAGTTTAAGGTAGCCTCTGCTAGATGGCACCAGTTTTCCAAAGGCAAGCTTACAGCTCCTGTAACAGGATTATTTGCACCTTTCTCTTGACCAAAATGTTGCTCACAACAGGCACCGGCAGAACACGCAATTAGGTCTGGTACAGCCCAGCTAGATACGACAACTCCTGTGCAAAACATTCTCCAAAGAGTGCATTGCATTTTTAAGTATGTTACATTGCAGAGTCTTGCAGACTGATGTTGTAACCCAACCATACTGGTTTACTGATATGACTAGAAACCTCTCTCTTTTAGTATTGTCCATTTTTCCTATCTGTCATAGATCCTATTGGCATTATGTGGACTTGCCATATTCCCCTAAAATGGAGCCCACCTGAAAGACTTTTGTGCCACTAACGTGAACTCAAGCTGATTCAGCCACAGCAGTGAAGTTTGGAACCTGAATACAATGCACCGTTAGAAGTTAATTTTGTTCAAGGCTGAATAGAATCTGTTCTAGTCTGGTAAACAGTAATATAATTGCAGCCAAAGTTTACTTTTCATTTGGGAAGAACTATGCAGTCATGAAAATATTCCATACAAACTATAATTAGCTGATATTGTGTAAGCCAAGCTATTCATGGAATAATTCAGCAAAACCCACAGATGTTGTTTGAGCCTTATGTTTACTTACTACATTGCTTAATTAGCCACGAGGTATCAAGTCTAACCTTGGTTCACAGTTTTCTACTGCCTAACAATTCTTTGCAGCCGAAAAAATACTTACCAATGCATTTCCATTTAATTTAAAAAAATAAAAAAAAATCAACCACAAAATCCCTAACTGTAATCCGTCCATCCAATATTAATAAGACTACCACTGAAACATTGTTCACCAGAGCAGCCATCCTGTATTTTAATAAGTTTAAGAATTTCAAACAACTTTATTCTCGTAAATATTTATATGATAAGTGAAAGTGGAAATAGAATTTTTTCCGGTAAGATGGATTTAATTACCATGATAAAGATGCAGCACATACATGAATCATTCAGTCACAAACTCAGTAAGAGCCAAACATTCTAAACAAACAATAAATCTAACTCATGAATTAAGTCAAGACAGTTTGTCCTATTGTTGGAGATATTTTAATGTATCTTACCTGTGTGTATTATAGTCACTCACTTCATATACCTTTTAAATACAAGTTTTGCTGTATTCATAGCTAATAGAATGTGCATACCATCGCTGATTACAGTACAGAAAAATGGATGGAAATCAAAATAATTTGTGTAGAGAAGTTGTGAGGTTGAATTCATATGCAATCTGCTGAAAAACAATTTCCATTTGAATCTAAACTCCAATTCAGAACGCATAAACTATGGCTATTTATTACACTGTTGTGTCATTTGTCACTTTTATAGAATCCGCCACATTTTCCAGACTATAAAATGCCTTAAAATTATGCAGCAGTGATGTATGTTATCATTATTTTTCTTTGCCAATGTTTGGACTACATTCAGCAGCACAAAACAGGGCTGATTTATAAACTGAATAAATAACAACATCCTTCAACAGTGTGTGTCTATGGAAGCTTCATTTACTTCCTGATTCTAAACATTATATTCAAAACAAATTTTCGATTAAATTAAATTCTGAACATCTCATTGCACTGGTCTGGTGGAAATAACTGCAGAGACTGCTGAAAGAGCACAACTTTCCAGCAAGCAGTTCAACAGGAGTGTACCACTGACAGCAACTGGCAATCAAATTTTGTTTACAAACAGGTTCTCATTCAGAAGGTAAAACCAGCCACCATTAAAAGTCTGTATACTAGGTTCTGAATCTCAGAGTTTCTAAAGAAATTAATCCTAAAGAAACCTATCCTTTACTAGTAAATATACAGTTCAGCTGCTAATTAAAGACTGGGTATTTCTTACTGAACTACCAAAGTAGTTTTGAAGGTAATCTCAAACTTTTGAGCCCTTTTTCACTACATAATTATCCCAGAGGATCACTTTCAGGGGGGAAAACCCTTTAGATTGTAATATGTGTAAAACCAACATGGCTCCAGACAATAGTTTATTAGGAAAAACTGTGTTACCTAAGGACTTTTAGCAGAAGTAGTCCTGCCAAATCTCCATAGATGTTTACAACTCCACAGAAAAGTTACTGTAATATATTTAACAGCACACATGCTCCCCCCTGGAAAAGTTGTAACAAAGATATAAATACCTAGCATATATTCACTGGCCTCACTGCAAACAAATATTGCTCGATTTGGGGATGTTTCTGTTGGGGGGAGGGGTGGGGGTGTGTGGGAATTCAGCAAGTTACTCCTACAAAGTCCACATCACACCTCTGTGCCTAGGAAGCACTTTGTGATGCTTGAGACTAGGATGCATCAACTTTCAGGCATCCATAAATGATGCGGCATGGACCACTGCAAACATTAGATAGTTTTCCTTGAAAGCAAACTGAACTGTTTCTCATGGGTTTATTTGAAATAGCACATTGCACATCAAGATTGAAAGTAAAGTATCAGCAAAAAGTAAAAATACCTAAAGCTCAGAAAGGAACCATTCTGGCACCAAAAATAATTTTCTTGCCTTCACACACTAACAAGGGTAATTACTAAATCACCAAATTGAGAAAGGAAGAAGAAAGTGTCCCCACACAGATGAAGGTGATAAACCCTGCCAATGCTCACCCAACAGCAGTGGGTATGAAGAAAGGGAAGATCAGCCTACAATTCTCTGGAGACATCACACACTAGACAGAATTTCCAGCATCTTTGAATAAAAACGTTTAAACGAGTTCAGAAAGGCACTCCAGAGGAAACATATGTTGTTCTTGGCTATAATGGCTGCTCTGATAATTAACTTTCAGAAGGACTAAATGCATATCATTAAATATTACATGCATCTTCAAACAGGTGCTTCTAAATACATTTTTGTACATCAAGGTAAAGAGGAATTCAAATTAATTGCAGCACTTTAAAGCTCATGTCTCTAACTTGCTACTTGTTCAGCATTTCCATTTAAATCACCATGCCCTTGTTTTCCCTTCTGCTTTCTTGTTGATGTAAAGTTTTTCAGATATTATTAGGATATCTGAAGTAGATTTCCAGAGAGCAACCGGCATCTTCCCGAATGTGCCATAAGGCAGGTGAGGAAAAGGGCAAAGTCTGAGCCACACAGAAGAGACATGCACAATGATGTCACCCTGTGGGACACCACTTGCCAGAACTGACAGGAAGGTATTAGGAGGATTAGGAAGGAACTGAGAGAATAAGGGGGAGAAATCGGGAGTAGAAAGATGAAATGAGGGAATATAGGTAGAAGTAGAAGAAAAGAAGGGGGTACAAGTGGGAATCTCCATGAGACAAAGATTACCCAAAGAACAATAAAAAAAAAAAAGCAACAGCACCATCATCTCTCATGAAAGAATTACACAGGGCCATACCAGCAAGAAATCAGAAAGGCAAAGCCAGGAAACAGCACCTTCAGGTTTGGGATGCACTACCTGGATCAGCTTCACAATGTAGTACAGTTGTCCAGTATTTCATAATTTTGACTAAGCTCCTTCAACATCTCATTTTAAAATAAAGAAAAAAAAACACCTAGATACTTTTTTTTCTTTGTCAGGATTTCTCACAGCAATAAACTTCATTCATTCTCTATAATTGCTGGTTTATTCCTGGGAAGACTACAAATCCCACAGCCCAGATGACTCAGAAATATTTGCCATCAGGAATGTTATTTTATAACTCCAGTCACCAGAAATCTGTCATTTTCATCTACTGCATCTCCCCATGAATACAGTGTGCCGATAACACCAAGAGATTTTAGCTGCAGTCAAAGCTGTAATTTCTATACATAAGATTTCACCTGAAAGTGATCTGTGACAACTACAGAAAGGAGATGAGTAACTGACTTTGGAGGTGAAAAAAAAGTGTATGAGAACAGCTGATTAAGAGTTAGCAAGATATAACCAGTAGGAGCAGAAAACATATAGTCAGGAAAGACATTTTAAAAAAGCAAAAAGGCTTTGCAAAACAGAAAAGAAACTTTGACGTATACTTCATGAGCTTAGGTTATGGATACAGAGCCTTATTTATTGCCACAGAAGTACAAATCTAACTCTAGATGTTAAAGGGAAAAGCCCAACATGCTATGTAAGACTATTGCCATAGTATTACATATATGTGGAAGACTGGAAATATTTCTGATCATTCACAAATAAAGGTATACTTTTAACTCAAGAAAGAACTGGCTGTCTGACCCAAAATCCAGTAATATAATTGGACAGAAAAGACTCCACATGACAGCAACAGCTATTGCATCAAATGTCAAAGGCAATACCTATACTCATAGTTTTGCAATGACAGAGCCCACTGCTGGCACACGTGGAAATTTTCCTACTCTAATTGTCTGATGCTCTCACAATTAGAGAGCTGCAAGTATTCAGGTTGTCTCAATCGAACCACATCCACAAAAGAAAAGCATGAATATTTAGGAATATGCCCCTCACTACCTCACCTTCCAGGACTGCCAAGAATAATTCCCAATCTGATCTGAGATTTCTACAACCTTCAAGTACTCTGGTGAGCCCTGAAAAAAGTTAATCTTTGCTCTCTAATCTTCAAAAAAAGACAAAAGTTATAGTAATTTTCACACCACATATGAACACAGCTTAAAAGCATTTTACAAAGTAGCAAAAAGAATCTGCTAAAGGAATACAAACAGCTGAGCATTTTTATCCACTCAGAAATACTGAGACAAACCTGTTGTCCTCTCAGTTGTAGGTAAAACAATGAGTATTCAAAATAGTTACATTAAATGTTTTTGGGTTTTTTTTCCCTTTCCAAGTTATTTTTACCTCTACATAACCAGACAGGCTCTCCAACAGGTCACATTCCAACAGCCTTTCAAGGAAGGTGCGTTAGCAACCGCCCTGCCGTTTTTCCCCCTCTGGGTAGTTCAGTCAGCTTATGGCAAAACTTCTGTCACAGAATAAGAAATGTGTATATATTATTTAACTTAGAACAGTAACTTCTGGATGCTTTTTTGCCTCCACTGGCAGTATGTTTCATAATTTAACTGATACAAATCAAGTAGAGAACAACAACAAAAAAATCCACCTGGAATATGACAAATACATGAAACAAAGTAAGAGACAGGTGAGAGCCACTAATAACAAAATGGACCTTTGCACCTCTTTGCACCTTTACTACAAAAGTGAAATGTTAAGTTTGAAGTGATTTCCAACGCAAGCTCCTGGTGCCTACTTTTCCACATTTGCTGTGAGCCTCACAGCTGTTGGCCAGCCTTCTTTTCATTCTACAATTAAATACGTAAGTCATCTCTTCATGAGCTAGAGACTATTCAACTATAAAAGAATTAAAAGCCAGGAAGCAGTAAGATCAGTACAGCAAAACAGCTCTTTGCATTGAAGGCTTCAGGAGCAGTTGAAGACCTTGCACTATACCAAGCTTCATTACATAGTAAGAAACGCTTCCATTATCTTGGATATTACAGTATGATGTTGTTTATGGTAAAAGCTAAAGAACAGCTGCTATAACCTAGTGTTTTCACTTGCCATAGAAATGCTTCAGGCAAATCAGAAGACAGTAAAACATAACTCAAACCAGACTCCATCCTAAGAGGAGGTAAAAGCAGAGGGGCTGCACCTAACTCTGTAATCTCTCCTGGCCCCTCTATTTTAAGCATAGAATCTTTGATGATAACAAACAACCTACAGAAAGATGCACTGTCCTTTGGTACCTTGTGCAGTATTGTGTGAGCATGACAGAACAATACTGTGAAATGTGCTCAGGGAAAAAAGCCTCCACAGTGCATGCTAAAGGTAGGTTTCTTCCTATAAAATATTATAAAAACGATGTGCGCATAAAGCTCCCTTAGCTCCAGCCTTCTTTTATCTGCCATAGTAGCTATAAGTCTCCATGAACTTCCAGGAGGATTTTTGAAAACCTTGATCAAGTCTGCAAAAAGCTTGATCTACAGTCAATGGGAAAAGACAGGTTCCACCAGCACTTTGAAATAGGAGCCTCATTTCATTCCTAAAAACTGCCTTTTGGAGGAGCATGTCTTACCCCCTGAGGGCAGCAGCCATGTCCCACACCATGAAGCTCAGCAGGTCCATGGCATAGCCAGCAGCATCAGCCTTTCACCATGGGAAAGAACTCTGCCACTGCTGCCAAGAGACATCTCTCCCCTCTCCTTCTCCCACCCCAGCAGAAATCTGGGCTTTTTTGACAGATCAGTCTCCTGCCAAACCGTGCCCTGGTTTTACTGGCTGGCCACAGGCATCCTCCCTCCTCTGTGAGGGGTATGGGGTTTTTCTGGGCTATGTCAGAGTAAAATGCCAGTGTAACTGCAGCTAAATATTTCTTACAATCTCCTTTCATCATCATAGGCACTGACTCCAGCAACATGCAGAGCCAAGATACATTTAATGTACTCTATTATGAGTCACGTTATATGCCCATTTTATAACAAAACTAGAGTTGAATTCCAAAAGACAAAAGATTGAAGCTGTTGTCTTTATACTCATGAAAATATCATTAAATATGAAAGTCACATGCAAAAAGGAAAAGATGCTGATTTTCTTTATTGGAAGTGGTGCTGATGTTTTCAGAGCTGAGAAAAATCTGAGTTTTGTGCAGAAAACGTCCTCTCCATAATCTATTACTCACTTGAGTTCTAATCATATGCTTTCCAGCAGATAGGAAGGCTGAATTGCACTGTGTTGTCACTGGAAGGCACAGTCAGTTTTCACAGCATGGATTTTCTTCATTTCTTTATTTCAGAAATGGCCTGTCTTAAGAATATGACTAAAAGATATATTCAGACTTGCTCCAGCAGCAGAAGACATGAAAAAGTTATTCAATCATTTTAAAAAAATCCTAAATTCCATCCACACAAAGCTACGAAAACAATCCACTGCCAGAGCAGACTTTAGCTATTTCAAGTTGAAGTGTGAGTTCAGTTCAATACAAAGGGATTACCCACAAAATTCTTTAACGTTGATTTTTTTTTTTTCATGTCCTATAGGTGGTTAAAATCAAATACAGTGCTAACTACTTCCAGTAGTTTAGAAAGAAATTTTCTTAGTAAAAAACACAATAATATTCTTTTAATGAAATACTTATTCACTTTCCACTTTACGATTAATAGAAAATGTGGGGGGTTTAATTGAAATTTTAACACTGTAGACTATAAATAGATCTGAATTCAATGGCAGAAGTGTTACTTGCTGCTATAAGTTATTTTTATTTCAGTCACGTTTTAGCCACTTGTAAACCAAATTATTGCTTGATAAAGTGACTTGGTGCTTCTTTTAGTTAGTTGCAGCCCCTTCATCATTAATTTTTCAATGCAAGTCCTTTCTACACTGTGATACAGAGGAGGAAAAAAAATTTTAAATGTTTGAATATGAAACAACAAAAATCAGAGCACCCTCAGGAATCATTTTGAGAGAACTGGCTTTTTTACAGAAGGAAGCTACAAAATTAAACATATGCAGGCAATTTTTAATTGCATTATCTTTGTGGCAGATCAGAAAGCCAGCACCAAACAAGCCCCACTGGGCACACAGAGGC
>JAVJGJ010000061.1:34585370-34609113 GCA_035590215.1 Microhierax caerulescens
CTCCCAGCCCCATCCAGCCTGGCCTTGAGCACTGCCAGGGATGGGGCACCCACAGCTGCTCTGGGCAGCCTGGGCCACCGCCTCGCCGCCCTCAAGGTAAAAAATATCCTCCTCATACCCACTTTATAGCTACATTCTTCCAGTTTAAAGCTATTACCCTTGTCCTGTCCCGATAAAAGTTTTATTTATGGGCTGGGCTGGCCCACCAAGCCTGCCCACCGTGCAGCCTGAGGAGCATTACTGCTGGCGGAGGGGGGCTCCTCCGCACACACCACACCGGTACCACCACACATAGCGCTGACCCGTTCGGTACCACCACACATAGCGCTGACCCGTTCGGTACCACCACACATAGCGCTGACCCGTTCGGTGCTCCCTCACTGAACGCCAGCTGGGCTTGCGTTTGCCTTTCCCCTACCGCAAGCCGAGGGCAGGGGGCCAGCTGCCCCACGCTCTCCGCCCATTCCCCACCTCAAAGCCGAGAGAGGACGGCGTTTCCCGAGCCACGGGCCTTTTTCTGCCTCCTCTTGCGCTCCGCCGAAAACGGTTCCCGCCACACGCCCCAGTCCCCAGAGTCCCTCAAGCCCCGACGCTGAGGCGCCAGCCTGCCCGGCACGCGCGCGGCGGGGCTGCGTGAGGCGAGGCCGCGTGAGACGACGCCGGGGCTGCCCCCTGCCGGACACGGCCGGCTCTGCAGCGGCCCCGCCGCGGCGCCTCAGGGGGGCGGGAGGGGCGGCCAACAGCAAAGAGCGCTGCCCTGATGTGAGGGAAAAAGTGCGGAAAACCAGCTCTGCGGCACCGGGGCCGGGCGGGGGTGGGTATTTCCCTGCAGCCGGGGGGCGTTTGCTGAGGCGCTGTGGCCCGTGGGGAGCCCCCGCGGGTGGGTGAAATCCCAACACCCACGGGCGGCCCCTTACAGAGCGTCCTCCAGGGCTACCAACAGCCCTCGGGGGGAAAAACTGCTATCCAGCTAACACGCAAGTGATCTCATGATTTTTAGAGTATATGAACGCTGAATTACCTTTTCCCCCCTTGCTTTGCACTCCCTACCTCACAGGTGAAACAAGGAGGTGGGTCCTTTGTGTCACTCGCCCCACGGGTGCACGTGCTGGCATGCACGTACACATGGCAGCTCGCGCGTCAGGAGAGCCACACAGATCATCTCTGTCAGAAGAAAAACTATTAAAAACACAGCATGTATCAACTCTTTCATAATCACAAAACCTGCTTCATAAGAATTAATAAGAATTAATTTATTCATAAGAGTAAAAAGGCTGGACTGTACCCCTGTACATTAAAAACCTGTACCCCACTGCAAAAACAGCTCCCAGCCAGTGCCTAGATTCTTCCTGTGAACCCCCTGGGGAAGGACCTTTCACTCTGTACCACTGAATTTCATTTCATTTCTATTACTATAATCAAGGTCACACTATTCCTCCTGTAGTGCATCTCGAACCTTATTGACAATCCCTCTTAGCTTTGCATCTTCAGCAAATCATGTAAGCATACTCAGGTCTGTGCCAAGGTCATTAATAAAAAGTATTAAACATGATTGATCCCAAAACCAATCTATGGAAAGCTCCATCAGAAAAAAACCCACTGCTGCCACTTGTTCTGTCTCATAACGAGCTGCCCTAGCTCCACCACAAGCTAACGGTTCCTGAGGGCTCCTGTGCTGCGTTCGGGTCTTTTAGCCACGTTAGTTTCCAACATCTTCTTAACACATTGATCTGGTTTACTATGCATCTATAAGGTTATCAGTGCTAGCTACAACATTATTTACACCCTGACTTGGTTAGGTCTTTCAGGAAATTGTAATTCAGTCTGTTACAGGAATTAAACTTTTTTTCCATGAACAAATCAACACCAGAAATGGTCTTCTCTTAAAATACTGAATTCTACTCTTTAAACTTTCCTAATCCTTATTAAACCTTTTCTTCAGCTTTTTGCTGACATTTGTTAGATTCAACTTAAAGTAAAAAATACTTCAGGCATTAGAAAAAATCTATTCAACTATTTTTAACATACTTTCACAGAGCTCATTCTTTGCAATCAACTCAATTCTGAACAAGATAAGCACACATACAGTGCATCAGCATAGAACTTCCTTTGGAATCACACCAAAATTGTTGCAGACCGTAGCTATAATGCAGTGCCACAGAGGAGCTTTGTCCTTTCTTGGCTCCTGGCAAGGATCACTTATAAGAAACTTCTGATTTTTAGCTTCAGACAGAAAGAGAAGCAAATAAATTTACTGGTATTTGGATTTGTGGAGTCAGGTCACAGGGTATACCAGGAGCCCAAACAGCAAACACCCGTGCCTGCTTAACGGGAGCCTCCTCTGCTTTCCTCAGCAGCAGGGATGTTTACCTGTCCTTTAGGTTAAAAGTGAAAATAATAGTCTGAAGGTGGATCGTGTATTTACATTTAAAGTTGTAGATAGAACATACTTAACAAAAGTAGTAAAATGAAAATCTAAGCATTTGACAGATAGGCCATCTTGATTTGGCTTTAGAGCTCTGAACTAAGGAAAAATATTTGATTTTTAGAAGATACTCCACACCAGAAAAAGAATATTAAAATCCTAATTTGAAGACTACCTCTCATTTTCAAAGTGGACATAAATTCACAGGCAGCTACATCACTCAGACACCATAAATATTCAAACAGTATCTTCCTGGTTTAAGATTTGTTACATTTCATTCTGAATTATCCCATAATTTAGAGTAAAATTAACATTCTATTATATCTTAAAGCATATTTGCTGTTGAGAAAGAACATTGATATGGAAGCTTTCACCTTCAAAACTAAAGCAAAAGTTAGCATTTTCAGTAGATCTAACGTTAAATTCTGTTATCTTTTCTTATATGACCCACAACCAAAAACCAGGCACCCTATCTCTTCAGCAGCAAGATAATCTTACTTGGTTTCATAAAAGCATTTTTTTCTGAGCTGAAAGCATCAAGTTCATAGTTGCCCTTAGTTTCTTACCACAGACCTCTATAAGATATGATGGATAACTGGATTTTTTCCCACTGCATCTTAAATATATCAATATTAGAGATAGAAATTTGGCTTAGCTACCAGAAACTATATTCACCTCTCACAGCATTTTTAAACACCCAGCCTCCACAAGCTACATTTTCTAACAACATACATGCTAAAAATTATTTGCATAGTTGCATTTAAATTGGTTACTTTTATCACTTTTCTAGCACAGTACCAAAAAACAGGGAATATCAACCAAAAAAGCCCCAAGTATCAGAACTACAATCTCCTTCCTGCCTGCTCTGCCCTACAGTAGCGCTTACCTCAAGCATGTTCACACTAAAAAATTTTACCCAAGCAGCTAGAGAAGAAAATCTTAAAAGAACCACTGGATCGCTGAGGCTGCATTTTGTAGATTATTTTGCTTGAATGCAAATGAAAAATAAATGTAGAATAACTTCGGTAGAGTGGAGCCTACAAGTCAAAAAATTCTGAATCTGGTCCTACGTGGAACGCTATGAATCAAGTACTTTCATTGGTACCAGCTAAGCTACGGCAGAGAATAACATAATACAAAAACCAAGTTACATCTTATGTACTTTTATCCGGTACCTTAGAAGATCATGAATGCTCACTCGCAAGCAGGTCAAATCCAGGCAGCGGCAAGTATCAGTAGATTTCCAGAGAAGTTTCTGGTTCAGGGACAATGGAAATAGATCCTAGTTTTTTACGCCAAGTTGTCCACTTGTTACCAAACAGACAGCTGTAAACGGTAGAGACAGGATTAGCAAATCAGCCTACCAGGAGAAAGTCTGCCCTCAGTGAACAGGTCTGGAGAGGAATGCCAAAAGGTAGTATGCTATTAGAAGAAGGTTATATTGCATGGTTTGCAAGGTGATCCTCATTTGCTAGTTCAACATAATGTGAAACAAGGCAGCCAGCAATTATCTGATGGGCACTCCCTGATTAGGTGTAGATAAAGGACACAATGACTAGTGAAGCATGGTGCTAACACCTGAATACTGCAAATGGTCTGTAGTCAGAAGTTAACTATTATTTTTTACTGCTATGGGGTGGAAGATAAACATTTTGTTGTCAAGAAGGAAGAACACAGGTATTCTTTGCTGATCAAAAGTACTCCTTCAGTAGCTTCTTAGCCTGTCATTTGACAAATTAATGTATTTTTCAAAACATAGTCAAGTCTCCTAAACATTAAGTTGTACTTTTTCTGCCAATTATCATGGACTTTTTTAACATACTTGCACAGTTTATTCTTTGCCATCAACTCAATTATAAACAAGATAAACACGCATTAGGTTCAACTAAACATTTTAGGTTTAACTAAAAATTTATCAATGAGACACATAACACTGGTATTATTTTCATCATTTGGCCGTGCATGGATATGAACTATGATTTGTGGTTGTCAGATTGGGTTTTAACTGCTTAAATCAAAGTCTGGACTCTGCACTGAAAATTAACCTGAGTAAAGCAGCCAAATTTAGCATGCTTGTTTTGGCAGTTGTAGACTAATTGTTTGGAGCTTAATCTGTCATACTTATTCACAGTATAGCATAAAAGGGCAATGTTATTTTTTCACCTTTTTAAGTATTCCAGTACAAGTTAACCAGGACATCCCTCTAAAATTCAAGGCAGAAATTACTTAGGAGCTTATACAGTAGTTCATTGAAAATAAATACTCAATTACATAGTACAAAGAAAAAAGACTTAAAATTTGTATTTACACTATGTTTTTCAATAAAATTTCAGAACTAGTATTTCTTAAGAAAACATTGCATGAAGGTACTAGCTACAATGTGGTAAAATGCATTAAAACATTTTTAGCAGCTCCAAATCTGTTTGCACAATTTCCATAATTTTGTCAACAGAAAAAAAACCCCACATTTTTTATTAGAAGAAATTATTTCTTTTTTTTTCAATCTACATGAAAGCATATCCCCTTGTTGCCACAGTTACCATACTACTAAGTTGCCCTTACAAACTTTTTCTACAAAAATAAAATAGTTATTCTTTCTGCCTTGAACTGCTCCTTTGATGTGTGTTCAAAGCTGGGTGAGCAAGTGGTAAGACTATTAAATGGTCTTCCCTGTCCTCTTTTTTCCAGGGGATTGAATTACAGATACATCCATAAAACAGCAAATGCTGTCCTGCATGGGAAGAAAGAAATGCTCCAGCTAACAGAGCAAAAGCTTATCCTTCCAAGTGTTGTTTCCCAAACTAATACATGTAAATCATTTCACAGAATCAAGAGGTACACCCAAATACATGAAAAATAGTTGGGCAGCAAAAGCAAAGGAGCATAGCTGGCATTAAAGATTTAGAGACTTCATCGAAGGGCAAAAATTGCCTGCAGAGAAGCCCTCTTAAGCAATCTCTGGCCTGCTGAGACTCAAGCAGAGCCTGTTGCTCTTCTCAAAAAATACTGAGCATATTAATTTCATTGTCGGCGCCTCCCCTGAAGCTGTCAGCCAGAGAGGAGATTGCTGCAGGGCCAGGGAGATGCCATGTGTTTCCTACAATGATCCACAACTGCCAGTAAGGAGACCTGAGTCAACATGCCTGACACATGGCAATCAAACTTTCCTTTTTGTAGAGAATGTTGGAATTTCTTATGAAAAATAGATTTCCATGTGATTTCTCATAACTTTTGGAAGGCAGGGAAAACAGGAGCCCTGTAGCATGGAGTTTGGAGACAGCATGAAGGCATTTCTCCAGGAAACATTTAGCTGCTCTGACAGGCTGCCTGAGGACCAGGTAGCCTGGCAGGAGACTGGAAAGTCAAAATTCCTACAGGTATTTCTCAGAGAGTAAAGTACACATTTCAGAAAATTCCCTGCTATCTGTACAATTCATGGCAACGTCACACATCTCAGCTAGAGATGTCTAATGCAATAGAGGAGTGCAGGTCTGTCAGGGTACTTACGGAGGAGGATTATCTGCAGCTCCCAGGTAGGGGGGTGACCTGCATGAGCCTTCTCCTCCACACCCCTTCTTCTGCCCAGCAGAGGATTTGCCCTCATTTGCCAGGCTAATCTTGTTACAGTTTTCTTTGCCCCATTCATACATAGTGAAGAAGAAACATAATTACAGCAAGTGATAATAAACTCTTCTTTTGCTTTTTTAAAAGGATATGCTTTTCTACCTAATAGAGAATACCTCTTTAAGTCATATAATGGTAAAATAGGTCAAGGAGTTATTATAAGGAGCATGGAAAGTGAATCACACACTATTTCATCTTTTCAACTCACTCTGATTTAAAGCCCAGCCTTTCATGATGGTCTCCTAACTTCACTCAAGTCTCTTTCTATCATTACAAATACATACTTTACTTTTACTGATACCTCACTAAATTAAAATCTCCACAGCATTTGCAAGCTGGAAATGGTCATTTACCAACTTAAGTCCAGTGGATATTCTAAGTGCTAATAAATCAGACAATTTATACTAAAATATCCATGTATCACTTTGCAATTAATCTTAGCCTGATCAGAGAGAGTATGTCTCAACCCAAGAATGGCAAGAGGACACGCTGACACGCTAGACTTTCGGGATCAAACATTAGCCATGAGCCCCCATGGCTGTAACCAGCTTAAAAGAGCCACTGTGGAAAACTGGCCAAAAATTAGCATTTGCAATTTCTTCAATGATGATGAAATGTTACATATTAGAAATAGGAGAAAGTGAATCCACAGCTCTGCCTTTTTGCATTATGTTGGTATTAGAGAAAATCAAAACAGAAAGGCCTATTCTAAAGTCATTTTGCTAGAACAGGTGAATTCATGAGAATTTTGTCTTGGAAACTAGAACCCTTTCAGCCCAGAGATAACTCCCTGATTTTTACTTGATTCATTAACCCCATTCCTCAAACAAAATGCAGAGATCCCAAGAATACCTCTACCCTCATCTCTTTCACTGAATGACCAACTTACCATTTCATTCTGTACTGATAACTGCACATCTTAAAGTAAATTCAATTTGCATTTCCTAACGTGCACTGCAAAACACAATTGTAGATTTGGCACCATAGTATCTAATATCAATAAATGTGTTTTAAAATATTGGAAAACAGGACTGGTGGTTCTGTAAATAATGGATGCCACTGTTACTTTTGTTACACTGTTTCCTTTGCCTTACATTTACTGTTGGACTCAATGACCTTAAAGGTCTTTTTTAACCTAAATTATTCTACAATTCGTGAGCAGGTGTAAATTGGGTTTATGGAGATCTACTTAATGACACCCTCATCCTTAATTTGCCAGCAAGTTTTGAGGGCGAGTTGGTGGCTTTTTCAGTACAACTTAATTTTAGTTTATTCAGCTTCCAAACATACCACCATAAAGTTGAAGTGAGCCAGATATAGGAAGAGGAATCTACCTGCCCTGACAAGACACACAGATAAGACTATCACGTGTCTCTAGTAAGACGTATGGTAGCGTCCAGTGCTTTTTTGATCAATCTTGAATTCATACAAATGACTCGAATTTCAGATTAACTTTCTAGATAGAAAAGGACACACTGTAATACAAACTACGAATGTCTTCAACAGAGGTTAATCCTTCAGCTTTACAGTAACAACACAGGATGATGGCAACAGCCGCATCATGAGATACTATGTTTGCACCTCTTGTCAGAAACTTAATACATTGATTACAGATAAATATACAGTGACCTGTCAAAGAGCAATTTTGAAGACTATCAGAATGGCTCAGGTCCCTTTCTGGCCCTAAAATGAAGTGGCCATATTTATAGGTGCTCATATGTTTTAACCAGACAGGTTTTTTAGGTAGTTAGATAGTTCCCTGAACAGCAAAACTGATGAAAGGGGTTTTCAGATTTTTTTTTGAGCATGGTTGTTTTGCCAGATCTGAAGGAATGGAGGCCCAATCCGATGATCTCCTCCATGGCATCACAGCCAAAAAAATGTCTTCCTTGCGGACTCAGCGTTGTTTAATGAGGACTGGGCTCACTCTTAGGTTTTTCTTTCTCTGGGGGAATTTTCTGTCCATTGTATTTAAACACGCGGACAGAATGACCATTTCCCAAGCTATGGGAAATAAAAAGCTTTGCTTCTCAGGGAAAACATAAAACCCATAGATTTTCCACACTTAGAAACTGGTGAATGTCACAGGTGGAATTCAAGGCAAAACATGAAATTCAGTGAATCTAATTTTCATCTGGTCAAACCAGGGAACTCTCCTCTGAGCTCAGGACCCCTGATTTACACCAAGAGTAGATGCAGTACCATTTCTATAGCTTTTTTCTACTAATTGCTGAATGCTATTTCTATTTCAGGAGTTAAAATTTAATCCACCACGTGTAGGGAAGATGATAGTGATACACAAAGACCTTTACGATTTTTGATACCAATCTAGGTATGACTAAATTCTATGTAAAAAAAAAAAAAAAAAAAAAAAGAGAGAGAGAGAGAGTGCAACCAATGAGTAATTCCCAAAACATCCGAAGTTTTTGTTTATCTAGGTTTTACATGGTGAAGTTCCATCAGAGCAGGTAAGGACAACAGTGGTTCATTAATGTGTTAGAGAAATAAACAATTGTTGAGCTAATCACCGTAACTTTTAAAAATTAATTCATATTTTAAATTTTTGCACCTGCTTTAATGTTAAATTTTGTAAACATGAAGTGTGGTATATCTGGAAAACAAAGTGCTAACTAGAGCAAATTGTATTTTGTTTTAGTTTATTACCTACTTCTATAGCTTTCCTTTCAAATGAAAATTTGTTCACCTAAAAGGGGCAGAGCCATCTCCACAATTTATCTTTTATAGTCTGTAAACCATCCTGCACGCTATAATTTCCACTGCTTCTTCTCAGAAGGGAGACACAGATTTTGTTCAGTAAAGCGCAATAAATATCGCATGTTTGTCTTCCGAATATTTCCATTACAGAAGAGAAAAGCTCATTTAATCTATGAGCAGAGGTTACTGGAAAACCTGGGAAATAAAATTATAGTGCACTGTTGATCAAGCAATGTAAGAGACTTGCATGGGGCTCTTTGGTGAGAGGAGGAGAGTTGCTTTTTTTGCTCAAAAACATTGCTAGGAAATCCATATTCTGTTTTTATTTTGTGGTAAGGTTTATTTTTCTGCATATTTTAAGTTGACAAACTCAAGTGCTTTCATATATTATCTACGTACTGAATCACCCTCATTTTAAGAGGTCTGGGAGAGTTAAGGGAGACAATGTTTTTCTCATCCTGAACCAGAGTGAAAAGTTTTTTTAAAATACAAAAAAAAAAAGGTTCCAAAATAGGCAAATGTTTCTTTTCAATATTTTGTAAATGGTTTATTTGACTTCAGTTTATTTTTAGAAATACATTAATCACCAAATTAAATTATGAGAGGATACTAATTGTGATTTTTTTCATATGTAATGTCACAAATACTCTCACAATCTCAATGTTTTTTTCCTTTTCAAGAGCAAGGCAACACACTGAAAAGAAACCTTTCCCATTTTGAGAAATCAGTATTTTCTAGTTACAAAGTCTTGTTACAAATATTTTCTCTGACTTTTCAGTAGCACCAAATGCCGTAGATTTTAATGGGAAATTCAGACAGTGAAAAGCGGGTCAAACTGGGTTATCAGCTGTTCAATTATATGCCTGGAATGGCTTTGCCACTTAGGGAAAAAAGATGGCTTCAATTGCTGTGAAAAACTATCCAAGTCTTACGGTATTCTCTCCTGTGACCATGGCCGTATCACCTAAGACAAAACTACGCTCCGACAGAAAAGGCAAAACAGACACAGACCCTGTCTCAGCACCAGACACACGTGTACCCAGCAGTCTCAGTTGTGCCTTCAGATCTGCGGTGGGGGCTGTCAAAACCAGATCTGCATGTTTCCTTTCCCATAGAGCAAGCAAATGTTCACCTCAAAATCAGGTTATACTTCCAAGTAGCTGAATTAGTACTCTGGCATCCTTGGAACACCATATCCTTGGTGGGGTTTTAAAAAGCACAACAGTACTTTAGATATATCCCACTGGTTTTTGACAGAGCGTAAATCACAGCTATGATTTTTGAAACTCCACACAAATAGTTGTTTTGACAGCAGTCTCTGCACTATGAAAAAGCCAATTTTAAAAAACCACCAGCATCTTAGGGTTAATGCGTCATTGTAAACTAGAACTGTAGAATTTCACACTAGTTAGCAATAAACGTTTACACCCAACTTACTCTCCCAGAATTTCATCCTTTTCATTTCCTTTTTATTTAAAATGACAGCCAGAAGAAATCTAAAAATATGGTAAGAATAAATTGTCTGATCTACTCCTTCTATCTTTTTTCTTTAGGAAGAAAATAAATGTTAGTACAAAACAGATGAAAAGGAACGAAGAAGCCATGAAGGCAGGTCGGTGACAGGGCTGAGCACGCTCTCACACACCAGCAGCACCGAAGAAAGGTAAGGGACTCTGGACTTGCGCCAAGAAATGCTGACACAAATCTTGACCACCAACACAACAAACGGCAAGAACGACCCTTTGGGATCACCTTTCACGATCTCATTACATTTCAAGCATGATTGCCAGATCCAGAGGGGATGTTGCATGGCACCAGCAGACACCTAGAGGGGAGTAAAACTGCTTGTTTGTTTTCACATTTTTCAGACAATTGTTTTAAGTTACTCAGTAACTTATAACAAACAGAAAATGGCACAAGGGAACAAGGGGCTGCCTGCACCACAGCCCTATGCTAGGCAGTGAAATAACTCCCGTCATTTCAGCGTCTGTGATGCTACCCATCCTGTCTCTCTTGGAAGAAACTGGGAGATGATCCCATGCACTTTCACATCCCTTTGGGACATGGGCACTCACCCTCCCTTAGCTTATCCAAGCAGGAAGAAAAGTTTGGGGCTAACTGCACAGCTGAGCCCCATTTTCAGAACAGACAAGTTCTCTGTATGGGTTAAAGCTGGGCAGTGTCATGTGGTGATCACTAAGGCCTGGGGATTTTGAAGGGAAAACTGCCTGCAAAATCAAAATAAATGTCTCAGTCCTACCACAGCATCTAAAGAACTAGAGAAAGACAGGGCTGCCCCATTTAAGCGATAGTTATCTGCACTTCCATTCTCCAAAGCCTCACCCAAGTAGTAGTCTTTCATCTCCTCCAGTTTCTGAGATTACTGTGTGCTGACAGGAGTGCTTTGGAGTGATCATAAAGTGCTTTTAAAGGATAACATGTGGAAATAAATAATTCAAATTTTTCTTGAGTGTTTCTTTAGTGTCTCAGCTTAAGTGTAGAGAGTACTTTTATGGAGTGCTCACCTGTACAATGGGTTGTATTCACTGCTAAGTGTTTTGCCCGAATGACTTTTGAATGCCTTTCTTCTAACACAAAGATAGTAAGTAGGCTTTTATATCCCTAGTCTGGTCACATCCATGCTAGACAAAGGATCTATGTTCCAAGTACCAGACAGGATTACTAGCATGACTTTTAGCAAAACCACACATGCTTGTAATATAATATTACATGAGCTTTTAATAAACTGTGCAAAAACAAGAATAGTATGAATATGGGAATAAAAAAAATTGGAGAATTTTTGAAACAACCAGGCAAGATTTTGTAATACCAAAACAGAAGGTAACAGAATAAACATTAAGGACCTGAAATTATAGCTGCAAGCATATCCCACAGCAGCAACAGGTAACACCAAAGTGTGTTAAATTAGTGATAGCTGATTAAAATTATTTATGAAAGAACTATGTATGATATGATATGATATTGGGTGAATATGTTACTTTCTGATTATCTCTCCATGCTAAGACATGATCCACATCAAAAGAAATAGATATTTTCCCCTGAAAATGCTGGATTTCTGCTGCCAATTTTCTTTTAAAATACTCATTTTTTAACACTTGCACGTACACTCAGGATCATGCGGTAAGAGAAAGCCACAGTTAGCACCTTCTGTGATGTTTTTCTGACATTTTCTGTAAAAAAATACTTGTGACTAAAGATGTCAGTAGCTACTGATATGGTTTCTAATCCCTTAAAGTTTCACAGGATAGGATAGCAGTCTTAAAAAAAGTGTTTTAAACCTCTTTTTTTCTCCCTCTCTTTTTCTTTATAGCACAGTCTAGGAACCCAGCCCTTAGGAGAGAAGTCTAGCTGGTGACATTAAAATTAAAGCTTTCATGGTGCATTAACGTGTCTTGAAGGGCACAGATTACTGTATAACTGAGATAAAATTAAACGTCTTGGTCCAGGGATGTTCAACAGCTTCATTTTAGATGACACGAAGTACAGATACTATTTTTATCTCTCAGTTAACCACCCACTCTTGTCCACTTCAACCCAACACACCAGGAGTAGACAGGATCAGATGGGTGAAGCATGTGGGCTAAAGCAGACCAAAATTTCAGGTGACTGATGTGAGGTCAGAGGGGCAGGGGCATGGGGGTCTCTCTGCATCACTGTTGCTACAGATCAAACAGAGTATTTACACTCCGAAGAACATCTGTGCTGCAGCCTGACCCAACTTAGCAGATGTAAGACAAAAGTAATTGAACACATTTCAAAGCCTGCTGTCTACAGGAGAGGGGACTGGATGAGCTTCCAAGCATAACTTTTATGACACTACATAAGGAAAAATCAGAATAATGCGAATATTTGGTTTTGAAAAGGTGACGACAGATAAAATAGCATAGATTGCAAAAAGATTAAGTTGGGTAGCTTTACCTATCCCTTCTCAGAATATAAAAATAGTTGCCACAGATCAGAGAGGCAGCAGATCAGCCTCCCAGCACCATTAGTGCCAATCTGTCCCAGCAAGGAACAGAAATGGCTATATAGAAAAGGCCTTGTAATTCAGGGAGACCAGCCAACCTGCTGGGGAAACATGACATCTTCCCTCAGAAGGTTTCAGGTGATTTTAGTTAACTATACTGCAGTTATTTCTTCTCTGTCTCATAAGCAGCAGATGTTTATAAACTGCATCTTTTCTTTTTCAGCACAGTGCTGCTCTTGTCAACCCAAGACACATTCTTCCTATTCAGGCTTCCTAAATTTCTCTGATATATGTAGCAAGTGTAACCCAGTGATAAGATTAGTGGTTAAAGTCTATTAAAAGCTTCTTGAAGACATCCTTTAACTGAGCTAATGAACTTCCAGTTCCACCTAGATTTACAATTTACATATTCAAAAATCCTACTTGACTATACATTAGAGCATAGAGAATTATATTTCCCAGCAGATTCCGGCATAATATCAGAGCAAAGTAAAAGATTAAAAATAGAAAACTATATTGGTCTTCCATTGCAGGATGTAAACAATGGAAACGTCAATTTCTGCAGGAAAACTTGTTACATATTTGCAAATGGTAAGGTAATTTGCACATTTTTTACTTTCACCAGAAGCAGCTGAAAACAGTAGCTAACTTATAGGCAGGAATGATTTATAATACATTGTAGTGCCAGAGTGTCAGCTGACCCTTGTAGAAATACCTTATTTACATCTGAGGTTTGGCACCTCTTCTCCTACTTCATCTCCCCTCAAAAGGCTCACAGACCACATTTTTCATGCTCTCCTGCTTTTTCTGCTGTTGCTGCTGACAGGAACAAAAAAAGGCAGTACCAGCCAGTTTTTTTAGGTTCTAGTTTCAGAAAATGTTGTACTAATTCCTATATGGTACTGACATATAAATGCAGAGAATAAAAATCTTGTATATTGATAATCCTGGTTAGTTATCACGAAATAGTAGTCTCTGGTGATAGACAATTATTAAAGGATTCTTCATACGTGTTACATGTCTGTATTATCTCTGTTCAGGCTTCAACTTTGACCACTCTGGGAGCACTCAGAAGGTAAGAAAATGGCTTAACCGGGGAGAACTGAGAGCCCAAAGAGACAGACCCATTTGAGGAGCAACATAGAGCTCAGCAGGGATGTAGCTCTGCTGACCCCCACCACTGGGAATTGTCCTCATGTCATGAAGCATGCCCAATGTGGTGCATCATTCACAAAATAGGATTTCAGTCCCTGCAAAATGAAGTTGTAGGTGTTTCCTCTTCAAAACTCATTTACTGAGAAAAAGCACTGGTCTGGCTGGTCCTCAGGCTATGGATGGCAACAGAATGCTTCTTCCCACCAGCTCCAAAGGGATGTTCAAGGAAAACCCTTTTATCCTAATTAGCTCCATTAGCTAGCTGTAGGTAGTCCCTCACTCCAAGCACAGTTTTGATTTCTCACTCTTCTCAAGTAGCTTAGGAAACCTACATTTCCCTCCTGAAGCAAGACCCTCAAAGGAAAGCACTGAAAATACCCTTAATAATTTATACATTCATTTCTTGACATTTTTCAGCCAGCCCATCCATCACTGTTTCTCCATCTTGCCTGGCAGGTGCAACAGGGGTGCAGAGCATAATATGATTGTCGACCACAGCAAAATAAATATCTGGGTACCTTTAATTATGTTGTTCTAAAATTACTTTTATGCTATAGTATGTTTTTTGCATTTCAAAGCATCCATGTTTTAAGTAAAATCGAATACATGCTTGTAAGGGTTGCGCCAAGGGCATTTCTTTAAGCAATTTACAGACAGTTGCAGCTTTGGCTCCAGATAAGCACTTTTTTCTTTCCTGAAATGCTTAACTAAGAGGATGAGTTATACTAGTCACTTAACTCAGTGCTGTTCTTTATCTGGCTCCTGCTTTTGTGTTAGATCAATACTGAATGCCGCAAGACCAAAGGACGTTAATCAGATTGCTATTTTGCATTAGTTGCCCTACATGATAATGCCATTCAACTGCATTTAGGAAAACCTTTTTGTTTATATGCATTACCACTCTGCACATAAATTAGTACTGTCTCCCTGCCTGACAGCTCCCTATACACATCTACAAAGCTGTGTTTGAAGGACACATAGTTCTTTAAAACTTTACCCTGTAGTAGCACCTACTACTTGACATTATTTAAGCTACTTCTGTACTTAGCTGATGTCTGTTTTCTTGCCAACACCTCCCTCTGAATGTATACACAGGACATCCCTGGAGTAAACCTGATACTTAAACATGTCTGTAGGGTTATTTTATATCCTTCAGGGTTTCATCCTTGGCCTCCAGCTGATGTCCCAGAAGGACATGGGTTTCCTGTAGGCACCATGTCATACGTGCCAACCAAAGGGATATTTCAGATACCCAAGGCTATCTTAAGTGACACTGAATACCCATTTCTAGGCAGCTCAATCCTTCCCCTCTTGTCTTTGATGGCAAGCTCTTCAGGAGCAGGGACCATCTCCTTCTTTTTCCATGCACAGTCCCTGTTACTGTGGAGTCCTGTATCTAATTTGAATGGCACGTACATGTTCCTGCAGTAAAGCACACTAACCAGTGAGTCCTATTTAAATTAGACAGCTGTCAATATAATGCTGTAGTATTACAATGTATTTATATATAATAAACATCAGAACTGCTTAAAACTATCTGAGTCAAGAGACAGCCAAGTTCAGCAAAGGCTTTGGACTGGAAGAGACAGAGGAGAAAAAGTAGTGTGTGTAGCAGGAGAGTATTTCTGGCCTCACAATCGATTCACTTATCTTCATAAATCACTCTCCTCTCCATACCTATATTTTCTTTGCTGTTTAGCTTGTAGATAACAACTGTCAATTTTGGAGGGTCCTTGTGGATAGAAGCACTTATTGACTTGGGCTAAAAGAAATAACAGTTACCTAAAAAAATAAATATTGTGGGCTTTTCCTTCTGACATAAAATGATGAGTATGAGGGAACTCCTCCAAAACCTCAAATTCTCATGTGGCTTTGCAGAAAGTCATGAACTGTCTTTGTCAAAACTGGTCCCAAACTCAGTGACAGTTGGCAACTTCTAGAAAGTTCTCAGTGAACTAGATTTCAGGCTCTGTTATGAAACGCTGCTTTTAGAAAAGCACAAATGAGAATCCACAAAGCCTTAAGTTCATTTTGTATCAGATTGAATTAAAGTATCTCTGTAATTAAAGACACAAAAGTTGTAATCACTAATGACAGCGTTCCACAGCGCAGCATGGGGCAAGCTACCTCTCTCTCCTCCCCATGAGCAGATCAACCTGGGACAAAAAAATGCAGTTTGGTGACCTGGATGCTAATTTCACCACAAATTCCTCATGGAAAGCTAATGCATTATTTGTATATATTCAAACGCTGGGGGATTTGTATGCCCGTGGTTTCTACCTGCCTCCAGCTCAGCCTGTCTATGCTACTCATGCATAAGCAGATATTTCACAGCACAGTTTTGCCCTATCTGTTCAGGCTCTAAACACAGGCATCTTTCTAATTAATAGCTTATTAAAGATTATGTGTATGTCACTCTTAATCAGCTTAAGAAATGTCCCTTCAATTTTGCCTCCCTGGGCAGCTACTCAGTAGTAACACAGGACTGCCCAAAAACATGTCCATTACAGCCGTGGCTGTATTAGCTGCTTCTACACAAATTCTGTTGCTGTTGAAAATTTTTGCTGCTTCTGATGGAATATTTCAAGGATCTACATTTCACTGCATATACTGATACAGAACTTGGAAGTGTAGGGGGGTCCTCTTTTTTCCAAGACTAACCTACATGAATTTTCTTATCTCAGAAGAGCAAACTCCAGATCAATGCATGGATACTTATTTTTTTCAATTTTTCTTTACTTCTCAAATTAACTAATTAATTTAACATACACCAAAAATTAAACCAAGGCTCTTCAATTGACACCCAACAGACAGAGACAACACGTGGCTGCACCGCGATGTGGTGGTTTGGCTGAAGCTGATACAACTGAAGCACCAGCAACTGCTCCTGTCATAAACCTACTTGGGCCATCTTGAGTGGTCAGCTGAAGGGAAAACATCAGACCAAATTAATCCAATATTGGCGTTAATTCCTCAATGGAAACTGGAAATTACATCATTTTTATAAGAGGAGTTCTAAGTGTTGTTTCCAGACTTTTAAGTCTGCAGTTTCCGATGAGAAACCAACTGAAAATATCTACAGGGCTGCCATAAGATTGAATCTAAAGAAAACATCATTTTTATCTCCAAGAAAAATCCTCCGAGGCTCCTATTAAGCAAATGTATTTGTGAACACTGTAAGGAAGTAGCAAGATTTTAGCAATCAGATTCAGAAACTTCTGACAGCCCCAGACAGAGGAAGGAAAATGTCAGTCTTTTAACATTTTATAAAGCACTACAATTTTATGGTATTTTGAATTTGTTTTGAATCTTTAATGTCAAAACTAGCTGCTTTACACACTGCACATTAGGTCTTTTATCACCATTTTCAGTAAAATAAATTTTTATAAGACTGTCTTTTCTGTAAAAGGTACTTGGCATTTTCAAAGCCCCAAAGGGGGTTCTGCCTTCTGCTCCTCTACTGGAAAGGCCTGTAAGCCCTCTGCTGCTCACCTGTTTAATCCTACAAACCGTAACAAATTAGGCAGATGGAAAAAGAACAAATATTTAGTTATTTACTCTTAAAATGTCTCAACATCCCCCATTCCCCATTGCTTTAAGCTGGGGGGGGGGGCAGGTTGTTAGGTGTGAGTTAAAAAACAGCTTTGAGATTTCCTATTCCTTACAAAGCAAAAACTGCAAAGCAAAAGGTTTATTTTTTGTGGCACTTTAATCTCTTAAGTGTTCAAAAATGTGACGTTTACAGACTACTCTTGCCTTAAAGTGTTACTAGAATAATCCATGCTCAAAACATGCTTCTCTCCCATGTGATTTTCCCTGCATACATATATTTACATTTTATTTTATTATTCTTCCAGGTCAACAGATAACTATAAGCTTTTGGAGTCACATTAATTTGAAAGTTAGCAGTGAGAAGCACTTGGGGGACAACTAATGAAGTAAACGCTTGTCAGTCTTTCCTAAGCTTGTATCAGCTTAAAGACTGGAAGAGAAGGCAGTATTGAACCTTCCAGTGAATCACGTAAAGGGTTTTAGACTTAAGACAAATTCTGTTGCATTTAGTTCCTATGTATAAGACTGTATATTAAAACCAAATTCTTCTCCAAATTACTCTTCATTTGTTAGTGGGGTTTATTTCCTGAAAAAATTGCTTAAATTATTCTTAAATGTGACCTGGAACTATTCTGAAATAACATTTCCTGAAGACTTCACTTGGTTACAAAAATCAGCCATTACTGATCATCAACTTTACTCCACAATCTGAATCTTTCTATCATTATTAGCACGTGAAATTTGACCTCACATCAAGAAAAGAGGTTGCAAAATATGACAGTATGTGGTTGTGCAAAGCATGAGTACTTCTACTTAAAGTTCCATTTCTATTTCAGAGAAAAAAACAGAAAACTTGTGATTCTAAAGTTAAGATTAAATGCAAACTATACCAGTGCTCTGAAAATATTTTTGATTAAAATCAATCTTAAATTACTCTCTTCCCCCCCTTAAATATCTTTAAATATAGACAAATTGAGAAATACTTATTCTTTGGACCTTCAGGACCCTCAGATGAGCCAAACCAGCATTCTTTTCTTTCAAATGTTGCTCCTCAGAACAACATGCATGGTAGAACCCAGTGGAATACTATTTGTTCACACACAGTGTAAAAGCTTGCATTCTTCTTTTTTTAATATTTTTTGGCATGTGCCCAGTCAGGAGAAGGAAGCTGTGCCTCCTGCTGACTCTGTTTCATTGTGTTAGCTACTCTGTATTGCACCACAGCCAACAACCCTGAACCTGAAAAGCTTTCCCTCCACAGAGAAGATGGTCTTGCTGTAAAATGCTACAGCTCCTTCTGGAAAATGCAGAGAGGTATATCAATTAAGTATATGTTTATATTGTTAATTTTTGCAAATATTCTATCATCTGGGTAAAAATGTTACAAGCAAAGAGAAAGAAAGGAAGGAAGTCTATCGCCACATTAATAGAGAAGCCTCAGCAATTTCTACTGTACGAACTCTTGAGCTGAAGGAGTTTTCATTTCTGAAGATTTTTTACTTAGAACAACAAAAAGCCAAACCCAGCAAGCTACAGCTCTACACTAGCTTTGATATGACCTCTGTTTTGCAAGCTAATTTAGTCCTCTGTAAGACTATATCTAGAATTTGCATTGCAGAAAATTTTAAATAACCCAAAACATCAAGGAAACATCTTCTATGTCTCAAAGAAACATCTGATGTAGGAACTTTATTTTGCTTATGAAGTGGCAAATCTAGTGCAAGGATTTAGGGTATTATAGTGACAGATTTGGACACTAACACATATATAAGAAACAGTCTAGCTTCAAAGTAAAACACAGAAGCTTCTGTTTATAAATATTTAACTGAAGTATTAATACAAAAAATCAGAAGATTTCCTTCATTTTATTCTCTACAGAATTTCTTTGGAACAAAACTACTCATCGAAACTAGCAACGTCTTAATTCTCACAGATATGGGGGACTTACTATAAATGTGTTTTAGAAAGGCTTCTGCAAATTTCCAGTTCAGCAACACCACATGACATTTCAGTCCAGTGGTTCCTTCCTAGAGCTTGCAGCTACACCTTCAGCTCTGCCCCATCACTATCCCAGACTTCAAGGCAGCGTTTTTCAGCTGTGTAAGAAATGTCCTCAGGGGTGAGGAGTCCATGGGGAAGAGTCCAGTTTTATCACTGTCTGCCCACACAAACACTGCTTTTAGCATTGTTGTTTTAGCTGCAGGTGTAAATGGCCTTTCCACCTCTCTGAAGATACCTGTCCTGGGTCCCTTCCAGCCCTAGGAGATCTCTCCAGAGGAGACCTCAGCCAGAGAACTGGTAAATCTTTCATCAGCTGCTCTTTAAGGGGCTAAAGGTCTTGACTGCTCATGGGAATTACTCCTTCTCCTTGGACACCTCACTAGCTGCCTGTCCCTCTGGCTGACAGACCTAGCTGCCCCACCAGCACACATCTAAAGCAGCAAAATCTTCTCTCTTCCCCTGCCTGCGCTGGTCCTCCATTTGCACAGTCACACTTAATTACAGCAGAAGTGCCTGGTCTCTTAACCAACAAAATCTTCATAAAAATGACAGTTTCAGTATTGTATGTCTGTTAGGTCACTAATTACTAAAATGTTATTGGATCAGAAACCTAAAGTGAATCTCACAGTAATTAAACAAAATTTAGAAGCTGGCATTAAAACTGACATAATCATTGGCATGCTACTAGTCTTAATTGCCCAAGAGCCACCTACTCAAATGGGATTAAGGAGGAGAAGATCAGTGGGGGTTGCCGATCATCGCACTAAATCATAAAGTCACCCATTATTTTGTGTGAATTTAATGTGCTTAAAACATTCAAGAAGTCTTTCGGCCATAGCTGAGAGACCATAAGCTTGTTCTCAGTGTAGTCATTAACAGCGCAATCATGTTTCCAAAAATAGTTTTGAAATCATGTAACGAAGGGTGCAAACCCATGGTCAGATGTGATCCCATTCCAGCAGCTGACAGTCACCACACATCAGCCAAGCCAGCATAACCTTCTGTGTGTTCCTACCCAGTCCTGATTAACTGAGTTCATCAGAGCACAAAAAAGCCACTGGGCAGACATTCCCCTTCCCAGCATGGCTCCAAACCAACAAAGCAGTAGAGCAAAACAGCAATGCAAAGCAGCTGCAGCGCAGGCTTGCTACGGAAACCTGAGAAAAATCCAGACATACTTGAAGTTCCCTCTAAAATGCAAACTTCTTCTGAGCATATACATAACAAAACTGGGTTTACTTTGGTTATTAGTAGTTATTTATCAAGTACACTCAGCATCTGCAGCAGATTTCAACAATTACTCCAGTTTTACCATTTGCTTCCATCCACATTTCATCAGCATGCTACTACAGCATGCATTATACATGCTGTATATTCCTCCAGCACGTTCCCTATTCTACAGAGAAACGATGTATCCAATAAGCCCTAGAGTCAGCCTCAAGAAAGTTGTACTATGAAGTTGCCTAATAAGATCATTTGATGCATGTTGAGTACACTCCACACCACCAGCTTTCTTATGATCAGACAACTTGGATCATATCTTGCCTTCAGGTAAAGAAAGGCAAAATCTTTGTAAGTTGCCACTAAATACAAAGCTACATTATTAAGAAACATAACTCAAACTCCTTCAGCAGAGACGGAGCCAGATGGATTTTCCAGCTCTGTGCTATTTCTCACTGAAGGAAAAGCAAATCAATCAAATGTGGTTGGACAGGAAAGATTTTCATTAGAGGGCTTGCTTATTTTTTGAATCCCTGCTCTGTTCTTCACACAGCAATGAAGATCATAAATGCATCAGTTCATTATTTTGGCAACACAAAGGTAATTAAAAATTATTCATACTAGTATTCCTTATTTACAGAATATATTTCCTCCAAGTTTTAGATCATTCTATCTCTTTAGGAAAGGTGAATTCAAATAATATAAATTCTGGCTGAAATACAAAAAAAACAAGCAGTACTTTGAACACAGAACTGCCACAGTAATTTTTTATGTTCATTTTCAAGAAAACTAGGCATAAATGTTAAACATTATTCAATGGGGTATTTTTTTTTAAATGCAAGCCATAAAAAGTACCTAGGGAAATAAAGTGAAATAATCTGGATTGCCAAAACCGTTACTGATGAAGACCAAATATAAATCAAAATGGGGAAATTAGAAGGAAGTGGTAATTTGGAACATTTATAAGCAATTCTCAACACAGTAGTACATGAAAAGTATGTGATCCCAAAGGGCATTTTTTCCAGCTTCTCCCCCACACACAGACTGCTCTTCCACTGCTGCCCCAGCAGAGCTCTCTGCTCTTGCTAAGGAATGCAAATAGGAAGAAAACTGGGCCTGAGGCGCCTCTTCCCTCATGGATGCTTCACCACTGGCAAATGGATGTGTCTGGCGATATTGTGGGAAACAGCAACAGGAAAAAATACATTAGCAGCACGATTATTATTACACCTTGTCTGAGGGCCTAAGGCTGACCTGACCTAGCTCGTAGGATACCTGAAAACTTGGCAGCAAATACTAAATTCTAGATGAAACTTTAGAGGCCATTCCAGTTCAGACTTTGGAGGTATTTTTAATATACTTTGCCCATCAACGGTCCTTCCATGTTCAGGTATCTCAGAGGCAGTTGCCTTACTTAAATAACATTATTGTATTTTAATATGAGAATTTAAAACTCACCTATCCAGTGACTTCATCCTTAGAAACCAATGGGACTTCTGCCACTTTCTCTTAAACAGGAACAAGACTGGGGATTCAGAGACTGATCATGTAAAGATGTGCAATGTGTCTCTGGGTCACATTGTTCAGGCAACTATTACAATGAGCAAAGAGACTGTAAGTCAAATATACGCAGTGTAAGAAGAAAAAGGCATCATTTATTGGGTAATACACACAACAGATAACTAGGATGGATGAGCAATTATGCTACGGATTAAAATGCTCTCCACCTAGATGAGACACCTGATGAGTCTCTGCTGACCTGGGAGTTGTCACTTGGTGGAAAAGATGGGTTGAAATGGGGCGCTCCTTTATTTGGCTGAGTTTCATCTTCTGATTCTCTTTTTTTTAGGGTTCTTACAAATGATTATGTCAGTACTTTTTCTCTTGAATATTGCTGTATTTTAGCTGGGTATTGTAACAAGATAGAAATCCTCAAGGTCTCATCATCTTTAACACTTAATTCCTCAGTAGCCTTGTGCAAGACATTTAAGTTTCCTTTGCCTCAATGCCATTGTGAAAGGGAATTACTAGCACCTAATTGTTCATCATGTTGGCATGTGGCAAGGATTTGACCATTTCTTCATGTGTTTTTTGAAAATGTAAATATCACAGACCTGACTAAGGAAAACACATGCAAGAAAACCTCTGAAAAGAAGAACTTTTGAATAAATAATGATTGTGGAATTATGTCTGTTATTAAAAAGGTAAAACCAGTCTATTACCTAGCTTTGTTAGCCATCAATGTTCTCCATAAATCATAATGAATAAATTAGTTACATAAAATAACACTGAATTTAGAAGAGTTATCAGTGTAATTTTAGCATTGCTTTTTACTGTTTTCATTTTCTTGGAAATTTTTTAGCATATTTTTTTAAGTATCATTTTGGAGAAACCACTGAGAATCACAAATTTGATTATTTTCAAGCAAGCCCCCTTACCAAAAACAGGTAAAGTATTTTATCTCTTTTCCTTCTCTTTTCTTCTGAAAGCTTCATTAGCTCAGCTAATTCCCACTACCATTTGATCTACATGAGAGTTCTCCACTGGAAGTAGGATGAAAAATGAAAAGAGAAAAAGTTAGCACAAAGTAAGGTACAATCCCACAAGACACAAATTCTTCCATCTCTTTCTCGCTGCCTCTCATTAGCCAAGAGGGGATGTTATTGCCAACTCTGCTGCTATTGCTAGTACTTTTACTTTTCACCTGTTTCATAGAATCATAGAATAGTTTGGGTTTGAAGGGACCTTTAAATGCCATCTAGTCCAACCACCCCTGCAATAAGCAGGGACATCTTCACATAGATCAGGTTTCTCTGAGCTCAGTCCAACCTGACCTTGAATGTTTACAGGGCAACCTGTTCCAGTGTTTCACCATCCTCATCATAAAAAAATCCTTCCTTTTTTCTAGTCTACATAGATCTTCTTTTAGTTTAATACAGTTACTCCTTGTCCTGTCACAACAGGCTCAACTAAAAAAATCTGTCCCCATCTTTCTTGGTGGCCCCTGCAGGCACTGGAAGGCCGCTGTAAGGTCTCCCCGGAGCCTTCTCTCCTCCAGGCTG
>JAVJGJ010000061.1:34609172-34620026 GCA_035590215.1 Microhierax caerulescens
TCGTGGCCTCCTCTGGACTCGCCCCAACAGGTCTGTGTCCTTCTTATGTTGGGGGCCCCAGAGCTGGACACAGTACTCCAGGTGTGGCCTGTGAAGTAAGTAAGACTATTTTACAACACAGGTCTACCTTAGCTACATCTCAAAAACTCCCAGCCGTCTCTGCTGCTGATGGCATTTAGCCACTGTTTGGCAGACAAGAACTTCAATGCTTCCACAAATACCTTTGGCATAAAACCATCTATGTGACATCTTCAGCCTTAGGAGTAGAAGGTGATCAGTTCCAGCCTGGATATTTTCTTGGAAATGAAAACCATGAAAGACAATAAAGAAAAAAACCAAAGCTGTGTGGTATACAGTGAATTGATACTCTGCAGGACTCAGCTTGCTAATAAAACAAATATTGAGGGACTCTGATTTCTCACTCCATTATACATTAAAATGGCTTATAGTTGACTAATGGTATATACAGTCTCAACATTTTACTTTTACTGAACGTTTTTGTATTACAATGCCCAGAAATATTTCCATTATAAGTCTTTAATGGCAGAAATAGATTGAATCCATCTTATATCAGCTGTCACCTGCTATGCATTACTCCATGTCAGAGGGAACAGTCATTACTCTTGAGGAACACCAACTTTATTAGACAGATAGCCAAGAGAACCTACATATGACTTCGAAAAACTGCCGCCCAGCCCCTTCCCTTTATATATTTACAATTTGCATTTATGTTTTTACTCTTCCAATATGCAACTTCTCAGAGATATTTTCTCTAAGACGTTTTATTGTTTGTTTACAGTAATTTAGCTACTTTATCAACCACTTAGATGATATACTCAGCTACTTCATCTGGAAAATGTTTCCTTTTACGTCTATTAATCTACACTGCACTTTCTACAGCAGAATTGTAGCTATTCAATAATTCAAACTTTGACATTACAAGACTTTGTCAAACATTCATAGCACTTTCTGGAGAACTCTTACATTATCACATACTCCATATATTCTGTACCAGTAGGTATTCAACATTTTAATTTAAAAAGTTAAAATATAAATGCTAATTGTGTGAGTGTGCATGATCGCACAGGTCATCACTAGAAGCCAATTATTAAATAGAAGTCAATATTTGTGCTAATCTGTAATGTGAGTTATTTCATTCCTCTGCTCTAAATCTAGAGATCATTAAAGACTGATCTGTGGAGTTTCAGATACGTACTGTCTGCTTTCTCCACAGCAACAACATGGAAGAAATACTGGAAAATAATGACCACATTGCATTGCTCTTCAAAAAAAATAATTGAGCTGAGCAAGAAGACGGCTTGAGAGTTGTTAGTGTTTTAAAAAATACTGTACCATAAAATATAAAATTCTGTCCAAAACCCACTGTATCAGTTGCAGGCACTTTTCCAAAATCTTGCAATGCATTTTTTTCTGCAGTGTGAGCAGCATCTATCAGATAAGAGTATACAGTACTTTTTTTGATTACAGTTTAAAAATGAAACATAAAAATCTTCAGTCTCGAATTTTTTTTTACATTTAAACTCATTCTTTTTTATTTCCATGGCATGTAACCCATGCCAGCTTTATTTTGCAGGGCTTTGTACATAGAATACTCAGAGGGTGACACATGCAGAAAAAAAAAATGTTTATAAAACTTTCTCAACCTGAGAAACAAGTTTTTGAAAATCCTACAATGATGATTTATCACTATTTGTTGCTAAATGATTTAGAATTGGAGCTATAAAAATATGTTTCAGGAGGAAAGGGATAGATTGGTTGAAACTTAAAAGCTTTTTCAACTAGTCCATGTAAAAAATGCAAATATGCTCTATAAAAGCTGTTTTAATTAAAGAAATCTTCTTAGGTACGGTGACCCAAATTCTCTATTGGCCCAGCTCTCTTGCAGCATCAGGAGAGCTACTTTAGCAAGCAATTTTATGCATAACACTCATTCTGAACACTGCCTGAGACTATAAATACATTTATTCTGTGCAGCTTCGATCCAGTATAGAAATTTCAGAGCTGCACTAGGAACGCAAGGCCAGGTAGAGAACGAGTGTCTCACTTCCAAAACTATCGCATAAGACAGAGAAGGGCTCCCATGTCATGTCTTATGACCTGACGTGGTTCCCTACCACCTGACTTTCACAGGTTGGCAGCTCCCCACTGCAACTGCAGCCCTACCTGGGGCTTCAGCTGATGCTCTGCATACATGAACAGCTTGATGCAGTGTGTCTTGAGTCAAGTTCAGTCCAAATTTTACTTGTCTGCCTCAGGATTGCTACAGTGACCCTACAGAATTTCAAACCAACATGTATGACAAGAAACAAGTGAAAAATCCAAAATGCTTCCAGGAAAATCCAAAATTCTTACAGAAAGAAAAGGGGGAGGTTGGGAGCTCTTTACTTATAATTCATGAAATACACATCTTTCATAGCACATAGCCATCTAGTCAATCACTTGGTATTTAAGTACTAGGTGCTGAAAAACATAACTGTCCACCAATAATCAGGGGGGCTAAATTCAAACTAATCTAAACCTCTTTTTTCTTCATTCCTTAAGAGTCCTCAAATCTGAACAGTGCTTAATGTCATAATGTTGATGATGCTGGTAAGGTTATTTGAAACTATAAAACATTGCCAAAGATATCTTTAAAAATCCTAAAATGGTATCAGCTGCTTGATGGGTTTCTGCAGTACATGTGACCTCACTTGGCATGCAACTAGTGTTGCCAGAGACTTCTAAATCACTGAGGGGAAAGAAGCATCCAGAGAGCTAGGGGAATGTTTAGAGAGAAGCAACTACTACAAAAATAGAGAAACACTGGTATTTCCTTAATTATTTTATGGATTTGTTTTCGCTGAGCTTTTGTTTGCCCTCTATAAATATTTGCATAATCAAGTTTCAGAGACATTAATGTTCCCAGAAAACACGTTACAGCTGTTGAATTAGAAAATTGAGATCTTTCAAACTCCAGGCTAAATCTATACAAAAAATAAGTACTCATGGATGGAAATGGAGATTTTACTGAAGGTGACTATGGGGAATCCACAGCTCAAAAATTATCATAGGGAAAGAGAGTCATGGGTAGCATATATTTGGTCTTTAAACAGACAAATCCCTTCTGACTTCCAGAAGTCAGAAAATATTGTGTGCAAAATTAGTTGAAAATATTTCTTGTAAGAGCACAATCCTATCACCTCAGAGTTGAAAATAAAAAAAAAAAAAACCAAACTGAGTCTAACAGGTGCACACACAAGCCAGCTATGTATGATGTGCCATCAACAGACATGCCTCCTGAGGTCACCGGAGTAGCTCTGAGGAATTAACTTTTCTTCCTCTCGTTATTCAGTTTTTTTCCTGTCACTTGTCATCCTTTCTTTTTTTCTTCCCTTTCCCCCCAAAATACTGCTGCCCCCGGCTTGGCTCAACAGAGCCACACAGGGAACAAGCCGGGGTCGATTCCCTCCCGTCTGCCCCCCAGCTGGTATAATCTCATTTTATGCCATGGTCCTTCACTTCCTCGTGACTCTCCCATGCAAATAACGCACAAGTACTCACACTGGAAGGAAACGCAACGGCCCAAACCCCTTGACCATAGCACAAAGGAAAAGAAAGCAGGAGGCCTCGGCTCCCCTTGCCGCTGCTAAGGTTACTCTGACCTTCCAGCGAGTTGAGTCAGTGTGGTAAATCAGCAGAAAATTTCCTCCCACTTCCAAAAGAGAAGGAGTTATCTGAAAGAGTTTGCCTTAATTCAGTGGAAAACTCAACATAAACAAACAGGTGCAGGATCCCTCCCTGGGTGAATGCTGTTACCACCGGAGGTAACAGAGCTTGTGAGCCTACCCCAGACTCCAATTTTCCAGTTTTTAGCTCCAGCCTTTAGACATTGTGTCCTGCACAAAAAAAGGTCAACTAAGTAATTATTCATAAGGGTATAAATTACGGCAAGAAACCTTAGTCAATCATTCCAGCACTGCTAAAATGCCTTTATGGGTTCGGATTAGCAGGAGACAGGGGGAAAGGATCCTTACAAGAAGCAGAAACTAATATGTCCCACAAGGAGCCAACACAGAAGCACAGCAATTTTCTTCCAACCTCATGGAGGAGCAAGGTTAGGGCAGAGACTGAATAAGCAGGCCATCATGCTGCTCAGCACCACACACACTGGATTTGTTTGTACGGGTAAGATGTGAGCGATGGGAAACCTCAGAAGCTTTGGGGGGTCAATTCCTTTTCAGCGTTCAGGAGCTGCAATGGTAATCTCAGAACGTGTCCAAACTTACTTATACTGACAACAGGCAAAGTGGTTAAAGAGAAAAACAAAAAGTCTCCTCCCTTCCCCGTATTTATCCAAAAAGCTGAAGTAAGCCCAAAGCCTCGCCTGCAATTCAGTGGGACCAGCCCCGGTTCAGGTTTTAGGACACCAGGTTGTGTCTGCCCACAGACAGCCCATAGCATTGAAGACGGAGAAAACCACGCGTGCCCGTGCTCCAGGGTGCAGCAGAGATGGAGACACGGCAATGCCAGACCCACCACAGCCAGAAAGCGATGCCAGCCACCGCCTGAGCCCAAGGAGCCAGCGGGACGGGGCGAGGGGATGGATGGGCCATCAGGGAGCTGTCACCAGGTCTTGTGCCTGCTCCCCTCCTCTAGCCAGTAGGAAGAGACACAGGAAAAGAGAGGCAGGTTTTTGGCTTTCAGTCATCACACACAAGGAATTAAAAAAGTTATTTTTAACATGATGCTCATGTCTGCAGGTCATCTCTGCAGCAAATATGAAGAGAAATGTTGGTGGCAATAATCCCGCGCTGGCAGACTGATGCAGCTTTTGAGCTGAGTAAGTGTTTAATGCTCTAAAGGGATGGGGAAAAAAGATTTCTTTTAGATAAATTGCTTAATTGGGAAGTCAGGAATTCTCCTGCCTAAGCAATTGCTTTACAAAAGTGAAAAAAGTTCATTTCAAAATCTAAACCTGCTATTCATCTAATATCCAGGGAAAACTAAGCAAAGGGATAGACACTTGCCTTTACATCGCTGAAACCACAGCTTTAAAAACATAAAGACCAATAAACGACTATTTATTATTTATGTAAAGTTTCTTCATGCCTTGATTACTGTACTGAAGAGTAAATCCAGCACCAGACACATTGAGTTGCCAGATCACTGAACCATCATTTTGCCCACCAGCAGAGGACAAGGAAGGGCACTCAGCCCTCACCACTGACACCTAATGGGGTTTGGAGATCAGTTTCCCTTAAGTTTAATGGACTTCGGTGTATTGAATCACACGGTGCTGAAGATCTCAGAGCAAAGCTCCCATCCGTGGCTAGGAAATTCCCCCACCTTATGCAGAAGCATGAATGGAGCATTTACTGTCACTAATATGACCACTGGGCACAGGCATCTGCCCCCGCTTTCTGCTTCCCCCATGAAAATCCTTCAGCAGGTGCCGGTGTCATCTGCACAGAAACTGTCTGCATCTCACTTATCCACAGGGTCAGAAAACTCTCTACCTACCACACCTACAGATGACAACCAGTGCTCTCAGCCAGGGACTTGCCCTTGGGCAAAGCACAATTAGCACAAAGGAGAATTAGGATCACTGAAGGGGTCAGACCCGGCACTTGCCCAGGAGTCAGCAGCAGCAGGAGTAGGATTACAACCTTAAAGAACAAGCCCACCTTTGAAGACAAAGTTAATCTTTTTAATGATACAAACTTTAGAGTTGATTTGATATTAAGTGCTAATATTTTGTAACTTTCTCAAGCTATAGGAAAATTAAAAATAAGTATTGTCCTTTAATATAATACCATCAGTTTTTCCATGCTGATGTTTGCTACTGTAAATCACAGCACATTGCACACTTTTGTTACACAAATAGCTTTAATTTTCTCCACAACTGTGTTAATGTGAAAGTTCTTAGAAACTTGTGTGCAGAAAAGTCAGTGGCTTACTATACCTGAAATCTCTTACTTATAAAGGCAGCACAGGTTTTGCAAAAAATAATACTATTATTATTATTGGAATAATCATTTTTATAAGCTATATCAATTAAAACATTACAGAATATGTTTAAAACAACTTATAATTTTGAAAAGACTAAGGATTTAACACCTGTGTACTGTCATTGCCTCTCAGTGCTAAACTATTATTGCTCAGGTAGCTACAATTGGACAAAGATTACCAAAATATTATCTCTGTGTGCTCCCAACATTTTTTTTAAAGGGGAAAAAATTGCATAATTATTGTCCTAACTTTTACAACAAACTCATGGGTTTGCCTTTTTTTTTTTTGTTACTGTTTTTATCTTACTATGTAAATCAAGGGACCCAATTGTAACTAATTGTGTTTACATTTTTCTAGGTTTCTTCTCCCTATTGCCTAACTTTTTCAAATAAATAGATAAAGAGTAAATAAAACTAGATGTAGAAAGCCTGTTTAACGAGGCAAAGCACTGAGTTTTTTCCCCAGCACTAAGTCTGCAGTTACTGTGCTAACTTGTTTCCAGGGGGCCAGGCCGAGATAACACTGCAAACCTCACCTCTGACACTTCTCAGTACAAGTGCATTATCTCTGTCTCTTGGTTTCTCTTTAAAGAAAGCCTTAAGGCTGTGACTTTCTGTATCAATTTTAATGTGACTGGCCAGATCTAGCAATGCAATCTAACCTAACAGCCGATATCCCTACTAACGTCCTTTTTAGCTGAAGCTAAAATACAATACTCCATTCTAATCTTTCTTGACCTCCCAGCTGCCCTTCAATAGTCAGCCGCACTCCGAGATCCCGTCTTCCTGTGACTCCTGTGTCTCTGCCTTCTCCTGCCAAGCTGCCACCACTGTCTCACAGTGTCCTTCAGATATCACCTCTGTTTCCTTCTCAGCTTCCTGTAAAATTTCCACAGGGCTCGCCTCCACATCCTTTTGCCTCGATAAGGTCACACACAAACTCAAGCTGAACAACTGTCTCTGTGTTGTGGAGCCACAACCCAGTTCAGTTCCAGTCTCCCTCTCTCAAAACTAAAACTTCAGATTATTTTCTCATATATTCTTGGGGAATGTGTCAGCAGCTCAAGACCAGCATCATTAACACCAAGCTTTAAACACCCTCGTACTCTATCCCACTTCCCGTGAGGCCCCAGGATGGCACCAGCACACTCCCTCTCTGACACTCTCAATGCGGAGATGAGCCCCGTTAGACAGATGCTCACAGCACCTGCCCACCATGCCGCTTGTTGGCTGCTGCTCCCTTTGCCGTCAACACTGAGGAACCAGCATTTTAAAGCACAATGAACACAAATTATTTTACTGGTTAAAATTAATATGAAATAAGACATGCCCTCATCTGCAGCAGTTGGCATTAATCTCACAGCCTAGGACTGTGGAGAGTGTTTATTTGAGCTAATGACTCTGGTTCTAGGTGTTGCCTTCCTTTAGGTACCCCAGGCTGGCATACATTGCTGTGAATCGCTCAATTCCATTCACAGTGTAATGAACCTGCAAGTCTAATTCTCTTTCTTTGGAACAAAAAGCCCCTGAGCCATTCTGCCACTATCAGATGCCTCCTTTTTAAAAGTCATGGGGTTAATTTATAGGTGCCTATTACGATTCTTTCCTTCTGGCACATAATGCCAGTAACATTGGGTGTTGTCAACATGTGAGACGCCAAAGCCCCGGATCCAAAGAACTGTCAGATGATTAACAGCACAATCACTGGCCTGGATGTTGCATAATTTAACATTTATAATTCAATTTGATGACCTCAGATAAAAATCTTTAAACACGAAAGGTCCTAAATAAATTCCAAAACAATGTTCAGGTGGTTGACAGCAAGCAAGTCTTATCATGCTAAGTTTAAGAATGAAATACTGAACAAAATAGGCACAAAATTATCTTCACATATGTTTAGTAAAACAGTTTTGCATTAAAGAATGAGAAAGATTAAATTCCTCATGATGTGATATCCTTTCAAGAAAGTGTTATCTAACACTCACAGACCCATATCTTAAGTGGCTTCAAAGAGAATTAAACTTAATGTCATATTTCTTGAAGTAATGATTTGCAGTTGGAAAATTTTTATATGATTACAATCCAGGAAAGTACCGACTTATTATTACATATAATTTACCATGATGTTCATGCGTATTTGCGCATATTAGTTTTAAAGTGACTGCCTTCTAAATTCCTAGCATTATCACTAAAATGAAAGCTATATATTGTATATGTATTAGAATACACTACTGTGTATGGTTATATACATCAAATATATACCACAGAATCAGTGTATATATATTTAAATATATATAAGTGCCCAACATTTACACTTTTTGCTAATTGCTTTTAAGTTTTATGAAAAGAGCAGGGAATTAAGAGTGGAAAGTTTTGAAAGCATAGTAACAATTTGTACAGGCAAGGAAGAGCCAACAAACGTAGCCCACTGGCAGGTTCACAGCAAGCAATGGAACGCAGGAACAACCCTGGTCATTTCCACCTCTGCTGAGCAGTGCTGGCAATCGCTGCTGGGGTACAGGGTGCCCAAGCATCAGACCTATGCTGATGCTGTGCCACTCCTTACAGCACAAACTTGGGATTTGATAGCATCTCTTTCCCCTTCTTTCTCTCTCTCTCTCTTTTTTTTTAAAAATAGTACTTTGTTCCAATTGGTACCAACTGAAAGTCACCTAAATGAAACTAATCTTGATGTTAACTTTGACACAGAGCAATTGTTTCTTCACAGACTGGAAGGGGAAAATATATAAATATTTTAAACTGTTTTTTCTTGTTCCTGCAGCTTTTTATTTGTAACACTGCATCTTCTTACAGTGAAGGAAGGGTTGCTTTTAAAAGGAAAAGGCACTGGTTATTTTCTGGTAGTACAGATGTTGGCAAGGAGACTGAAACAATATGGAAAGGTATATGTGGAAATACGAAGATTCAAAAGCTGTGATTAGTTCTTCAAACTTCCATCTAGAGACCTCCAGCCTGTAATCCCCATACATACATATGTATCATCATGGCTGTATTTTTGGTCTGAAAATAACAATAAATCACACCAGCACCTCCACTCAACCCAACTGTGATCAAAACCACTTTGCCAGAGTGGACATAAAGCAACCACAAATGATGAGGATGCAATGCGAAAGACCCCCAGACACTTTCAGGGAGTAAGACTCAAGGTATTTCTATCATGCTCCAAGCCAATCTCTTTGATGATCACCTTTGGTGTCCCCTCATGGGCCACTATGCACCTTCAGAGTCTCAAGAACAGGATAAACACAAGGGCATTGTACATCTGCTCAGCAATTAAGAAAATAAAACTATTTACTTGATTTAAACATGCATTTTGAGATGGCCATATCCAGAGACATGACAGTGACCTGCCTTCCCCATCGCCAGCCTGGCTCCAGCCTCCACTGCCACGTCCACACTGCCCTTCCCCAGAGCTGCATTTCCTCATGTGGCAATGTAAACGTGTTTCTACACGGCACAGCAGTGCTGTGATCATCTAATGCCTTAAACAAAGTACCATGCAAACCTACTAGTTTTACACGTATCACTTTTTCTTGGGTTTTTTGCATTATTATGCTGCCATAGACCGCCTTCCTAACAATGACACAGCCCTGTATTACTTGTGCCCTTTGTTACATATTATCCTGGATAATTCATAATTGAACACACACTGAGATTATCTGTTGGTGACTTACTTTTGATGTAATGGATTTCAGAAATGCTGTTCTCATTTTAAGGGATTTACTTCATAAACAGCAAGTAGATTGGAATAATTCCCATACCTGCACAAAGCCTGTTTTGTGCACATCCTGTGGGCATTTAAAGATCTAACTACCTTAAGTTTCAACTTGAAAAGTATTATCGAGCAGCCTTTATGAACAGGAAGAGCTGTATTTCTCTCTCTTTAGGAGGAGGTGCGTGTATGGCAGTTTGCAGGAGCAGGAAGATATTTCCTGCTAAGGTGCAGGTTCAGTGTAAACACACAAGTAAGTCCACAGGGAACACAACAAACCCCCTTTAAATATGTGCTCCTCAGCCTGATTGTAAATAAGAAAACTATCAGTAAAACATTATTCATCAATTAGCAAGTGTTAAAACACTACTACAATAAACCTGAAATGTAAATATTCCTGATACTGTCCCTGGATACTGATGAAACTTGCTGCAGAATTTTTGCTGAGGACATATCTGCAGTTGCCTTTCATAGTTTACAGTCTAAAAGCTAATGAATAAATAAAAGTGAAAGGAAAGCAGGGAAGAAGGAAGAGTAGAGTAAAAGGGTATAACATACATATTATATTACACAGTAATTATGTGCTTCTGAAATACCAATTAGTAACTCCTTCCATGATCCAGCTCACAGATCAATATTAGGTTGATAACAGCAGAGAGTCATTATCCAGTAGAGTACGTTTTATTATTAAAGAATGTAGAAAGCCACAGAAATATTAGCTTAACTCCTCTTTTTTTTAAAAAAAAAAAAAAAGTGCAAATTGTAGTCCCAAACGTATCATGAGCAAGACATAAGTAATTCTGTTCCGCAGTCCCCATAATTTCAGTACAAATATTTGGTTTGAAAGAATTTATAATGGCAGACCCTAGCCAGCCAAGATAATAATTTGTTTCTATTTTTGGGTTGTGTTTTTTTCTTTTTTTCCTCCAAACAAGGCAATCTGTTGGGGGGGCAGGGAATTAAAAGAATAATTTGTCCACCAATGCAACGTGGAAGTGCACAAAACCAGACAGATTCCCCTGGAAGAGCTAATTCACTTGCTGTATGGACAAGATGAGCCAGGGGTGTGAAGAATAAAACTAGGTTTGTTGCCCTGGGGGGGGGGGGGGGGGG
>JAVJGJ010000061.1:34623207-34642308 GCA_035590215.1 Microhierax caerulescens
CGCTGCGCGAGATCAGCCCCCGCCGTGCAGCCAAACCCCGCAGCGCTCTTAGCCGAGATTAACACGGCTGCAACAGAAAGTTTCGGCTGGCTGCTCTTCCCTCCGCGGTGGCCGGCACGTGTTCCCGTTCTCCTTTCCCCATCCCCTCCCCCGCCTCCGCGGCTCTAAACCGACCCCAGCCCGCGGCGGAACCGGGCTGCCGGCGCTGCGTGTACCGCAGGCGCGGCTGAAGCGCCCGCCTCACGCCCACGGACAGCGCACCGGGGGCTTCCGAAATCCCCGGGCTCTGCTCAGTGCTGCAACAGCTCCACGCTTCCCCACAGGTCAGGAGAAACGCGGCTCGCATCAGATTTTTACCCCAGTAACTTTTTGTGGGTTTGTTTGTCTAAAAAACAAAGTCTAAAAAGCTCTGCCCTCCAGACTGCCAGCAGAACTTGCCAGAAACACACAAAACGCTCTTGCCACAGGTCCAGCCCGCAGGCTCTATCAGAGCCGGAGGATTCGGGGATGGGAGCTGGTGAGCTCCGTGAGCAGAGTGTGACACCTCAGGCTGGCAAGGAGCAAGCAGTATGTCTGTATATACACAACATTCCTAAATGATCTCTTGCTTTAGAGAAACCTCCCAACAGAACAAGACACAGTGTGCCACGCACAGAGGCGTGAAGCTGCAGCCGGGGCAGGTAGGGTCGGTTCAGGAGGAAGCAAAGAAGGAAAAGGACAGACGAGCGCCAGAAGCCACGGCACAAATCTCCCAAAGAAACTGCTGATTTGGAGTCTCTCACTGCATGAGACTCCAGCTTCAGGCAAGCTCTGAAGCATCTGTTCTTTCAAAAGGGAGGCTGTTGAGCACAATTTGATACTGTATCAAAAGCTACACTCCCAGCACAGAAAGCTATTGCTCAAAAATAACATGGCTTTTAAAAATTCAGGCCCCAGGCTGAGCTCATTCTCTGGTTCTGTGTCTCAGTTTTCCTCCCTATCCCACTCCCTTTTTTTTTTTTTTTTTTTAAGAAATTTGAAGAAACTGTATAAAACACGTGTCCAAAAAGTAAAGATACAAAAGAGTAGAAGAAAACAACAAGAATTTTGCTAAAGACTTCAGGCTGTGCTTGGAGCGGCACTAAGAAACCCCAGGCAGGCACTCAGCCCCTCGAAGCACCTACATTCAGGCCTGGAGGTGCAAGTTGAGGGTACATCTCACTCTGCAAAGGAGGGACAGGCAAAGGGAGGAAGAAGGCTGAGAGCTTGCTGTGCTCACAGCTCAATATGTGCCCCAGGTGGACTATGGGAACCTCGAGCTGTGCTTGCAAATCTCATCATGACTTCAGATGTCTGCCTGAGCTCTTTTAAGTGGGGCTCATTTTCAGAAGATTTTAAGTCCTTGGAAGGAAACTTGCTTTAAATCATCTCAGATGTGTTGTTTCCGAAGTCAAAATTCATTTTGCACATCTTAAGACTCAAAGGTAGGTACTGTTGCAAACAGATGGCAAAAGAGATTGAGGTGGTGAGGAAAAGGCTGGTCTGCTCAGTTTGCTGAGGAAGCCCTATATGGGAACCGGCCCTGGGTACAAACATCCCCTCCAGAGAGGAGAGAGCAGTCAGCGTTTACTCCAGTGATACCTAGAAAAACGTCATTTCCATTGGAAGCCAAATGTGGGGTAAAGGCACAGCAGGAGGGTCCCTCCCAGCCCAGACACAGTCACCTGCGGGCACCCTAAGTGCAGCATCCAGGCTGGCCTCTAGCCTGCAGGACTTGCTCACATTAGCCTCCTTCACCTTATCAGATTTATTGGATTTTGAGCAATAAAAAACACATTTAGCAAGCATATCAGGGGCTCAGCAGTGCTCTTTCACCTCCCTCCCTCTTTCTTATGCAGGCAGGAGTGAAATTTAATGGATACAGGCGGGAAAAAAAAACACAGAAAAATGAGATTTCTGATTTGCCTTGAAGGTTCTTTGGCTGGTACTGAGAAGGAGGGGATGAGTAAATGGCTGTTTGGGAAAGGGGCTAACAGTCTAGCTTTCACCATACTCTGCCTTGTGCACAAGTGTTTGTTCTGAAATTAAAATGATGGCTTCAAGTTATAGTCACCAGGAGCTCAAGCAAGCAGAAGCAACCTGGAAGATTCAAAGACATTCTTCTTCTTCTTCATCTAGAAATGTATTTGTGTTTAACAATCTCAGATGGGAACTACTTTAAGCCAAAAGAATGAATTGACAATATTTTTAGTTTGACTAAGTATATGTGGATTTTTATAAGCTCCTATGAGAACTTTGCATGAAGTTTTTATGTTTGATTTTATGCTTCACAGTGGCTGACATTCCATGTAAGCCTCAAAACCAGCTTTAAGCTAAGGCAGAAATCTCTTCCTTGTAATAACAAAGAAAAAGCAGCTTGGGTGAAAAAGCTGCCAAAGACAGAGATAAGATCAATAATTTGCTGGCATTGTTTTTAAATGAACTTCTACACATTTGAACTTATATATTCCTAGATTGGATAAATTCTGCTGATTAATCTCCCGCTCTCACAAAGCAGAACCTAATTAGAGTATGAAACTAACAAGGGTGATCAGGAGTTGTAATTACTGTATAAGTGCATGGTTTGTCATAAAATATCTCAGAAACAAGTTAGATCAATAGAGTGGGATTCCACAACATGCCGACTGAAATCCTCCAGAGCCCCACTCCACTGCTTACTTCTCCGGTAATGTCATTCACTGCCATCCCTCCGGTTCCTCGATACAGCCGTTAATCCTCCATAGTGTGTAATCTTCTTTGGGAGCTGGCTGCTTAGCAAAATGCAGTTCACCCTGGATGTTGACTGCTAATGCGAGTATCCATGTTCACCCTGCAAACAGGTTTTCAAAAATTTCAGTGCCTTTAGGGTGCAATTAAATAACTGAGTGATTACCAAAATATGCTGGAGAATATTAAAGCTGTGAGCAGATGCCTCTGTTACGCATTGCAATAGAGCAGGTGGTACCTGCTGGTGTCGGAGCAGCCCCTCAGTACACTGAAAGAACCTCCTTCCTGAAATACTTAAAAAGAGTAAGAAACCAACATGATCATCCAGGAAAGATGACTGAACTCTTCAGAAAGTTTAAGTGAAAAGCAAATCCCTGTTTCTGATTGAAAACCCTGCCAGCCCTGCTGCCCAAACGCAGCAAGTGGCCACGGGCAGCCAGAACTGCTGCTGAGATGGCATTTCCCAAAGGTTCCTGATCACTATTCAAGTCCTGCAGTAACCCGCTGTTGGTAAATCCCAGTATAGTTCCCCAGCCACACATTTTCCTGCTCTTGCTTGCTTGCTTGTTTTCTAAGCCTTATGTTCTTTAAAAACATCCCTGCAACCCACAATCCTTTCTTAATCTTCTAAGTCACGTTTCATGAATTACATTGTATATATAATCAGCATTCTGAGAAATAAAAAATTAACGTGTATATTGGTAATTATATATACTTCATCACAACATGTTTTCTTATAGCTGTTTTTTTCCTGGTTTATGCAAGTACATAAAATTTACTCTTACTGCTGTTCCACATACCCAGGGCCTAATTCTGCGCTCGCATATATTGGCAGCTATTGACATGAGTGAACTCAATTTCTAATCCACATTGGTTCATAACCAGATTACAGACTTCTCTGTTTATGACAAGGAAGTTTTAGTACTGCAAGGGAGGCTGCCTCGGGACCGCTGCTAGGCTGCCAGCTTCCTCAGAACTATGTTCAAGTTGGGCTTGCAAGAAACGAAGATGGGGCATAGCCTCCCTCTAGTCAGCTGTTCAAAAACCCTCTGTTTCTTTCCTCTTACCCCAAAGAGCTGTCACTGGAAAGGCCAGCAGCTATTGTACGCTGCTGGTCATGGCCAGCAAGTTCACGTGCAGCTCAAGGTATCCCATGAAAAGCTGTTCCTGCAGGATGGCAGTGTGGCTGTACACACATACACACATGTGTACATACGTGCGCAACTCGATATCCCATGCAGCCATCAATCTGGCTGCAGCTGATGAAGGGAATGTGAAGGAAAATTCCCCCAAGTAAAGTGTAACTTCAGACAGACTCAACAAATCAGTGGGGTGCCAGGCTTCACTCTGGCTGCAGTGCCAGCAACTGCTGCTGCTCTGTTAACCCGCAATGTCGGCGTTTAGCTACTAGAATGAGGGATTCCTCAGAGTGGACAGTTCTGTCACTGGGAAAGTACTGCGTTATCTGTGCAAGGTGCTGTCTTACTCACTGTACATATTTCTACGCCTTTTATCATGCCAAAATTCCCTCACAGCTTATTGTCTTCAGGTTTTGAGGGGTGTTTTCCAAACAGCCCAGTGTGGTTCAGTAATTGGTATTTTGAACAAAACCAAGGAGAATTCACACCACTGATGAAAGACATGCTCAAAACTTACAATATCCAGTCCAATATATGGAACTGATGAAGAAACAAATATAGATCTTCCTCATTTGTACAAGCCAATATCCACAGAAGTATCCAGGGACAGTTGTTAGGAGAACTTTCTGTTCTTATTCACTACATTTATTTTAATAGGAAATGTTTCAATTAAATATTTGTACCTCTTTTTAGAAATAAAAATGTACTAAAATAATCTGGTACATTCACAGTGATTGGTTCGATTAATTTTCTGTAAAGGTGAAGGTGAATAATATTAAATTACAGCCAAAAGATTAAAAAAAAAAAATCCTCCCTGTTAAAATACTGATGAATTATTCTGACTAGATTTTGCCTGCAAACATGGATGTCATGAAATTAGCATCACTAATATCCACATATCACTGACTCGGTATGGGGAGTATGTTGTGAGAAGCAACAGAAGCAAAAAGCAGCCTGCATACAACTGCTTTGTTACCAGGGAAGAGAAGCAGTTTCTGAGATAGAAAACTGTAAGCAGAGACAAGAAAAAACAGCCTGTGCTTGAACAAACTGAATGTGTTGCCTGCAAAACTTGCACACACGGTAGGTGATTTTATGCGTGGCACTTTGCAGTGCACCTCTTAGTAGGTGTCCCCAGGCTGCTGAATGAATTCGGAGAAATCACAAGCAGTGGTAGAAACAAAGAGTATCTTTAGGATCCCTTCAGTCTGTTTTGTGGATGCCTGTTACCAAGACTCAAACAGGGAATGAGAAAAGAGAAACCTTCAGTCCTTCTCATTTTCAAATGAGGCTTCAGAGTAATAGCCAATATTATTTAACAAAACAAAACATTTATGGCCATCAAACTATATATAATTTTCTTTAGGACACTACTGCCCAAAACCCACAAGGGTTTCAATTCCCTATTTACATAGGGGTCATTCCTTAAGCGCCAGAGACCATAGTTATATTCTGCTCAGTGTGAATGTATCAGTCACACAGCATTTACAAACTGGCCGGAAAATGCACAAAAGGGTAGGAAATTCAAAACCAAAAACAAAACAACAAAAAAAGCCCAAAACAAACAAACAACAAAAAAAGGTTGATTGACAGATACATGTACTTTACACATGAGGAACTTCAGGCAAGAAGAACAAATACTTTTTCTTTGATCTCACATGAAGTCCATAGTAGACCCCAGGAGCACTACACTCCATCTTAGTGCATTCATTTACTCTTTTATCTGCAGAAACTATTGCATTGTAAAACAAAAATGGCAAACCTGACTGATTTGAGAAGTAGATTTAATTTCATGCATAACTTTTACTCACACTGCTAACTGGATTCAATATTTCTACCATGCAAAAACTACAGGATGAGTAACGTTTTTGCACATATGAAGACTTACAAGTACACAGCTAACTGTCTCCCTACCTATGAGCATAGCCATGATCCCAGTCTCATTGCACAGCACTCGGCAACTGCCACAAAATACTGGAGACATGCCAAAAGTAGTGTGAAGTGTCTTTCTGTACAAGTTTATGCTTCTTTAAGCCTTAAAACATTGATTGCCATGGAAAATGCTGAACTTCATGCAGAACACTTGGTCTGCAGGAGCATCATCGTCCTGTCCAGTGCTGAATCTCCAGGAATGCTTTTGCTTGCTGAGATTGGCCTGGATTTATATTTCTGGATTGAGACCATATCCAAAATCTGCAGTCCAGAGGGGCATTATTGAAGGTTCAAGATTAGGAAACAAGCTTGAATTAAATGCCAAGCAAGACTGAGGGTATTCTGTCTAAGCAGGATCCTGTCCATAATTTTCAGTATATATAACAAGCCACCCAGAAGCAACCTACTTTTTCAAAGATCAGATGCCAGCTAGTAGCTAAACTTCTGAACCATTATAAGAATTCCCACACTGACAGGCCAGCTTTCCAAGTATTTATGTACCCAATAGGTAGCCCTGCAAACTTGTCCAGGCTTTTACAAGTTTACTATAGCAGAACTGATAAAATTCTTTGTCCCCTCAAAGCTACATGAAGAAGCTACTCCATGACTCCGTCTATATCTGGGATATCTACACTAGATATCACATCTAAGCAAAACTCTTTCTGAGCCATTGTGTTGGGCTGAGGAATTTTACCCGATCTGTTTGTATGTAGAGGTAGCATCAGCTTGCAGTAAAGCTGGAATGAAAAAAAAAAGGAAAGTTCATATATTTAAAGGGTTTGAAGTTTTAATTAATAGTTTGTAGCTATGGAGACTGAAGTGGGGGAGTAGGGTTTTTTATGTTAGATCTCAGAGCCTGCAGGAAAAAAAAAAGATCCTTTCCAGATTGAACAAAACGGAAAAGTTCAATGACAATAGCAAAAAAAAAAAAAAAATTAAAAAAAAAAAGGAGAGAGAACATTGGCTACTGTAGATCCTTTTCCTTCACCTATCTGGGTTAATACAAACCTAAGCAAAATTTTAGAGGTATGCTATCACCTGTGAGCATAAGGAGGAAAAAAAAACCTTTAGAAGAATAATACTGATATCATAATTATTCCAAACATTGTGCTTCAATGTTACTGAAAAACAGACCAAAACTCTCCCTTCCTTCACTCAGTGTAAATCTAATAGCACATAACATGACCATGTGTTTGCAGATTTGAATCATCTACAATCAAATGAGTACTTTCACTAACACGTTGTGGAATGGCTTGCTCAAGCAGCAACAAGGAGCAGTTGCCATCAGAAATGAAAAGATCTTTTTTCTTCCCTTCAAGCCAACCCAAAGTCTCTCTTCCCTACATGTATGCCTGTCTTCCCACTTTAAAGATGTTTTCACAAGACCCCCAGGATGCTGAAGAAGGCTCTAACTCATTGCCATGTATAAAACAGCAGATGAGTGATTAATCTTCTGGCTTGTTCTTTCCTCACAGTATTAATTTATTGGTTGGGCATACTTTGTATACATGTTTCTTTGTCATGGCAAAAGCCATAATTTTAATTAAACAGGGTGAAAGATGGGATAACAAACAATCCTGTTAGGAGGACTGCAGCTTAGATTTCCAAGAGGGCTGTTGCAAGAACACTGCTTTGTCTCCCCACGTCTGCGGCAAGAGAGAGCAACCTGAGAATAGCAGCAGCCTCAGCACAATTCTGCACAATCTCTAATCATTGCTTCAGTAAATGAAAATGCAAGATGGTAGAAGGAAAGTGCTGCTGGGGAAAAAGCTTAAACAACTACTTTAATGAAGGTGGGAGAAGACAGACCACAGGAATCTGAAGAAAGAACTTGGCCAAAGCACCAGTAATGAAAAAGGCAATAAATCTCACATTTTAGATATAATCCCTATTGTAGGTCTGTGAAGATGGTGGTGGGGTTACAGTCCAGGACCAGACTTGGCTATGCTATGTCCCTGACTGCTGTTGCTTACAGCCATAAATGCTGCTCTTTAGCATGTTCCTGGAAGATAGTCCTCTTCTTCCATGTGTAACATTTCTCAGTTTCTTCAAATTCGTGATGCCTTTTCATCTGAAAATGAAAAAAAGGGAGATCTGAAATCTCCCTTATCTCTCTTTTTCTTTTTGATCACAAGTGTGTCAGTCACAAGCCCACACTACTCAGCCACCATGATCGCTGCCACGCTTCAGTTGACAAGCTGTGAAAGTTTTGGCTACCCAATATCATTGTGAAGATTTTTACTTCCTTTTGTTAGAATTATGAGAAGTTTGCATCTCATTGCCATGTATCAATGTACCTTCACACACATACATCAGTGAGTTTTAGTGACATCAAGTATCACATCCAACTAGTTAGGAAATACTTAGCTTGTTAATGAGACGCAATGTTACTGCCAGCTGCTCATTTCAATATCACTTAAACATGCACAGAAATAATTTCCTTATACTTTATCATCCTTTTTATATTCTGACTATAAAAAAGTAGAACCCTGTGTGGGGAAAACACGTGGATCATCCACTCCTGTTTTTGCAACGAACCAAGGACTGTTTCAATGGAAATTACATTCAATGTCACAATGCTTAAACTAACCAAGGAAGAAGATGTGAGATTAGAATGGTTCTTCTTTCTATTGGGCTGTAAGACTGTTATTAAATCCCAGACAGGTGTTAGAAGACCAGTGGGACTCACGGTGTTGGAAGGAATTTGTCAAGAACAACTGAGTCTCACGTGCAGTTATGTATTCTCCAGCAATTGTGCAATCTTCTAATAATCATAATATCCTGCTTTCAGCTTAGGTAAAGTACCACAGTTTATGGTTATTGGTATGCCGAGGGCCTCAAATGCAGGCTTCACTGAAGCTACAGTACCTGTAGGCAAGTGCTGTTCATTACATTTACTTAAAACTTCTGAGACAATGTAACATAGCCATCCTGCACACCCAATAAAAGGACACCAGCTCCAAACACATAATGTAGCCATTATTTTGATTGCAGTATGTTTTGCAAATAATTTTGAAAATGTTTTTATTAAAGTGCACGATTTGTCAAAAGTGCTTCCAGCAGGTGTAGGAAAAAAGAGCAGAGAAACTGGAGCTCGCTTACCCAAGTTTATAAACCTGCTGTTTCAGTCTCAAAGATGAATTACACTGCAGGAGCACGTTCACTAAACGCTCATGCTCTCCTTCTTGCCCTCTTACTTATATTCAAAGAGTAGAATAGAAAAACATAAATCAAAGTCTCAGAACATATTTCTTCTCCAGTTCCGAAGCTGCCATATCTCTATACTAGAATCATAACCCCCCACGATACAAGTAAAAAGTATGTCCCAGCAATCACCACTTTAAAATAATCACAGGCAACCGTAATTTACACTTATCTGAAGCCTTCCACCCCAAGGATCCCAAAGCAATTTATACACAATACAGATGTAGCTGATATGAAAACAATAAAGCTACTTGGGAATTGAGGGATTCTCTAAACCATGCGGATCTTTGTAGTCCAAAACTTTAGATATGCCCATTATCCTGCTAGCAGTTTGAACCAAATCTATTACAACTTTCTGTCCCAAATTTAGGAATAGTGTAGACATTCACATACGTGTTCTGAATCTTTCTTTAATTTCAATCAATGATTTTGAAAAATCAGGAAAGGAAAGGACTTGATACAACACTGCCCATCAGATGTACCCAGCTGCAGGAGGTGCTCATTTGAAGCACTATTAGGACTAACAAATCCTTCTGGAGAGAAAAAGAGTCTCAATTTCCATGCTTACTTCCCCTTCCTTTATCAAATTTATTTCAGATCTATCCAGACTCTGGGTAAACAGGCAGAGCCTTGCTTCTTCTGTGCTAGCTCTGAAATATAACCATTTACCTACCAGCTGCTCAGCAAATTAAAGCAGACAGTCTACGGGTGCTTGCTGGAATCCCAGCACTGTCAATAACATCAGGCCATGGAGGTACAAATTCATCTTTAAACATAGCTGTAAAATAGCCACTCATTCCCTAATCCTCAAACCACATCCCTGGGGCGCTGGGTGAAAGAAGCTTGGGGAACTGAATGGATATGTATTTCTAAAATTTAATTTGTAATCCATTTATACTTTCAAGGCAATTTTCATGTGGAAAAGGGCTGCTGGCTCTTTCTATATTATAAAACATGGACTTTGTATTGGCTTTCCTCAGTCTTCAAAGTGCAGACACACAAACTTTGAAAGCGATAGCTGTTCAATTTGTACGATCCCAAAAGGCAGATTTGGGGAAAACAAAACCTCTTTCACAATGTAAGTTATAGATGACAGCAACAGCAAAACTCCCTGACAGTCTTCAGATCCAAAGAGATCATTGCAAACCCAGCATTTTTAAGGACAGCTGTATATTATTAACACATTTTAAAATTGGGAAATTTAATCAAACACCTTAATGCCACAGGACATTTCAGTCTTAATCATAGGAAACTCACTCTTTTCCCTTGCTCAGCCCTCTGTAACATAATTCTCTACTAAAACATGTACATAGGCCTGTCAGGGAAATATAGGATTTTTAAAGGATTGAATGAGAACAGCACATACAACAGGACTGCAGCATCTGATCTGCATGGCTAATGCATCTGCAGTTGATCTGATCAGTGAAAAGGATTGTCCTCACTGCTCATCATCAGGGGTGTTACTGGCTTAGGAAGGAGGAAAAACTAATAGTGTTTTAGGGGGTGGTAGAGTTTGGTTTGGTTTGGTTTGGTTTAATAAAATAACATCAGAGAAAATCTTACCATTTTTGCTACCCACATGGCACCACAATTCTGTTTCACTCCTGGGTGGCAGCTGCAGTACCTCTGAGCACGGAGACAGGAGTTTGCTATGAAAGTACAGAAAGATAAGTGATTGGGTGGGAATTTTTTTGCTTTTCCTCATGACCCCTGGGCTGACAGCTGATCCACCAATGATTCTTGAGACAAGTGAATTATTCAAGCAGTTTTCAACATGGGATGCTGGAGATGGTTGATTGCATTGCCTCACACTGGATTTCCTTTCATTATCACTTTTTTAGGGGGCAAAGAGGCAACAAAATTAGCATATTTCATTAGAGAGTCCTTAGGAATTGCAAGTATTCAGTGCTGTCTGGTAAGAGAGAGATGCCAAATAAAAAGACGTTAATAAATAAAGACCTCATAATGCGACTGCTTTGGGCTAAAATTTGAAACTAAACCAGCAAATATATAGGGTCTATTTATTTTTCAGTCTTTATACTGCTTCAATTTGTGGTTCACATCTTCAAGAGGTGAAAACCAATTTCATTTAGTAGAAAAGCTGCCCAAAGAAGCTACGCCAATTTATACCACCTGGGGATCTCACCCTGTGCTAATCTGTTTCATTCATCCCCATTTCTTGACATACAGCTGCCAAGGGACTAGCCTGGATCTGGAAATGTATTACTCAAGTGTCACCAGTAACACTGTCTTTTTCTCTCCCATTCCCTCCAGAGCGTCTAAGCCAGAATAGACTTCAAAACTGGATTTGTGAAAGTGAGTGGAGGCAAGGGCAAAAAAATATTGCACTGAAGGTGTGAGATTCTGCAGTAAATTCTGTACAAAACAGGCCCTGTCACTGCCTCTACTGCAGACAAGACTTAATTCCATAGTTCAGTTTTATCTTCTGTGTTCATATATTTATGAAAATGATTTATACCATGAAGCTTGTAACTGCGAGGGAGTGTATTAGATGACCCTAGTGGTCTCATGACTCTTCATCTGTGGCTTCACTGGTCTTATGGAGAGCCGTTGTGAGAAGTTGGTCTGGAAATAGCAAGTGTTTTTATTATCAAACAATAAGTCTTGCACTGACTTTGAAATTCAATAAAGAATCATTGCAGAGACCTGATAACAGGGAGTGCGTTTGTTGCTTCCCATGTTTCTAATCATAGTACACTGGACTGGAAAGACATTTTGGGGTATTCAGTACAGTCCCTTGCTATTACAGGTGACCAAATAATAAAATCCATTTTATAAACTGATAGAGTGCTGTGTTCTGTCAGAAGACATTTCACATCCTGTAGTTTTATTTCTAGTTACAGAAACGTTCAGTCAGTGCCAGGCATACTCTTGATGGAAGTATCTTTTGCATTCCTGAGATATTAAAGCATTAGGAAGGAAAGAAAAGAGAGGGGCCCAAAGAGGATCCCTAAGCTCAGACAATTTTATTATAGTAGGTTCCCTTAAACGAAAAGATAGTTTAAAAGGAGCTGAATTCTTCAAAATTCAGAAGCGCCGCTTTCTCCTTGCCCCATGTCAGAACAGCAAATCTATGCAAGTCCTCACCTCAGTTAAACAGGGGAGGGAAATTAATCCTTCATACACATCTCACACAGATCTGAGCCTTTCACATACTGATATAATTGGAATCTGCTTTACTTCAGCAGCCGTGTGTGTTTACTGCCCAACACTGAGTGATGCCCAGGGAGTGGCATGGGTGCAAATTCACCCGGCAAAACACATCTGTGCAGCACAGCATGCTGTGCTCAGGCTGGGAGGTTGTGCATCCTCTCCTGTGCACTTTGAGAGACAGAGTTTGTTTGCTTCCCATGCTGAATCATCCCAGCCTGTGAAACACATGGAGCTCCGTGGTGCTGGGAAAGAGCAAACATCTCAGCATCAAAAAATGTCCAATGACATGCAATCAATAAAGAATTAGGACTTGGGAATGTACTTATTTACAGTGTACATGGCTGTATGGGAAACAGGCCTTCTCAAACAAAATTCAAGTTGTCTTACTATTAAAGTACAAACTTGGCTGTAAAAGTAGCTGTGCTAATGGAACAAAATTCTGTATCTCATTTGATTTGTTTCCAAATGCTCTAACTGGAAAGACCACCATGATGCTACACAACAATGTTCATGCTAACTGGATTAAAATTAAAGAATTTATAGATCTTAGAGCATAAATTTAAACGTAAGTATCTCTCTTAGTTCTGTGCTGCTGTATATTGCATTTAGAAGCATTTATAATCAATCATTAACAAAATTCATAGCAACATTAAAATCTAGTGAGGTAGTCAATAATATTGGCAACTGCTGGATTATGTAAATAAATTGGCAGAGTAACAGATTTTAAAACTGAAAAATGTCAAGTATTAAAGTTTCTTAAAAGCTGAGAAATAGAATAGCTGGACAATCCGGCAACAAAAGGGACTAGTCATAGAAAATCCCCAATGAAATGTGACATCCACAATTGAGAAGGTGAGAGAGAGGGGCAGACCAAATACTTAGTTTCATGAGAAGCAGAACCCAAAATGCCCATGACTGATTCTTCTCACATTAAAAAAACAAACAAACAAACAAAACTGTTGAAAATGCTGGAGAAGGGAAGGGGAAGAAGAGGAGGCTGAAGGCAGAACAGGACACAAGAGTTGTGTGATAGACACAGAGGTATCATCAGCTTTGAATAACTCAGAGCTCATCAAACAGGATGGAACTGTAAAAGGTTTCACTCCCGTCGTGACTACTGTTGGAAAGAGCCTTTTTCACCTCTAGCCTGTAAGAACACCGATGTCTTACAGCTTCTGCACTACTTGGTAGTTTGCTAGTTTATTGTATAGATAGCTTGCTAGTTTATTGTACTTCCCTAAAGTAATACTCTTTCATTCCCTGTTGACTCTGTATCCAGCTTTACACAATTATTTGGGGAAGTGTTCAAACTACATCTAAACTACTTAATTATAAAGGAATGAATGTTTAATGGCTACTCCTTTCAGACTATTTAATTTAATGAGAGAATCTGCAAGAAAAGCCTATTTATTGTATAACAAATTGCAAGAGAAAACAGACATTTCCAAGATTAATATATGTATCTACTTACTGTTCAACTGTATAAGAGCATCCCTATCAGACCTCAGGGTACTGCACCATTTTGGTAATGGCAACACAACTCATTAGTTCCAAGAAACTTTGCCTGCCCAGTCAAACAAACTGGTATTCCCATAACACCCCAGCAGGCTGGCACTGTTTCCATTCCACCTCCTAAAAAAAAAATCCAGAAACACAAGACTAGAGGAGACTTGTTATTTACCCCAGATCCAAGAAAAGGTTGAAAAAGAGAGCAATGACCTCCTGAGGTCCTGGACACCCTCTGGAGTGCAGGTGCCAGCAACTGGCATTCAGCTCAGTTGGGGCCAGGAGGCTGAAGGCACCCATCCTGGTATCCACAGGAGGAAGGACACAGGATACATGTGGCACCATAACAACCCTGACTATAAAAACTAGTGAGTTCTCATCCTAACACCCAGCTAAGCAATGTGATTTCACACAGGACACACTTATTTGAACTACATCTTTCTGTTACAGAAAAACGAAATCATGCAGCAGCCTATCAGTTTTATTTTGTAAGAGCTGTCACACTGACATCTCTTTAAAAGCAAAAATTTTTTTATGTCACTGGAAGGTCTGAATGTTAATGATGGGAACATGCCCATCTAAGCTACTGAAACATATTTAGTTGTCTGGTTCCTGAGGTATCTGTGACAAACAAAAAGAGCCAAGACTGGAAACAAGATAACTTAGTAAAGAGCACTGAAATAATTCTAATAATATTAGTAAGACCTAAGAAAATATCAGAGCTGCTGTTACGCTAAGCTTTGTAAAGACCATAAAAGAAACTGCCCCTCTACTGAAACATTTCAAATCTAAGCCCTGCCTTTAAAACAAGATTACTCTGCTGCATTCAATACATCAGGTTTTGGGCTGGGGAGAGATGTTGCTCTGTTGTTTTATTTTAGGAACTTGGAATTTGATAAGGTCTAAGTATAAGCATTCAAAAAAACCATTAAATTTCAATAAAGGCTTTGTTCATCAGTACTGGCAAGAGTGATTTGTGTTAAGATGAAATGAGACTCCAACATATATAACGTTTCAAAATAAATACTAGCATGTATCATTGCTATGATTTTGCCAACCATCTGCATGATTCATAGTCATATGATGGTTTAGCCACCTATCTCTTTTTGCCAAGGCATTTGGAATATAGACTTGCTGATACAAAGCACAACATTTTTTTTCCCTTAGCTATTGCTAGTTAAGCCTACAACTGTAATTCAAATCAATCCAGTAAACCTAATTGAATAAGGAACTGGATCTCCACAGAACTGGGTCTCTCTTCCACAGTTCATATAGAAAAGGTATTTACAGTGAATATTGCTATTCCATATTAGGAACTGCTATTTTAAAAAACTAAGAGATAACCTTTGGTCAAAAAGAAGAGGAAAGGGGAAAATACTAGGGAAAGCTTTTTGGCTTTCAGAGGGCAAAGCAGAATACAAAGCCCAAGAAACTCTAAGAAGTGAGACATAAATACCATATTGGCCAAAAAAACAGTGAGATTGGCTGGGTAAGTGAGCAGACTGGGGTAAACAACAAAATGTTTCCTCAGCAAGTCCCTGAGGCCACCCCAATAAATTTTAGTCTGGCCAGCAGCAGCCTCTCTGCCAAAGAGGCAGCATGCCTCTGCATTTTCTCTTCCAGCAAGGACAGGATTTAACCCTAAACATGTTTTAGAAAAATAATTTGAACTCTAAAATTTATGTAATCACTTATGTCTATCTTCTCATTATAACAGAAATTATAATATATGCAATTATCTCTTTAGTTTGGGGTTAAAATTAATGTGAGTCACTCTCCTTCCATTTAAAATCTCATTTTCCACATGTACAACACTTCCAGCCAGTTTGGAAGAGAAAAATCAAAGGGGCTAATTTCCCCCTGTTTTAATTTAACTGAAGAAAATGGAGTTACAGAAAGGACAGATTTGAATCACTACAGTATGTCTGAGCTCTCACAAGGAAAACAGAAAGCAAAGGCAAATCTATGGGTGCATAAAAAATTCAGTGTCTTTCACTGGGTTTTAATGAGGCATTTTTGTTTTAACTGAAAAGAGGAAAGTATTTCTGCAACACCATACTAAACATACCATGGAACAAGACTTGTCCTCTTTTCTGACCCCTATTATGCTCCTGAAATTGCTCACAAAACGAAGCATAATTGATGTGATTGTAAAGTCCCCTTTCTCCAAGCACCATAATAACTTTTTGCACCTAAATACCACACACAGGACTTTTGTCGGAAGAGAAGAAAGCTTTCAGCACCCTCCAAGAAGCAGTAGCTTTCTTGGCAACACCTTTCTGTTTCAACAAAATTATCTAATCTACATGCTAAATTATTCCCACGTTTAGAGCTGCACCACTGCTGTGCTGTCACTCTGGCACCGCCTCAGCATGGCTGGTTTTTGCTTTGGGACATTTTGCCAGGCGCCCCACAGGGATGTGAGGGATGGCACGCTCAAAGCTTGATCATGCCTTCTGGGCTTGACCCACCAGGCACCATCCCTTTAGTGTGTGGTTTACAGCCTCAGGTGGCTGCTACTCTGGCTGCAGACAGAGCACTGTGCTGGGCTCCCATCAGGTGCCTATGCCTAATCCTAATCTGCACCACAAATATACACTTGGAACATGGATCAATTAATTTTTCAAGTATTGCAATTGATCTTTACCTATGGACATCTTGTGAGCTTCCTGATTGCAAGACTGATTTCTCTTTTCTCCAAAGTCCAGGCTTTATCTGACCATACAGAAAGAGCCAATACTTAGCAAGCAGGTACCTTAGAGATGCCTTACTAGCTCTGAATTTGACTGGCAAAAGATATAGGTGGATAAATACATTAGGTTTGTAATGACAAACCTGAGAAAAACAACTCTATCCCCCCTATTTATGTCCACTTAGGTATTTTACCAAACCCACTACATGTTCTAGAACAGCCTTCACAGTATGAACTCCCATGAATAACAATAAATTTATAATTCAGTGTATTTTAGCCTCCTTTCTGTATTTCTATTCCCGTATTAGACTAGCATAAGGATTTACAGTAAGAATATGTGCATGCACAAATATCAAATCTTGTTTCTTAATTTTAGCTTTAGAATTCACTTCCCAGGCAAAATACGAATGCTTGTAAATGATCCAGGAAAATGATCAAAGTGAATTGTGATCAAATATTTGAGAATGTTTGAGAAGTTTGAAAGCAGTTTTTTGCTGTATTTGGGTTGGCTCCATTTTTCCATGGGAATGATCTGAATGCATTAAGAAGACTATTAAAATGCATCCTTCCTTTGCATGAAGAATGGATATTTTCTGACAATTACTTGAAATGGAACGTATTCAAATCCATCCCAAGAGATAACATTTTGTTTTGAGAAAAGCCAGATGCATAAATGATTGTGAGCTCTATGCACGAAAGTACTTAAAGCTGTGTATAGTGTATCATTTAGAAGGCCCCTCCACAAAAAAGGTGTTGCTGGAAGATGACAGTTCAGCAGCAAGCCCAGTACACACCTGGCCCCTTTCTGGTACAAAAAGGAGGGGAACCCCTGGCACACCCCTGTCACAGCAAGGCAGTTGGTTTGGGGGCAATCCAGGAAGGCAGCCTGGCAGCCATCCAGAGGCCAGCATGAAGGCAGGCAGCTACTGACAAGAGGCAGCAGCAGCCACTGAAGACAAACCTGTGCTAAAATAACAAGAGCTAGTAACAGGCAGTTACTGGTGGTACACTGTTCTAAAAGGAAGTATTTCTAAATAAAAATATGCCAGGTTTGGGGTTAAAAGTTTTCATTATCAATGTTTTGTATTTCATTTCTAGATTTAAAACGAACAAAAACCTCCTTGGTTTTGACAGAAAGCAGACACTTCTCACACACGCACAAAAGGTTTCACGTTTCATTTAATTAGGAAACTAATTTGCCACTAAAAGACAATTCTGGCAGAAAAAGCTGGCCCACCCAACCCTGCTTCATGCATGGTGAAAATGAATTTTAAAACGCCTACAACACCTACAGGGTGAAGAAAATTTCCCTTTGCCCCATGCACAGTGATTCAGTTTGGTAGCCAGGATGTGAACACCAGCTCTCTGGAGATGCCACCAGGTCTGGGCAGTGCAACGTACAACACTGCTGTTACATTTGAAAATACATTAATTAGATGAGCTTGTTGAATGAATGACACTAGCACATTACAAACATGACAGAAGTAAAAAATGCGTGAGAAGCAAACATCTACGAGTGCTATGTTTAGATATGGCCATGATTTGGAGTAGCTCAGCACACCTTTTCTATGAAATTATTTCTGTCAGCATTCTTAAAATATTACTGCTAACCTGTAAGAAATATTCCTTATTGATTCTGACAGGTATATATATTTGACTCTTACCCAGAGATGAGCTGTCAGTGACTGATGTGTTAAACTTTTCCATGCCAATATTAATTTGTTTGCAGTGGGGGAAGTAAGCTCTCCACATGGCTGAAATATCACTGTAGCTCGAAAGACTTTGTATTGTCGAAGGTTTCTTTTCTAAGAAACGCTCACATATTTAATGCCTGAAAAGGTAGCTAAGGAACCTGTGACTGACATTTACACACACACATGCAATATATTAACTCAGTGTTTATGGCTCAGCATACAATTAACAGCACTGCAATTAAGTTCTGGCATAACACTACATTTCAAAAGGCCAGCAAAAAGATGGATATAAAATAAGCCAGCAGAAACAAGCCTTTTTATCATTGCATTTTCCCTTAGGTGGCTGCATCCTTAATGGAGGACTCACAAGCAATGGGACTGGGCTGAGCCTGTGAAACATCCAGAAATGAGGTACTTCATCACAGTCCCACTGGGGATGTTCTGACTCAAACTTCAGTACCTGTTCTGAAGGCAAAAAGTGAGTCACTTACCCCATTATCAACCATCATACACAAACTAGCTGACAAAAAATATGGTGATTTGCAAAGTGATCAGCTGGTTAAAGCTGCAGGTTTATTTCTGGTGAAGAATCCAGCTACAAGAGCTGCTGTTGTCAGAAACATCTGTAATCAGAAAGATTTCTAAACATCTCAGCAGCATGGAAATCTTAGAAAGATGCTGTCAGATCCATCCGTACAATACTTACACCACAGTTACAGGGATGGCATGTGTTTTTGACAATGTATTTCCTTCCAAGTGCCATGCAGAGTTAGTGCGGAAACAGAGCAAGGTCTTAAAAAGATTAGTCAGGATGAGTTTGATACAATGCTCTGGGTGATGCTCTGTTTGTGTTGAGAATGTACTCTGAATAACTAGAAAAGGTTCCAGTGACGATGTTAAAGGGAAGTACCACTGACAATGCTAAAGTACAGAAATGTACTCTGAATAATTAGAAAAGATAAGGTGGGCACCTGAAGGAGATAAGGAGACCATGAGTCAGGAAATCGTTGAACAA
>JAVJGJ010000061.1:34645720-34656899 GCA_035590215.1 Microhierax caerulescens
AAGTTTTGGTAACTGTCGGTTTTTTTAAACACCCCCCCCCCCCCATATTGCACTTATACATACTTTTCAGCTTGACGTTCCAGCAGTGGTGAATTTATTGTGCAGATTATGATCAGAAAAAAACTGGTTTGCATGGGCTAAAAATATAAGCTCTGAAGTAAAACCCTCTTTTTTCCCATTTTGTTTGATCCAATTAATATGCATAGTGTTTGAATTCTTCCACAAAGCATAAGTGAGTTTAACTTGAACAGAACTTTTATTGTTGAAAAGCTGACATTGACTGTCATTACTGTTCCTATTGATCTAGATAGTTTCTGATCACATTTTCCTGCAATATCTTTGTAGACTCATAGGATTTACTTCATTTAGACACGATGCATAAATTATCGCTCTCACAGTTATCTGAATTCTTCCTGTGTCCGTTACCAAATGAAGCTATGTTACTTTCTGTGGGTTATAATGATGAAAAAATATGTTTTGAACAGCAACTATCAACCTATCATAAACTTCAAAGAAACAGAGATTTTTAAAAGAGTAATTCACTATCTCCAGTTTCTGCAATATCTTACTAGGACTAAATTATTAAAATCTGAGAAGATCAATTTTTGAACAGCATTCTTTATTCACTGACACTTTTTGTCAGTTAAGCCAAGCTTCTGTTTCTCAGGCTCCCTACAATATATTTTATTATGGTAATTATTTTTGCGTTTTTCCTTCAGGTTTGTCTGTTTCTGTAAAACTCCTAGATCAGAGAGGCAGACTGCTTCATAAGGCCCTGTAATGTAATAACACCATTTTATAAAAACTCTGCAAGAAAAATTTTCTCCATGGACTTCTTCTTCAGGGATGTATAGGATTTTCCCTAGACAGACCTCTTTCCCTTTCCCCTTCCCTTTCCAAAACAAGTCCATTCATGCTTTTCTCACAGCCATCCAAGCCAACAGTATTAACTCCCAACTTTCATTGTGTGAGGGCCTTCCCCTGCTCGGTGCTATTTAGTGCCACATCCCTCCTTACCGGCAGCACAGGTTCAGCAGTGTTCAGGTAATTCCTCAGCATCTCCTGGAGGTGAGAAGAGGCATTATAACTGTATTATTAATTATATATCAGTATCCATGAGGTGTATAGCAACTGGAGTTGCTCTTTCTCCTCTGCAGTAGGTAGCGGCGGTGGGGCAGCCTAAGTGGCTATACAGACGAGGACAGAGGATCCTCCCAAATTTGGGCCAAGGTGGAACAATTTCCCCTTGCAGCCAGATGTAGCAACCCTGAGGGCAATGTGTCAGGAGGGGGCTTATTTTACTAATTTCTTCATTCCACCACCTGACTCAGACACTAGCTAGTGCCTGTGAGTAGTACCAGTGACAAAGGAAAAGGGATGGATATTGTCATGGTATCAGGTCCTTACATTGTTCTCCTCTCCAACCAATCAGAAGCTTCTTCAGAACTTATTTCAGGGTTGTTTTTTAAACTGCTGTGTTGGCATGACCTTGTCAAACCCTTTTTTCAATACTGAGCCAGCATTGCCAGTTCTCTCAGGTGTGCCACAACTCTTACTTCAAGGATGTTTTACTTATTTTGGGATAGAAACCTGTTGTTTCAAAGCTGCTAACATTTCCTGTGCCTACCACACAGCTACAATATAACAGAGATATCCAAGCTAAGGTTAAAATCATCTGGCCTGCAAGAGAGAGGGTTAAATTAGCTCTGAACTTCGTAGGCGTGCTCCAGCCTAGCCCTTCTGAAGCTACCTCAGATGTCTTCATGTGACAGTGATGACTGCATCTGCCCTTAAAGTTGGCTACACGTCTTGCCTCTGTTTTCAATTAAACTAAATTGGAACCCTCCTGCAAAATACCACTGACAGCATCATGTCGGTGCTAGGTAAACTATGGTGGGTACTGGCTATCAACTCACTGTTTTGGATGAAAAAGAGGGCAACAAAAAGGAAGGATTAACTTCAATCTGCTGGGCAAGACATTTTTTGTGGGCATATTGGAGACTGTATTTATTAATGATGCTGTTCAGGGGAAGGATAACTTTTCCCATCACATGCAAAATATAATAAAAAAATAAAAACATTTACAAATTTATTATTCCAGAGCATCTTTTGAGTTCCTTGGTGACTCCCTGCTACATTCCTCCCTTATAGACATTCATTGGGGCTGCTAAGATTTCCAATTGAAGCAGTTGCTGCCAAAGGACCTACAATACAGGTAATGAGGAAGCCACACAGGGATCACAGCACAGAAGACCTCTCTAAAAGTAAGTGCCCTGAGGGATGTTGCAGCTCTCCATTAAGGCGAGCAGCCATGTCCCACCTTTCACTTGTAGCAAGGCAAAGGCTCTTCCAGGATAATGTGGCTGTCTTCTTTCTGGGCCATTCGTACCAGAGTCAGCCTCCCAAAGCACTCCACTGAAAGCACAAGTTGAAGGCATGGGCAGGCACAAGGCTCTGGGGAATGGGATTCCACTCCCCCTTTGGGCTGTACGTCAGAAATTATTCCCCTAACATAAGATTTTGAGCACACTCAAAAATAAATCTACTGTTAACTCAGAGTTATTAGGATCCTCTTATTATTGTCTATAATTCATTTATAACACTTGAAATGCCAAAGAGAGGCGCTTCAGCATATGATGGAACTGAAGCACATGCAGCTCTTGATTGTACAACCGCTTATCCAGCAAATGCAAAGCAAAAAATTCAGCAACCAGTTGCTGGCAGCTTGGCTTGTCTGTCTGAATAGCTACTGGGAGCTTCTCAGCTTTGTCACCTGTTCACACATAGGAAAATGAAATAGAAAATACATTACATGATTTACCCAGAAATCAGGAGTCATACCACTGCTACCAGCCTATATACCTGCAACCCCTGAGAACAGAAATTTCTAGAACTTGAAGATGTCTTTTATTTCCTAAATGCAGAAGGGTTTTAAATTCAAATTTGCCAGAGTTCACTGATGCACAGGACATTTGGAATAACTGAAGACATATGAACCTACTGAGAAATTAATAATGAGTTAACAATAATGAAGACAAAGTACTACACTGGTATACAAATATTCCCTTTATACACTTGTAGCATTTTCATGAAAAGTTGAAAGGCATAAGGATATTCCATTTTGAAGTTCCTCAGCGGACTCGGGAAGCTCAATCTCTGTACAACAGCACTTATCTTTGCAACACTTACTGTATGCACAGTTCAGCTTTCCAACTTCTCCCACGATCCTATCTAATTTGAGCAGTAATCCAAAAAACCTACCTGGCTCCTTGATTTTTTCTACCAAAGGCCTTTAACACCCAGAGAAACACTGTCTGTGTTGCATTGAGATTCTGAGGGGCTACAAAACATGGGGAAGGCAGATAGGTAACAGCCTTGGGGACGGAAGTAAAAGAGCCAGGGTGAGAAGAGCAGAGGCAGGAGATGGGTGTATAGACACATGTATGTATGTGTACATACCCTGAACTATCACTGAGTATTGTTTTCCTAAGATGTGTGTGAGACCAGGGACCACCAGTGACCAGTGGCCATGCCATCTGATAAATGCTGGCAGCAAGTGATTGGTACATACATAGACTATTTCTCCATTTTACAGCCTAAGGAGAAAACATTCTTGAGTCCATTTCTGTTACAGCAGTCTCAAAACTATCAAGCTGCAACAAGGTCTTTTACCATCTCATACCAACATACTCTTCATATAGTCCCTCTGCTGCCTTCTCCTCATCCAAGACCCCCTCTCTCCTCTCTTGCTTCTTCCTCTCTCTCTTCCTTGGCTGCTTCCTCTTCCTTGGCTGCCCAACCCCTTACTAGAACAGCCACAGCTGCACCTTGTCTACATCGGCCAACCCACTGCCCCTGAAGCCAGCCCACAGCTGTATATTATCAATGCTAATTAACCCAGCTTCATTTCTCTACACATTTCTGCATAAAGACCACTGTGTTTAACAGACAGAGTGTACCTATACTCCTTAAATATAATTAATAAAACTTTGGCAGTCTGAGGTAGTAAGTTCCACAAAGTGATTATGTACAATCTGAAAAGCAACATTTTCTTTTTGATTAAAATAAGCTGTTTGTCAGCACTATGTAGAGAGGAGAGTGACTCTTGCCTTGTCAAGAAGCTGCTGTCACCAGCTCAGGTCGGCCAGGGAGCAGTCACCAGTGGAAATCAGGAGAGCAAACGCTGCTGAGAGGAGATAATAAAGAAAATCAACATCATCTTCTACATACAAGGGCAAAGGGGCAGCAGGTACATGCAAATGCTGAGAAAAATAATTAACAAATGCAAACTTTCTCATGAGAATTAGCACAGGCTGTTTCTGTCACTTCTCTGGCAATATCCATATCATGAAAATGGCACTTGTCTTTCTTGATAGGGAACCTGCAGCAGAAACATGTTTGTATTTTGGTGAGTACAAACCCACCTCACCAAGCTGGAGAGCACACAGACAAAACCCACAAGGGCTTATACCATCTGGGTTAGCTGAATGCCTGGGGCTGGCTGAAAGGCTGACATGCCAATCCTCAAAGCTATTTAAGCATTTCCAATCATAATCATGGTTACTGGCCTGGGCTTAATTCATTGTTAAGTGCTTGATAGATCATACAAACAGGTTATCTGTTTGCAGAAACCATTGCAACAATTTCACCTGTTAGAAGCTATAATCTACAGGCTATTCATAAGTCCTTGAATACATGTGTGTAAGCTGTTCCCTGTGATCTTAGGTAGAAACTACTTCAGGAAATTATTTTTCCTCTTTTTTTTTTTTTTTTAAGTTGCTTGCTAACATATAATTCAACAAGGAATTGCAAGCTGCTAGCCAGGTAATTCAATAAATAAGAGCCAGGTAGCTGCCATGCAGTCTCTGTCTTCCAGGCTGAGTGATTGCCCAGTACTGCAACACATTTTAGGGTCATATTCTTTACTCTCCTGTACAGTTCCTTTTATCTGTCTTTTCTCTGCAGTGGCTGAACAGTTTCCTGTAATGCATTAAGCAATATGAATATTATATATCACCTCTGTGGTTGTCTTTCTCATGTTCATGTAGACGCCAAGAAAAATACATTAATGTTAATGATCACTTTAAATTTCCTTGATACTTATCCTGCTTCCAGCTTTTCAGAGAAGGGACTATTTCCTACTGGTTAAACATTTGTGCTTAAAGCTCATTCTGATTTTAGAATGTGTTACAGTGACAGTCTTTGTATTTTAAGGGAGAAGTAGTAATGCATTTAGTAACCTCTCTAAAGCAGCATAAATTTGAGGTACTCAGGGTCTGTGAGGCACTCACAGACTTTTCAAGATGGTGGGCACCCAAAGGACCCTGCAGGGTGGGGTGGCACAGCATGACTGCCTCTCTGCCTCCAGCACCATGCCAGGGATGCTCTCCAGAACCCATCTGTGGCCATTGGGGCCATAGCACTGCTGCCCCATCCAGTGATGCTCACGGTGTGAGGCTGGCTGAGCCACCAGCACCCCTCCCTGCTAATTTATTGCAGACACTAACAGTGCCTACAGCAGCACGGGAGAATCAGTGACCATGGATCATCCTGAAGTTTCAGTTTGTTGTATCCTGGCTGTTCCCCTCTAGTTGCTTTGCACTGCTTGAGAGCAATCAGTTTCTTACCATCTGATTTCTGGAAGTTATCTGTGGTTCCTCCAGCCAGTACACTGATATTTCATCATTCCTAGTGGTTTATATTCAGTGTTACCATATATGAAACAGCCCAGTAACATTTTCATACAAATGGTGTTATGGACAGACACTTCAGGCCGTTATGGTACATTCCTGTACGACTTGCTCCAAGAGAAAAAGTCTTAAGGCCACTTTTCCAACTTAGTGACTTAGAAAACATCCCCCTCTTTCTCTTGCTGCAAGAGGGAGGCCGAGTGCCTGCAGCCACCCGTGGTGCAGGACCAGTCCCCCACTCAGGCAGGGGTGGCCCAAGGCCAGGGCTTGCCCCGCACCCAGCTGCAGGTCAGGACCACACAATGCACACTGAAATGCTCCTGCCCTGAGACCCTTGTGCGTGAGGGCACCGCCAGCCCACTGGCACTCCTGTGACAGACATCAGTGGAGCACTTGCCGAGATCACCAGCCCCATCTCTCTCATCTACTCAGTCTCAATTCAGCATTTCTCTTCCAGCTGTCCCAGAGCCTACAGACATCTGCTCCTCTAAGCTGCTATTTCCTCTTCAGAAATAATTTTTGAAAAGCTATATCATCATGTAAAAAAAAATAATAAAATCCCCTATTAGTACTTATCTTTCTGCTAACATGATTTCCAGTTGTTTGTAGGCTTTGTTTAATATCATCTTTTCAATTTAAATGTTCTTATTCCAAGATAAGAAAAACAATTCAGTGACTTACATTTCTTTTATCTGTCCTACTTAGTTTTCTAATTAATTCATAACTCCAAAAGCCGTCATTTATTTCATGTTTCAATTTAATTTCCGAGCTGCCATAATCAGATTAACAATCAAACCCATTTTGAAAATATTTCTCCTCACAGGAAGCTGGGAAAACTCATACAAAACTGCCTCTGTGAATTTAATAATTCAGTTACTGCTTGCAGTTTCTGCTTTGTTCTCCCCAGTCTAATTTTCAAGTTTGCAGACACCCCACTCAATGTGATGTGAACTCACCAATACAAGGATGATTCTTTCCCCCAGCAACAGCTCTGTTATTATTAGTTATTTGTGTTACAGTGCTTGGAAAGCAGTCAAAGGTGTAGGGAACTGGGTTACACTGAGCAGCACAGTGCCTCCTGGACACAGCTACGCAGGGGGACCCAGGCCTCCCGTTTCCCAAATTATTGCTCTCCCTGTAATGCCAAACCATACTGCTCCTCGGCAGTGACAAGTGTCATTTCACTGGTATATTTGGAAAGCAGTCCATCAAAAAGTACAGACAGCTGCAGATCAAAAAGGATGTGATCAAGTGAAAAGAGATAGCAGGGGCTTTATCCTTCTCCAAAACAGTTTCACTGCATCGCTCTGATTCAGGAAAGCATCACACTTTGGAAAGACACTTAAATATGTGCTCGTTCTTGAATATATGCTTGGTCCTGCTGAAGTCTCTGAAAGATAAGCATCCTCAAGAGCATCTTGAATAAATGCAGACTTAGCATGTGATTGCACTCCTTGGCTGATTTGGGGTTTGGAAAACGTAACCCAAAAAAGTAGAAAGTCATTGTCACAGCAGATTTACAGAGCATCATGGCACTGTCTGCACTTATCTCATAGCAACACTATTTCTTATTCAACTAATACTCTCCTTCTTGCCAGTTTTGCCCTGGAAATTGAGAAATTATACAACATTTTCTATAGCATCCCTTCTAATCTTTCTGCTATCAGACTTTGGAAATATTCAGAACCTTATCCCCCATGGTAATATTCATAACAGTTTTCTAAAAATCCTAATAAACACTGTCTCATTTTCGTGCTCTTCAAGTATTACCTGACGCCACAAGGGACTAATTCAGAGCAACCCAAACAAACCAGTGGTTCACACCACATTCACACTCTCTATACCTTAGAAGACTTTTTTTTAAATTACATTGCATGCTATTTTCTTTCATATGTGTGTGAAGAGACAGGAAAATTATAAGACATAACAGAAATAAAGAACTTTTTCAGTTACATAAAAACACATGAAGAAGCAATTGAGGAAATCACATTATAATAACTTCAGTGAAGGCATTACAAGTGCAATTTTTTTAATTTTTTGGATGCATCAAAACAATAAAAGTTTTAAAATTTCCTAAACATTTATCACCCTAACCCCAGAAAGCCCTGTAGTGTCTCTCCAAGTTTAATGCAATGATTAAAATATGGACACATAAAGAAAGAGAGGAATAATACTTATAATGTAACACACTTTTACTATGTTACACTAAGGACAAGTTTAGTTGGATAAAAGCTAGTATGTAGGAGTTTTACCTGGGCTTAAAGATTCATGCATACAGATGAAGAAAGCCTTGAAGAAGACAGACACAAAAGAGAATTTAAAATCAAAATAAATAGCCATGTATTTGTGTAATATCAAAGTTTCTCTTGCTTTTAAAATCATTCTGAAGAAATTTAAATGGCATGACATGGCAATTCAGTTTAAATTAAGTCAACCACATTAATCAATATTCATTTGTTCTTATAGCAAGTAATATAACAGTGTTGTCGACATCTTTAAAAAAGGATTAACAACATTAAAAACAACTCATGATGACAGAAAATTAAACATATGTTCATTCTTGCTAAAGATTATACATATTGCTCCTATCATGTTATTATATTAGCTTTTAGTTAATTTATATTATTTGCACGTTTGCACATTAAACATTTGTTACTATAAACTGCAAATTCAGTGCTGAAAATGCTAATTGTGTAACCGCATAAAGATTTTTTTTTAAAAAAAAAAAAAGCCAGAAAGATTTTTCTTCTTTTAAAACCATTCTGTACATGCTCTCATGTAAAACATTGCAGTAGCTGACAGTATCCTGATTTGGATGTCTGTGTGGGCTGAGTGGGAAATAATCTTCCATTAATTTTCAAATAACTTCTGGATGCCATGAGTGGCATGATGTTAAATGTCATGTTTTTCTTGGATTTTTTTCCCCAACTGAAAACCATTCAGGATTCATCCACTTATAAAACCAACCTGAAGAACACGTCAGAGGATGGAACACAGCTGTACCTGTCACGCTGCAGTGCACAGGCATCACAGCATGCTCTGAGTCTGTCCCCTCAAAAAAATGCAGCCCTAGATAGCAACAAAGGAATTTTTAAAAATGGTTATAGCAAAGGAGTGAATACATGCCAGCATCTCAGTTCTTCCCCAGCATACAGTACCACCAGGCATGGGTACAAAAGTGAGGTCTGCTGGGTTTGGACTAGAAAACTACTCTCACACTGCAGCCTGTAGTCCAGCCAGACTTGGATCGGTTTCCAACAGCCCAAAGGGCCACTCAGAAAACCCTGGGTGCACCTATGTGCAACATATGCAACATGCGGGGACTGTATGTCACCATCTACCCATCCCTCCACACAAACCATTTCTGCTGGTCAGGGGAATGGAAGTTTACCAAGACAGAAATTAAACCTGCAAGCAGAGCAGTTTAAGGGCTTTAATCTATTTGCAGTTGTCTCCTGCGGTGCAGTCTGTGCATCACTTGGGTTTGTCACCTATAAGGGACATTGAAATGAAAAGCAGAGGTACAGCAGCTACAGATGTGCCTTTGCAGAAGGCAGCTTTGGTCAATTTTTTTCTCCACAAGGCTATTAAACAGTCCCTAAACCATCATTTTGCTTGAATTTCACTTCACACTAACATACATAAAGGCAAAATGATGCAGTATTAAAGGATCATTATGTGTAAAAGCCACAATTTCTACCTCTCCTCCTCTTCCACCCATGTCCCGCTCAGTACTGCCAGCCCAGTAACACTGGGCTGTGTGACATTGCTGGATGTGAGCTGATGCAGTGAAAGTAGAGAAGCAGCAGGGCGTTATGGGCCCAGACTGGGCACAGCGGCAATGCAGTGCAATGCTACATTTTGTAAAGTAGTATTTTATATACCATCCATTATGGGATGAAGGACGTGACAGTTTAGAGGATGTGTCACTTTTTAACACCGTGCCTGCGTATGTGTTATTCTCTCTTAGAAACACCTTCTGCCTGCAGTGTGGGTGCAGGGGGTGTTAGCAGAGTTGGTGCACTAAGGCGTAGTGCTCAGCTGCTTCTAGCAGTGCCTTAATGCTTTCCTAAGCATCTTGCTTGAAGGATTTAATACTTCCCATCATCTCCTTTTGCTACACATCCCTCTGTCTGACACGTAAATAATGAAAGTGTACTCTTCCTATTTTGGTATCTCGTACTGACAGTGAGCTGCGGAGAAAACACAGTTAGTCAGTATTTGACAGGAATGAAAGAAAAAGCAGGCTGATTTTGACCCATGCAGTAAGTTTCAAAGGCAATCCCATAAAGTATCCTCAGCAAGGCTGGAGTCTAACAATACCAGCTGTCGGAGATGCTTGCCCCTTTGCAGAAGTCCTTAGCTCCAGCAGCAGTTCCCACTAAATCATATCTTTATCAGAAGAACACAGGAGTGTATAACAGCTCTGACAATCATGTGACTGACTGGCTGTACCAACCCTGTTTTAGGATTATGAGTGAGCCTGAAGTGAAAACCAGAAACTTTCAAGCAGAAATAGAAAGTGCTGTGTAACTGGGTCCCCTCACTGCTCTGATCACAACAGTCTCATGTGTGGCCACTGTGCTGCCCACAGCCACACTCACCAGAATACCTGGGTGTCTGGAACTGGAGTGACCTAGGATGGTTCCCCGGGGACTGGCAAGCTCGGATTCATGGGGGAAAAGCTTCAAGGCTTTGGCAGTATGAATAACATAGAGTGGAAACATTCATTTGCCAAATCCACTGAGGGGCAACTAGCATTTCACTGTTTTGATGTTTCAGAAGCTCAGATTAATCTGACTCCAAGACCAGATTTTCTGAGCTGTGAAGATGGTTTTAATATTGATTCTTCTTGTATTCTCTTACATCAACTACTACTTGCAACTGGATGGAAATCTTCCAGGAATATTGCAAACGATAAATGGCTTGACAAAACCTGAGATATTTTATCCACAGAGATACTCCTTATACTGGGAAATATTCATTATTTATACAACCAAAACCCACTCTCAGGTCTCTGTTTATGTCCTTCTCTGTCAAAAGCTTTTACATTACTCCTATAAGTATTGGAGCCTGCTTTTTTGATGCTGAAATTTAACATCGTTACTGAAAATTTAGGCTTCCAATAGCTTGTAGCCCCCCTGGAGCTGATTCACTGCTGCTGTATCGCTTACTGAGTATTAAACCTATGCTGAGGTCAAAAAGAAGTTGGTCTCACTCTAAAGTATTTAATCACTTTCCCCAGGGCCCTTGCATAGTCATCCACTGTCCTGGTTTCAGCTGGCATAAAGAGCAAGCCCGGTACTTTACTCTGACACCATGTATTTCTCACAGAATGGTTTCTCACCGTGAAGGAAAATTTTTACCCTAGTGAAACCTTACATTATGGCAGGGGTCCTCAAACTCTTTAACCAGGGGGCTGGTGCGTGGATGAAGTGGCAGGCAGTCATCTGCGGCTGCTTGGTTTCCCCCCCAACCCCTGGCGGGGG